>CM034154.1:590880605-591480605 GCA_019776745.2 Taxus chinensis | reverse complement strand
CATTTTCTTATTCTTGACTATCTTGTAGTACCAAGACAATCTCTTTTTCATCTCCTACTTCAACTTGCTGACTTAAAGCTAGCTATTCACATATTCCTTTTCCACATACTAGTTTTGTGACCTTGAACTCGATGTCATATTCCATGAAACGGGTTATCCATCCTGCACGTTTCTCATTAAGATCCTTGTTTAGAAGGAAGTCCTTGACTCCCACATGAGAGACCAACAATTGGATTTTGTTATTTGAGACTAGGTGCTTGAATTTATTTAAGCTCCTGATCACTACAAGGACATGCTTTTCAATGAAAGAGTACCTCATTTCGTATTCCTCCAAGCCTTGACTAAAGAAAGCAAATTGGTTTTTCTAATCCCGCTTTGTTTTGTTGTACCAAGATTGTAGAAATTGTGTCTCCACCCACCGAATGCATATATCATGAAGTCATTGGAGAAGTTTGGATTGACGAGAGTCAGATCTTGAGATATAGCCTCTTTTATTTCCTCGAAACTTGCCTTGCCTTCAGATGTCCACTTAAATGCCATGCTCTTCTTCAACATCAGCGTTATTGGCTTTACAAGAGATGCAAAGTTTGGAACAAACCTGCAGACAAAATTGATCCTTCCCAAGAAGATTTGAAGAGCCTTCTTATGACTTGGCAATGGCAATGCTCGAATTGCTTCAACTCTTTCTGGTTCAATCGTCAACCCCTCCTTTGAAACAATATGGCCTAGAAGTTTTCCTTTGTGAGCCAAGAATATGCATTTTTGGGATTCAATGATACCCCAAATCTTCTACACATCTGAAATACCTTCCTCAAATGAAAGAGGTGATACACTGCATTTTTTGAGAATACAGTGATGCTGTTAAGATATATCAGAACTATGTTATTGATCAATCCCTTGAATGCCATATCCATTGCCCTTTGGAAAGTGGCTCTAGAATTTGATAGCCCAAATGGCATCTTCTTGTAGGCATAGGTGCCCCATTTGGTGGTGAAAGTTGTCTTCAACTAGTCATCTTCTTTCACCATTATCTGATTATACCCTGAGTAGCCATCTAGGAGAGAGAATCTATTCGAACCAGACACCACTTGCAATATTTGTTCCATTGAAGGAAGTGGGTAATGGTCTTTGAGAGATGCCTATTGAGGTATTGGAAGTCCACACACAACCTAATTTCTCCGCTCTTCTTCCTGACCGGAACCAAGTTTTGTAACCCAACTTGAGTGCTTGATCAGGAATATAATGCTTGCCTCTATTAGCTTGTTTAGCTCTTTCTTCATTAGCAGCTCAATGTGAGGGTTGATTAGACTCTACTTCTGCTTGATGGGCTTAGCATCTGGATCCAATTATATGGTATGTTGTGCCAAATTTGGATTGAATCCTCTCAATTCTTCATAGCTCCAAGCGAAGACATCTGGAAATTCTTGGCAAAGCTGTATGAAATCTAATTTCTCCTGCTCAGTGGCCACTTTACAAATTTGAAGTTGTTTTGCCTTCCCCAACCATAATTGGCTCTGAATCTGCTCTCTTGACCTGTATGTTAGCCTTTTCCTTACAGAACTGGTCGTTAGGGTTGAATATAAACTCCAATGTTACTAAACCCTTAGGAAGATTGTTTGTCCGCAGCTGCACTACTTCATCACCGTACTGTTGCTCTAGTCTGTCCTAATTCCTAGCTAAGAATTTAGCCTCTTCTTGCAAAAAATTGATGATTTGTTGATCGTTCTCAAACACCTGCCAGCTTGTGTTATTATCTGGAACTGTTGGTCTCACAATCACATGGATATGTGGTTGTGTTTTTTCCCTTATGATGCTGTCAGCCACATCAAATGTTGCTCTAACTACTGTGAGTCTATCCGTAACTTCATTTTTCTTCCTGGGTATGGACACGATGTAAAAAGCTTCAAAATCCTCAATGAGGTCCCATACCCTGTTCTTGTAGCTTTTTAGTAGGTTATTCTTTGTAGCATGTTGTCCCCTAACTTTGTTTACAATTAGCTTGCTATCTCCAAACACCTGCAAGTTCTTTATGTGCTTTTTCCTGGCCCAATGAAGTCCATGAATCAAGGCCTCATATTAAGCCGTGTTGTTTGAATAGGAAAACTGGAAACATAAAGCTGAATAATATTTGATGCCTTGAGGTGAAACAAGCATAACTCCTCCTCCTACACCTTGCCTACTCCTTGATCCATCAAAAAATAATTGTCATACCTCATTGTCATCCTTATGGTCTAGTTTGGTGATGCTAGGAATAGACTGGTTTTCTTCATGTATGCAATAGAATCCTAGCTCAGATTCTTCTACTTCTTGGTAGGGATCAAAAGCATGTACCTTGCTCTCCCATTCATCAAGAGTCAAATCTGGGATGCTTCCAACTTTGGTCTTAGCTTCATCTATGCTTGGATAATCTTCTTGATCAAATGTTGAACTATTGGCATTGATTTGGCTTGTAGTATGAAGCTCAATGTGAAAGTTTGCAATTGGTTAAGATCTGATTGTGACCTTAGTACCATATCTTGTTCTGAACAACATGTGTGACCAGTTAGCAGATAAGTAGCCTCCAATTCTACCTGTGAAATACCTTGATAAACATAGGGCAAAGAGTGGTGGCAAATCTATCACTGACACATCTTACAAAATGGTAACATTGGGGCATGCATACAAGTTAAGATTCAAACCTTTAATCACTCCCACCATTGCTACTACTGTCCCATCCAATTGCACTACCCCCTTTGATATGAATTCATATTGGAGACCCAGTTGATCAGCTATTTGCTTGGGCATGACAAAACTACTTTCCCTAGAATCAATCATGCAATTATGTACTAGTTTATCCCCAATGATTAATGAAACACATAATGGAGGGGGCTTCAAAAATTTACCTTGTTTTCCTCCATGATTCCCTTCAGGCTGAGCAACATTTGTGAGGAAATTCTCTTGCATATGGACCTGCTAGTTCGAAGTTGACCAATTCTTCATGGCAGCTTGTAGAAGATCTCTTTGGCCTGGGATGGATAAGGATTCCCACATTGATATATTCACATTTGTCTTCTTCATTTGATCAATGATGCTAAATGGGGATGTAAGATCTCTTTGCTGTCCTTTAGCCTACACATTCCTATCTTGCGTAAGGGCAGAAATAGCTGGCATTTGAGTTGGCTTAGAAGGTGGTTTGGGCTGTCCTTGTGTGCTTGGAAGTGTATTTTTCTTACCAACACCTTGTGGAGTGATGGAAGGTTGTAGATCACTTGGAGTCAATGACTTCCCTTCACCAATATTCCTCTTCTTTTATCTTGTGTTAGCTGCTACACTCTGAGAATTTTTTTGATTCATGCCACAAAAATCCACAGCTTGCCAATTCACAAGTGCGGTATCATTTGGAGTTGTGTTTTTCTGAGATGTCCCTTGTTGTTGATTTGTTTCTTGACTCAATTAACCCTCTATGCTAGTATTTTTCACCATCAAGGCTTGGTTCAAAGCACCATTGAAGCACATATATTGGTTGTGAGGTTCATTACATGGGAAACACGAATCATACTCTTGAGCTATGTTTTTTTTCACTGGCACTAATGCTTTAGAAGCAGATGCAACCTTGGGGTTATAGGGATGAAATGCTCTATTGGTGGGAGGCCTTACTTGGCTTTGATTTACAGCTAGATTGGGTGGCCTATTGGGAAGGTATGGTTTCCTATTAGGTTGAGCTTGAGGCTGATAAGAAGGTCTAAAGTTTTGGGCCTGCTGCCTCTTGAGAGGAACCAGCTCATTTCCCAAATTTTGTAATTGTTTCATGACCTCTTGGAGTTCATTTGAAGCACTAGAGGATGAAGTAGAAGTTTCATTTGAAATTTGATTTCTAGGAGTGGGAATAGTAGCCAAAGTGGTTGTTTGACTAGTTCTTGGATTTTCTAAGTTTGGATACAAGGGCATGGGAGGCCTAGGAGCCAGCTTACCAGCTTGAATAAGATAGTTTTCAGTCCTAATGGCAATGCTATAAGCAATACGTAAGGTTGTGCCTCCCATAGATTGAATTAACATAGAAATATCAGAATTCAAAGCCTTAAGATAATATAGAAAATCACCTTTAGCTATTGGCCTAATGGCCACTAGAATCCTATCCCAAGACCTTTGAAATCTGAAGTTGAAGTCAGTCAGCTGCTCATTGGGAGCTCTCTTGATAGTTGTCAATTGTTTTAGTAGAGACAAATTGTCTCCCTTTTCTCTAAACTACTCATGGAGAACTATGCATAACTGATTCAAATTTTGGATAGAACCAGCTCTAAGGCTCCTAAACAATTGCAATGCCTTCCCTTTGAAGGAAGATGCTAGCAATTTAACAACAATATCCATTTTGTTTATCTCATGGATTGCAAAAATGTTAGCAATGTCTTTGACATGATCACCAGGAGTGCTATGATTTTCTCCAGTGAAAAATGGAATGTTCTTCAATGCTGCAATTAGAACTGGATTCTGTGCATTGAGGGCAAGTGGGCTGCTGCCACTGAATTTGACAAAACGGTTTTGTTGCGCCATTCTGATTGGCCTGAGAACCCTTGTTGATTGGATGAAAGGCCTACCAGGTGGAGGGGTTGAAAAAGTCTTGTTAGGTGGAGATGGTGATCTTTGTGGTCTTATTCCTCTCCCTCCTCTGCCTGGTGATAGCTGCAAGTAGACAAATAACCCTTCTTCTCGAGTATCAGACCTGGTTCAAATTCTTCTCATGTACCTGGGCAACCTTTGCTGCTATACCACTGAATTATATCCCTTCAGAGTCACCATATGTGTTGGGGAATGATCCTCAAAAGGATGGATTTTACCAAGTTACACACCAAACCTAACAATATTAAAAATATAATTTAAAACTTTGAAGGATCCGAAAGATACAGTTCTTCAATTCGGTTATCAGGTCTTGTTGTACAGCTACTAATCCCCAAAAGGTACAAGAAAAACTCAAGTCATGCAAGGCAACTTACAAATTTTTAAACACACTGTTTCGGAACTTGGGACATGCTCAACACCTAGGAAAACCCAAAATACTAAAAACTATGAAATTTTGAAAGTCAAAATCTCAAAAATCTAAGAATACCCTTTTGAAGATTATCCCCTGATCTATCAACTGGTGAAATTTTGACTTGTTTTGAGGAAGTTAAGCCCTTGTAAATCAATTTCAAAGTTCAGCCTGGAAGGTGAAAAAAAATATGAAATTGTAAAACCTACAATTTCTAAGTCCAAATTTCTTGAAAATTCCTTCAAATCTTGTGGAATGACCTCTTAGTCCCACTGGGCATGCCAAAACTTTTGATGGAAAATCATAGCACCCTTGAATGTCTACAACTCGATGGGTTGGGACTCTCAGTGCGATTGCATAACATGGAGCTTTTCCCAAGTGTGGGACCTTGTGAATCGGTAAAGCTTTCCGGATGAAGGCCGGTTCCTATTCCTCTGTTCAGATGCACACATAAAAATCTAGAGGGTTTACTCAAAAACCTAATCTAACTTTCCAAGGAGACATGGTAAGAAGATGCATAAAAAATAAACCTAAACTAACAAAGGTGATGCATCGAGGAATGAAGAAACACCTGTCTTGCCAATAAACACAAACCATTAAAATGTAATGCAAGATCATGCACAAATAACCAGATTTGTAGTGAAATATAAGGAGGATGAAATGAACATGGAGATGGTTGAGAATCATCCACAAACATGCATTATTTTCTCTAAATATTGATACAATACAATAAAAAATTCCAAGAGGCAAAGTTGCATTACAGTTTTAGATGGGAGGTTTGAACTCCACAAATTCACCTGCCAAAGAGAAGAAGGGAGGGGAAAAACAAGAATTTCCAACCTTTAGAAAGAATCCCCTCCTTAAAATTTATAGGAAGAATGAGAGAGGGAAGAGAGAGGAATTCCAAATCTACCCCAACCACCTCTAGATTGTATTTAATTCATCTCATTATGGTGGTAGGTGAGAACCCTAGCAAACCCAAAAATGGTGAATTGTATTTTACATTTTTAAGAACTTGTTATCACCTAATTAAAGATATCCATTCGCAGTTGGAAAGAGGACCTCGTAAGATTTCCAAAAATTCCAACCTTGCGTGAATCCGAGCTCCTTATGAAAAGTTATGGCCATTTGAATATCTGCGTCAGGGTTTGCTTTCTGTTAGGGTGTCAACGCTTAAAATGTTGCACCTCCTGAAGATGCGCCTACTGAAGATGTGCCTTGGATCATCCATCCTCATGTTAACCTACTTTTAAGTGTGCCATAGGCACTAAAAATTTGGTGTCGGCACTTTTTGCTGTGCGCCCCCACCCTGCGCCTTGGGCGCGAATTTTCGCATGTCGACACTTTGTGATGTGTGCCCCTAGCCTGTGCCTTGGGCGCAAATTTTCAAATGTCGACACTTTGTGCTGTGCACCCTCAGCCTATGCCTTGGGTGTGAATTTTTTCATGTCGACACTTTGTGCTATGCGTCCCCAGCCTGTGCCTTGGGTGTCAATTTTTTCATGTCGACACTTTGTGCTGTGCGCCCCCAGCTTGCGCCTTAGGTGCAAATTTTTGCATGTCAACACTTTGTGCTGTGCACCCCTAGCCTGTGCCTTGGGAACATATTTTCGCATGTCGACACTTTGTGTTATGCTCCCCTAGCCTACGCCTTGGGCGTGAATTTTTGCATGTCGACACTTTGTGTTGTGCGCCTCTAGCCTGTTCCTTGGGTGCAAATTTTCGCATGTCGACACTTTGTGCTGTGTGCCCCCAGCTTGCGCCTTAGGCAAAATTTTTAACATGTTGACACTTTGATTTTGACTATATTTACTCGGGGGGAGATATATACAACAGTTCTCTTTTTCAGAAATAGGACCGATGCCTTGTGGAGAATGGCGGTCCAATAACTGCCGCTCAGGCTAAGGTGGTGGTCTCAAAACCGCCGCCTAGTAAGGTGGCAGTTTCACAACCACCACTCTGGAGGGCAGCGGTCCACTGTTTGTCACCCAAGAAGGGCGATGGTCCTAGAATACCGGTTTACTCTGGGCGGTGGTCCTGTCACTTATGACAGAATTCTACGGACCCATGCATGTGCATGAAATTTAACCAGATTTAACTAATTACTAAGTTGAAAAATTTAATCTAATACTACCAGCAAGTAAAATAAATTTGAATGCTTAGGAATAAGAAAACAAAGCACTCAAATGGTGAATATTAAAATATTATTTCATTTATATCAAAAGGGGGTAGGGTTTACCCCAAATTTAAAACCCAATACACTATAATCTTGGAATAAAAAAAACCAGATTGGAGGAAGAAACCCCTCCCAATCTTTAAATGAAATAGATTACATAAATAAAAGATAAACTAAGCAAAACCTAGACTAAATCTTCATGTAGAATTCTCCATGGCTTCTTCCCTTTACTCCCATGGCTTCCTCCTCTCTAACCTACAAATTTAACAAAAGAAAAAGAACCAAATGAGAAGAATAGATTGAGAAAAGGTTTTAATAGACTTCCATAAGGATTTTTAGGGCTATGTTGAGAACCCTAGGATCTAGTGGCTAAGATGGATTTGATCCAAGAATTGAGAATTGACCCTACCTTTTTTAAGAAGAAATGTATTTTAAAAGTTTTAATTTAGAATCCTTACGGGTATGTGTAGATGGTTCAGTGGGGATTTTTTGTTTTCCTAGGGGTTTAATGTTTCCTTACCCTTTTAAACCCTTAGTGCGTGTAGGAAATTTATTAAAGGATATTTAAGCTATTAATGTAATGAATTTAATAATTTGGCATAAAGTTAACCTTGTTAGGAATGAACTTAATCAAAGGAAAGAAAATATTTAAGTAAACTAATCATTCTTACCTTCCTATTGAACGTCTGAGTAATGTGCCCTTGTTGCATCCTTGTATCGTAACCTTCTCTTTTAGCTAAAAAAAATTAAATATTAGTTGCATTTTCGGGTTAAGTGCTTGGTTGAAGAAGGTTCCTAAAAAATCATTTTTGCGGGCCTTACAATTATCATTAATCTATTCTATTGTTTTGTTGGTCGCTTCCGTAGAACGAGCCTCGATTTGTGCAAAAGAGGAGTTTGTTTTGTTGGTGGCGCCAAATTTAGGGAGTAGTGTTCATGTTTAATAATTAATTAAAGGCTTCAGCCACCGCATTCCATCTTGGCCGACCAATCTTTCATGCATGGGTTGTTTTAATTGCTAAATTTAAGGGTGAATTTAATGTGCCCTCCCCCACGGACCTTGCCTCTCTCTTTTGACCATTTGGTACCTTGCTTGGCATGAAGGGATGGGGACACTAATTTCTTGTTTTTGGTTCCTTGTTTGGCTGGAGGTCAGTGGATTTGATGGCCACCTACCATTTCCTTAATCCTCTTTAATTCTACCATGTTTGGCCTTGCTTTGTTGGTATATACACCAAATGGAGAGTTGGTCACATAATTTATTTTAATTGTTTTTTATTTGAAAATATACTTTGACATTTGTTGACTACATACACAAATCTTCCCTGACCACGTGAGTTTCTCTGGTGAAGGATTACATTTGGGGGTTGTTGAAAAGGATTTGAAAATATCATATAAATGCTTTTGGTAGCTGGGCGCCTGTTGTTATTAATGTTTTAAATTAAAATTGTTTCCTTGGTTGTTATTGTAAGCTACTCACGCCAAGTTAGATTGGTTGGGTGAGAAATTTTTGTGGGGGAATCTTGTGTGGGAGTGTGTGTAAAACATCTTAAATGCCTTTTTCATTTTATTGTTGACCGCGTGAACCTTGTGGATGGATTATTGTTGGTTCTGTCTAACAATGCACTGAAACTCTGGGAAAATACTATTTGGTGGTTTAGAGCTTCCTAGCTTTGTTGCATACCCTTTCCTGTCCCAAAATGTGAACCGTACACTATGATTGGACGTCCAACAAGTAAAATGTGGAAGATTCGCCAAGTTTGTTGTATCAAGGGCCCTGTCAGATGCGTTGAACATGTGGAAGCTTTTACTAGGCATGATAATTTCTACCCATCTGACTTCTATGCTAAATTTAACCATAGAATGAAAGTTATTTTCTTTTATTTAACTGAAGTTGTTGTTACTTGGAGTTTACGGTGGTTTTGCAATCATTTTTCATCCTCTAGGCTCTATTTTTTAGTGTCTTTCCTGTGTTAGTTGTTTCTTAGGATGATTTCTTGCTAGATGTGGGTTTACAAATGGTCTTGGCACATGATTTTCACTTGTTCTTGTTGTTGCATGGAATTATATCTCTCATCTTCTTCACTTTTCTCTACGAAGTGATAGGATATAATTTGTATGATTGATGGTCATGTTATGGTTTTAATACAGACGTTTTTCCAATTTGTGAATCTGGTTTTGAATCGTGTTGGGTTTAGTTAATATAATTATGAACTGGGTGGTTATGGGTGCTTATTGATCTGCATATTGAACTATCTATTTATTTTCTACCTGTATCTAAATTCGTATGGGTATTATTCGACCTAGGATGTGTGGATTTGTAACCTGCTAAAGTATTGCAGATGTCATAGAACTCAGCCAGCATATGCACTACGTGAGGTTCTTATTTTTGTATATATGTAGGCTAGTCCAATCCTTAAAACTGGGACATTTTTGTTTACCTGGGTTCTTAGAATATGGGATATAGTTATCAGTTCTATTCAATAAAGGCTCAGTATAAGTTTCGGTTTTGTGGATACATATTGTTAAGATCTACTGTCATTTATGAAATGGGTATAAAATATAATTACAAATTTTTGCTATGGTAGAAGTCAATGGGTATTTTACCCAAACTGTGCTCTGGTGATTTTATTCAAAACCTATGGTTGAAAAGAAATCGACAACTTGGGATTAGGTGATTTGGTTTGAGTCACTACTACATGGGGCCCTATTTTGAGACAAAAGTTAGAGACAAAAGTTTACTTTCGTCTCTAACTTGGTTTTTCGTCTCTAAAGTTCCTTTCTTTTAATTTTTAATATTTTAAAATAAAATATTCACTTTGTTGGTAAAGAATGCCAAATCAATCGCTCAATGGATTTATCCCTAACGCTAATTGGAACCAAATCGATGGCGGCAACACATGTAATACTGGTATGTCTCAACAGGAACAAATTTTTTGCAGAGGGAGGTATGACGATTGGAGTCTGGATCATCCCATACGGCTTGTTCCCCGCTCCAATTCTCTCATATTCTATGCTCCTGTCTTGAGCTAGTGCTTGTTTCCCACTGTTTCTGCTTCATATTTTGGGGGTTTTGCTTCAGGGGAAATTGCTGGATCGAGTTCCTTCTATTTGAGTGGTGGTCTGGAGTTGTTGATGGCGGGGAGGCGACCAAATATTAGGCCCTCTCTATAATCTGGACACCAAACACATTGCAAAACATTTTCATCGAATCCAAAGTCACTGTGGTTTCATGTGGGGCACTCTACAATCCCACTCTGTTGATAAAAATCGGGCTTAAAACCCAAACATAGGGCGCAATCTTCATCTCCATCCATTTTAAATGGTGTGGGGCTATTTCCTTGAAACACTGGCCACCATTGAAGGAAAGAGCTTTGAGGGGCCAATCATGAAAACCATGTGTCCAGTCCCTGACCCGTCTGGTTACTGGGCCATAATACAGATCCCTTCATTGGATTTGGGTTTGTTTTCTGTCGTCATGTCATGGATATCTGCTCTGGATATGAAGAAAAGAATGTCTAGATTCTCCAGAACCGCCCATATTCTTTCCCTGGCAAGAGAAAAGGGCTCAATGTCCAAATTCTCTGGAACTACCGATATTCTTGCCCTGGCCAAAGACAAGGGCTCATGCACCGTGTGATCTCCACAATGAAAAGAATCTCCACAACGGTATCGAAAAGGTTCTGAGGATTCTTGTCACTGCGGGGGCAGAAGAGATCTGGATGCATCACTTTAATTGCGAGCCTTTGAAGGTGGAAGGTTAGAGTCCATGAAAGGTGGAGAGATTCATAAAGCGTGCGAGCTCTAGGGGGTTGAGGTATTTGTGTACGCCTTTGTGTTCTGCGCATCAAATGAGCAGCTACAAAATGGAGGTGGACGAGCGTAGTTCAGTGGTGGATTGGAGAGGAGAGACGTGGGAAGTGGAGGGATTGCTTTTCGTGGGTGCGAGCATTATTCCCATAGCTTTGAGCATGAAATCTGCATCCCATGGTTACTGTACAGGTTTGAGACATACATTTATATTCGCCACTATGGTTTTTTCTTTTCATGTGCTATCCTAGCATGTAGGGAAAGGAAATTAGGGCCCCTAGAATTTATAGTACATGTAACAATTTAGGGGCAACTGGTTCTTTGATTATGCTAGAGTGATTAATATGTAAATGTATTTATTGTAAACTGTGTGTATTAAAAATCTTGTCCATCTTTGTATTTTCACAGACTGCAAATGGGAGAGACTTACCTAAACTAGAATAATGGAGTTATTCTCGTGCACAAATCATTATTGTGGTTGCAATTCAAATCTATATATGCTCTAGAGACGAGTGTATTCACATACACATTTATGAAAATGGGTCATTCAAATAGTTCTAACTCTCTCCAGAGGCCCGTGGAATGTAAGTAATTTAGTTAACCATGTAGAGCATCTGCTTTTTACATCCCATATTATTTTTTTTCACACTAAAATTTCCTCTCATTGATGCAGGGCTATGTTTTGTAACACTTTAAAAGGGATTTCATTGAAATGTGGGTATGTAATAATTATTTAAGCACTTGTATGGAAATATCTCACCCATCTCTACTCTATTTTTTCCATTTCTTACATGCATTTTCATGTTACTTCTCCTTTCTATAATGGTATTTGGGAAGGTGATGAAGTGATGACAGGGGCTTAAATGGCTACCATTTAGGTATACAGTAAAGAGGACATATATAATATGAATCCATTTGTGATATGATTTTGGAAGCAAAATCTATAAAGTGGTGGTTAGTTTTTTTTAAGTTGTAGCTTATATTCCTTGTTTTTTTGTGTAATAAAAACTATAACTTGTATTTGTTTGTGAGTTTGCAATTGATTAGCTTTTGTAATTTAAACCAGAGGAAATCAATCTGTGTCAGATAGACATTGAGATTAGTGATGCACATTGGGATGAAACATAATATGTTCCTTCTACCATACTTCTGGGCTATCCAAAACTCCTTTTGTTGGTGATAAAATACTGTCATCCTACATTGCTGTTTGTCATGGCATTGCACATGAAGGTAGGATTTGTATTTTTTTCCGTACTCTAGAACTATTTTGTGTTTCCTTTTTTATTTCCATGTGTAATGACCACAACATCTTACAAAATTCCTCTATCCTTTATACTTTTATGGATTTCCATACCCTGTTTCAAAGCTCTGATTTTGGCACATATAGATAGGATGCTGACAAAGGTTGTGAAATTTAGCTTTAAATATACCAATTACATTTGCTTGAAACTTTCTAAAGTCTATTCAACAAATTTGTTTTACAAATAACCTTCAATCAATGTTTTCCATGCGAGCACATCTCTTTGAGGCATTTTGTGAAGTATACATCTAACAAAAAACATCTCTTCCATTATTCTTTGTTAGTTGTCCATGCCCTTCTCCAAAGTTCCCACTTTGACAGAAGTTGGGAGGATGCTGGCAAAGGTTGTGAAGTCTAGCTTTACAAGTTTACACCAACTAATTGAATTTGCTTGAAAGTTTCCAAGGCCTTTTCAACGAACTTATTTTTTTCAAATCCTACAATCATTGCAATCCATGAGACCACATTATTTTCAAGAACTTTTTTGAGGAGTTCAAATGCTTCCACTAGTGGTCCCATTGAAAAATGAAGCTTGTTAACAAATATTGGCTTAAATGCAACCCATAACCTCATCCAGAGCGAACAAACTAGTTGGGCATTGGTGGCTGTGAGTGTGGGTTGTAGCGAAAATACTATCCTACTTCTATATTTCAAACATACAAGTATGGATACTCAAAAGGTACATGTGTATTCAAACTTACGCAGGAACATGCATGCCTGAAAATATATCTGAAATCAAATATTGCACCAATTTTTTTTCCCATCTGTTTAGCCAATTATTAACATATATTTAAGGATTTACATGACGGAAAAAATCATTATTACTATGCAACCAAAATAATTCAACAATTTAGTAAGAATTTGATAAACAAGAAGGCCATAATATTAGAAAAAAACTGTTATTATTGATGAATGAAGATGGTTAAGTTGTAACTAGATAAGAAAGATACCTATGATGTGAGTTCACAGGGAAGGGAAGACATGAGATGAATCCAATCCATGCATGTTGTAAGTGAAGGGTTAAATAGATCCACTTACTCACAGGGAACGACAGAGTGGACAAGTATCTCAATGATGGGATAGAATCTGTGCATTTTCCCAATTATTTTTTGGCCTTCCCAAAATTTTGACAACTACACACTTGCATGTTGTTATGCCATATTAATTCACTAGATAGTGTTACATTTATTAGTATAACATTGTGTGTGATTCTTTAAATCATCGCCAATTTATTAGAACTAAAGGATTTGATATTGAAATTTCATGAGGAGGTCACATTAAAAAATGAAGCTCCTCTACGTAGAAAAGAGATCAGAGAGGAAACTGTACAATTTAATGGAGGCCATGGATCGTAATCTGTGATGAATTGGTGATGTTCTTTGTATATTTTGATTAATGACCAAGATATCACAGAAGACTCAAGTCTCATAGCTGTAGGAAAATTAATGAGCAGTTGGTTCCAGCGGTTTCAGAGCCCCACATGGTATGGGTTTCCACGTTTCGCATTAATGTAGAATTGAAGTGACCAAAGGACATTCCCAAATATGGAGACATTCGAGAACCTTCGATGATATTTTAAAATAGATTTTTGTCACTATTTGGAGGTTGATTGGTTGATCACATTTATTGGTTGTACGAGAGACTTTCATGTTGGAAGGTAGGAGAAAAATATCAAATGATCCTTTGTATATCAGAAATGGAAAATAGAGTGGCTTGAAGGAACTTAGCTTGGAGAGAGAGGGGAAATTATCATTGTAAAGTCTATAACACATTATCAATCCACGGATAAAATTTGAGTGTGTAATAAATAGTTAGGGAAAGAGTTATCTTGTAATGTAAGTATCCTTCATTAACTCAATTTAATAAAGATAGTTGTTGTTATTGTTGTTTTTTTGTAACTCTTAAGTTTGTATAATATAAGGTAGTTGTTCACTTGACCTTTTAACTATCACTACATAAAATTGTATCAAAACATAGAAGATAACTCTTGTAAAAAAAATAGAAAGAAAAGAGGAGAGATTATGAAAAGTTTGTTTTCTAAAAAACAAGATGTGGATAGAATATAGAGATGAAGTGAGGAAAGAGTTATGAGAGTGTATACACATATTCTAACTTTGGAATATAACATTTGGGTAGAAGATGTTAGGATTGATTGTTATTAGTTTTGAAAAGAGTGAGGATCAATGGTGGTACTGCAACCACAATAAGCATTGAATGGGCATGGGGGGTTCATTAACTATGTGGTATACTACCATGTCCATTCATATTGAGGTATTAAAAATGGCCAAAAAATAGCCCAATATACCGGTATGCGAATGGGGGTGGAAGTGTTTCATTTTTTAGTATTTATAATTAGGTATTGGGGATCAGGTATAGAGGCGGGAGCTAGGAGGGGAGGCAAAGTCACAGAAAAGTTTTCTCATCTGCATGTCATTCTGGGAGCTAGGAGGAGAGGCAGGCATCAGGAGTGGGATTTGGTTAGAATGCTAATTTGGAACTTAATCCCTATTTTTAAGCTCAAAGATTAAGAAGAGGATTAGCCTATGGATGGACTTATTGGATGCTAATTTCCACTCTTGAAAGGACTGGAATTTCTTAGCCCCTGAGTTTACCCTTTGCTCGGCTGATCGACCCACTATATTGGAGATTTAGAACCTCATCCCGCTGGAGAATCATTTTAAGATGAATATTGATATGAGTGGGCCCATTTGGTGAGATTGGAGATGGAGCTTTGGTAACCTCTTAGCTTAATATGACACCCATTGTCTGTACTCCATTATTCATCAATGTAGTGCTTTTGGTCTTGTTCTTAGTGTAGATGGGTGTCTTGCAATGCTGAAGCTTTGTTAGTTCGTCAGTTGCATGGTGTATGGTCGGTGAAGGTTTTGTACAAGATACGGGTTTTTACTTATTGGTGATCTATGAAGGGTTTCCTTTTAAGGATGGTATGCTCAAGACAGACCTTTCTGATGGTTGTTTCCCTATCTACCATAGTCTATAAACAGTGAAGCAACTCTTCTGGGACTGCTCCTTTGTGAGATCTTGTTGGAAGCTTATTTAGTCTGAGCTAGCAGCCATCCTATAGGGAAGTCTTCACTAGTGGGTAGTCCTGTTTGGTGACTCCATATATTATTGTGTGGATTGTATACCATTGGATGATTCATTGTTGCTTGGAAAAGGCTTGTCTCAGCTTGGTGGCAGGGCATCTAGAGGTTATTGTAAGTACTCTTGTAGGATTTATACTAGTGGTTCAATATATGTGTAAATTCCCTAATCTCATAGTGAATACAAAGTGATTGTATGCTCAGTGATAAGTTTTTGAGTGGTAATGTATTGATCTTGTGTTAATAGTCTTTGCACTTGACTAACCATGTAACAGTGTTGCATATCTTTGTATGATTTGAGAAGTATGACTTACAAGTTGTGTGGAGCATGTTAGATGATGAACTTCAAGCTAGTAAGTGGTTGAGTCAACATACATCTCATAGATATGCATTTGGTACCTCTACATGAATGTGGCTTGCATAATAGTGAAGATAATATGCGATTGCTCACTTTGTGGGAACGTGCAAGGAGTATTTTGTAGTGAAATGAATATTTGAGAGTGAATAAACAAATGCATGGGGTTGAAAGTATCTAACTGTGATCTTATTGTAGGATTAGGGGTTTTGAGAAGCACCCTAAAATGAGACTATCCTCTTGTAAGATGAACCAAAGCAAAAACTTGTATTTGGAACTGCATGCAATAAGCAAGGTTGGCATCACTGAGTTGAGTATAGGAGAAAGTAACTCAAATAAACAAAGAATATTTTCTTCATTGTAGGTCCCCAATTTGCAAACTATGAAGTGATATTGTATTTGACATGCAAAGTAGAAGGATTTTCTTAGATAAGAGGATATGCTTGTTGTCATGAACCTCTACTAAAATGAAAACAAGAGAAATGATGCCATAGACCCTAGGGAAAAGTTTGAGGTTCTAAATCCATCTAGGAAGAAAGTTGCAATTAAATTCATCCTCTCGGGCTAGACTGTGTTCTATAGGAAGAGGTTAGCTAGGGCTTACAAATTGGAGCAGCAAATGAATACATTTTGCCTTGAAATTTCTCAGATAATATGTTGATAGCCTAGAAAAGGATATTATGAAGAAAATTTACAAAGCCCATGGTGGAATTTGAAGGAAAATCTAACAGTCCTTGACTGAGATAGTGTGGTACAGTTTGGATCTAATTTAGAAGGGTGATTTACTAAGGAGCTAGGGTTTAAACATAGAGTTGTTTCTTGAAACTTGTAACAAACTAAGAAGTCCCTAATGGGTGCCTAAATCTACCTTCAATTCATCTTGAAAAATCATATGTTGAAAGTTATACGTGACACTCCTAATGTAGACCTAGTCCAAGGTTTAGATGGCAAATTGCAAAGATTCAATATTTTGCAGATGGCGAAGATTACAGGAATAAAGTAAAAAAGCATTTGCAGCTATAATGGTAATTGATAAGTTGGATGGCATTGACAAGAAGGAGAGCTATATTAACAACATTGTAGGTTAAAGTGTTCAAGAATCCACAAGCCATAATGTCAAGAAACCACAAATTCTAGATTGATTGTGTAAAATGCTTGAAAATATCGATGTTACAAACCAAAATTTTTGAATCATCATCATATTAATCACATGTGTTTGCCCTTATATTAGGATAACAAGTAGACCATTTCAACAATGGTTCAAGGAGCACCCTTCTGAATAGTTGATTATGGTTTTTTTGTTTGTTGGTTACTGGTTATGGCTTTATGTTCTTTAGTCAAGGTTTGAGAAGCCCTTTACCATGCTTCAGATGGGGACATTGTAAGGGTTGGATGTGGTACATGAGGACAATGTGTCTGACCGTGTGTGATGTTGTACATTTGGTTAATTTCATAAGCTTTTTCACCATAGCAAATGGAGCGTATATGATAACTCCCATTTTTTATGCCTATATTCTTACATTGCTTTTAGGTCAGTATATTGCCTTTTATGGATGGTATATATTTTAAAAAGGTTCTGTAAGTTCTGTTTCCTATCATTTATGTAACTGAAGCACTATGGTTGCATAACAGTATAGAATCCTTGAGATGGGAGATTAAACTATTTTTATTCTTATTGTTTTTGAGTTGTTAATACATAACGGGGGATCTTGTATGCTTTTAGAATATGCTGATGAATATAATGTGATCTCATGGTTGTTTTTAGCAATTCATTTCCATGCCTTATACCCCTTTCCCCACACCATTTCATTACTATAGTACTTCGGAACACATTTGGGTGTTGGTGATACTATTGCATACGTTTTTCTTCAGATTCTGCATTCCTTCATTAACTCCTTGCCTTTATTTGAATTTTTGCAATTCCACCAGAAGACAAGGGATTTTTAATACTTCAAAGTTACATATGAATATGGTGCTGGTCTATAATGATGACATGGTTTTGCGGATTTTTCCAATGCTAACACTGAAGAAAACATGATATTGTTGTCTAGTGGGGAATTTCATTCATCACAATGAGAGTGTGCACCTCCTTTCTTCAAGAGGAAGTGAGTTTCTTGGACCAAATTTATTTTTGAATCCTACATCAGGAAAACTACAGTGGCATGCTAGCAAAAAATTCATATGGTACAGGCAGCAGATGATAGATAACTTGCTATGGTATTTGTTAGACATTAAGATGCCTATTGACAAATATCAACAATGGGAAATTATTTATCAGTTAACGGAGTATATTGCTTTAATATGTACAAGAAAACACAGTAATCTCCAAACACGATCATGTAACAGGCCTTGGTACATAATACAAGCAATGCTTCACCTTCAATTTGTTATTATTGTCACGAGGGAGGCTGAGAGGTTTGGGATGTTATCAACATTTATTTAGATAGATGGAAGAGATTTTGTGGCATGCAGGGAAATAGGAGGGCGGTGATAAAATAAAAATTAAGAGTGCCTATTTACATCATTAGCGTCTATTCTTAAGAATGTCGGTTAGTAAAAGGTGAAGGTAAAAGTAGCTTTTTGAAGCCTTTGTAAATTTACATATGCAATTCATGGAAAATATCTTTTGGATAATTATTGATGTTATCGAATTTTGGTCCAGCGAATGTATGGTAGTCCCTCATTTCTCGGGAGCATGGCATCATTCCATTCACATGCACAATGACATGGTTCAACAAAAATATTCATGGGTTTTATGGAAATTTTAAAAAAATGATATGATATTCATGAAAATAGCGAAATGCTTGATTTTATTATTTCATTCCAAATAGGGTATGGCATCTCAAAGATTGGGCATTTTTAAAGAACTGTGGGTTTACTACGCCCTGCAATTACTTGTGTTCTTTTAGCATAAGTAATGCTACTATGACTTGAAGTGGAACCAAAGCCTGTTGTGTGATGATGTTTTGTAATTTAGTGGATATTCCATAGTTAATTCTTCAAACATGAATATTGTGATCATTCCTAACAAGCTAGATTGCTGTAATTTGCTCCACAAGTACTAGACAAATAGATACGAATTGTGCTTAGAATTGCATTAAAAATTAGTGTAGCTGTAAAGGAAAACTGAATTCAAACATGGAGCAAGCAAGATAATGCAAATGTACAGAAAATAAAGATTCAAAGGAGACAATATTATCTTGGACAAAACCCAATGTGGGAAAACTCCATGATAGAGATTTCCTCCTATTCATTATCTCATTCTGCAACTACCCATGTATTGCCTTCAAGGTGACCTTATGGACATTATTTAAAATAACAATATGTCCAGTACTTGTATACTGCTCCACAACTTGTTGCAACTCACACTCATTCACACACTCCCAACATCCCAAGCAAGACACCACCATGAACTTCCAGGAATCAACAATTTCATGTATACCATAGGAATTTCTTTGGGTATTATAGGCATTCATTTATGCTGAAAAGACCAGCAAATATTATATAAAGAATAATTGATCAATAGTTGAACTGCACATGATGACCATTGCTTCTCTCCAGACTGTTCATCTCTCTCTTTTTAATAGGTAAGGGCATTCTATATTGAGGCACAGTGGTGGAGGTACATGTACATTCTCTACAGTCCAGTGTCCATTTATGGATGTCCACACACTAACTTATCTTAATGCCAAAAGGAATTATACAACTAGCCAAAGTCGCCAAGGAGAAACAGATCAATGGCGAGCAGTTTTGCTGTACGGAGGGATGACCATCCAACTGATCACAGCCGCTTGACTCATCCCACTACTGTTCACTGTGCGATTTTAATGTTAGTAGGTGACATGTATAGGGGAAAATAGGTGCTGAAAATTAAATTATCAAAAACAGAGGCTTGTGCAATATAGGAAAAGCTTCTTGTACGACACTTCTATATTGGTATTCTTTTTGGCGTTTGAATATTTGAAAAGATAGAAGTGCTGGTAAACAAACGTTCAGCGTTCAAACTGCACCATCACTGTTCATTGTGCCATTTTAATATTGGTAAATTTTCACAGTCATTTTGTAACATTCATACCACTTCTTTTTCACAGTTATTGAGTACTAATGTATAATTAATACATAAGTATCCTCATAGATGCAAATATTACGAGTTGGTATGTGAAATGAAGTGGAAGCCATTACAAGTTTATGACTGATCATTATTTTCTTGTTTAATTCTATTCATGTAAGTTGTTGCCAAATGCAAGCTAACATATAATATCATAGACAAAATGGACATAGGAGAATCACAAGATATCTCCATGAATCATGTTGAGAATATGAATAATGAAAGCAGTTATTTCTGTAACAGATTCTGATTTTCATGATTTCTATGACAAGGGTCAAACTCCCCACATTTTTGAAGCAGGACAGATTTCGGTCATCTACTATGAACATGATAAAATGCCTGGCTTGTATGCTTGTATTGTCAAAGTTGTTTCAGTTGAAGATTTCAAGGTTAAAATGATGTAGCTTTATCCTTTGCTAAAAAAAAGTTCTTGACAGACTCTGTGTCCTCTAAAATTTATGAAGTTTGCGGGGGATTTCAGAGCTACAAATGTAGTCTCTATTAAATGGGTAAATATATTTTCTCATATGGTGACATGGAAGAAAATCCCCATAGTAGCCATCAGAATTGTTCCCCAACAAGGCGATATTTGGGTTGTGTATAGAGAATGAAGCTATGCTTGGTATGAGTTTATTCCTTTAGTAGAAGAAATACATAGATATGAAATGGTGAGCCTTTTGAGTGATTTTTTTGAAGAAAATGGGGTGGTGGTCTGTGCCCTCATCAAAGTAGAAGGCTTCAATTTTTTTTTCCAGAAAACAGAGGCGGTAAAGTTAATTCCAAAAAATGAACTTGCTAGGTTTTCTCATCCAGTTCTAGCAAAGAAGCTTTTGGGTTATGAGGCCCCTAATTTTCCCAATAATTTCTGGGAGCCGGATCCTTCTACAACTCCTCGCGATGAAGACAATGGTATTATTTTTTTTGTATTTTAGTTATTATAGGGTATTATATAGGAACTACACCCAATATTTACAAATCTTTGTTCCTTTAATATTATATTTGGGGCCTTATAAATACAAGAAGTACTGTAGATATCTTTAATATATGTATTTGGAAAAACATCTTGAGAGATGTCAATCTTAATGCACTTATGTTACGCTTTGAATGAACAACCCATTCACACATTTTTGAATTCACCATTGATTAGTGACAAATGATCTCAATCAAGCTAGCATAAACTCTATAATATGAAGGGTGCGATTCAATGAATTGGCCTGCACATTTCAGTTTTTTGAAGTCTCTATGTTTTGACCCTTGGATTGATACCCGATTTGTTGAAAACATAGGTATGTAAGCCATTTTTATCTAAGCAAGGGGTTTATTAATTTAGTTCCACAAGATGGAGCCTTTAGATGGAGTGAGGTAAGTGTTTTTTACGGTCACCCACAACCACAATTTTAATGCAGGTCTGCAATACTTGAAGATATGTAGAATAAACTTTAGGGGTTCACAGCGGTGGAGAGGCCATTAGTGTGCAAGGTTTCAGATTAAGTAACCACATTCACCGAATTTCAATGCTTAAATTTAAAATTCGGTGAATCTCAAAGTACAAGAAAAAAATTCACCAGAAATAGTGAATTTATTTGGATGACAAATTTCATTAAGATTTGTTTATAAAATTCGTTGAAATTTTTGTGAAAGTTGTTGAACTTCGTGTTTAGGGTTCGCTGCTGTTAGGGTTTTCATTTTTGTCAATTTTTGGGTGTATATTCACCCCTGTTACCATTTAAGAGTTATACACTCTTTGTTGCCTCAGTTGTGTATGCATCAATTGAGGTAGCGTGAATTTGAAGCTTGAATAAACAAATAGGATTGAATTGGCAAAGGAGCATGTGGAAAGCCTGTATAAGAGATCAGAGCCATCGCCTGAAGGACTATCCAAAGGACTAAAACAGTCCATAGCTGCCATCGTTGTTGAATCCCTAAAGCCATTCCAAGACATTAGGCAGTCGAAGATGACTCCAAGCTTATTAAAACTAAAAGTTAGGCATTAATTTTTTAATTATTTAATGTTTGTATTAACTATTTTGTTAAGTTTTAAAATTATATGTAAATAACATAAATCTACAAGCTTATTAAAACTTAAACTTAGGCATTTTATTATTTTTTAATGTTTATTTGTAACATTGTAGATTATAAATTATTTTAATAAGTTTTAAATTAATGTATAGATAACATAAATTATTAACTATTATGTTATTTAAATGTAAACGTGTATTTCTTTTAGTCGAATTTAATCATGAATTTTATTGTTGATTTTTTAAACAATTTTTTCACGAATTTCATGCTTGGCGAATATGAACACGAAGTTGAATGTGGCAACTTAGGTTTTAGATATCTGCGAAAAAATACTTAATATGTCAAAACTCGGGACTACTATGACTGTACACAAAGAACCCATTTTTATTTGTCTATTTTTGCTACTGTTGATTACGAGTTGTCTAATAGATATCAATAGATATTTGGTACTCCTGCCTCAAATGGAATTTAATTCTATTCCATTTTTTTGTGTTTTCTTAAGAAATTGTTGGCAGCAATTCCTCCATCTGTCAAGTGGAAACTCTTTGAATTTACTATTTATTCAATATTTATGGGTGGAAGATTTTGAAGTAGCTTTAATTGATGGAAAGAAGTTCTAGAGATCAAAGCCCAGAAGGTTAAAGTTCATACAACAAATAGAAATATGTCGTCTTTAAATTTGACATGATCATTATCAGACAGTTTTTCTTCTTGCTTGAAGGAGGTGATTGAATTACTGTGATATCTTGGGCATACTATGGAGTTTGGACTTCATTTTTCCCCTAAAAGATGTTTTTGAGTCCAACACAGTGGTGCAACTAGATTGAAAGCCGTACCAACTACAAGGACACCCATGGGTAGTTGATCCCAATAGTTCAAATGTCTAGGTTTCAGTCTAGTTTTCTTAGCTGCCATTTCACGTGAGATTGATTGAAGTCTAAAACCATTGACCTCTGTAAAGAAATGGAAACTCAAAATTGATTTACCTTTACCTGTAGACCATTATAGACAAGTACACTACAAGTACAAAAGGGAATGCTTTGTGAGTATAATATGATCTCCGGAATGTAACGACATGTTGGAAGATCATGCATTCTCAAATATGATTTACAATGTCCTGTTGAGGGTTCATTTAAGTATAACACAAGCCCAAGAGGGAAAAATTGTAGTTTTCCATGATATACTGAGCTTTAAGATTGAAAAAAAGGGACAATAAAATCTTACCACATAAGATTTTTTCCCTTAGTAAATAGTCTAGCCACAAGATTTCTTGGATCCTCTAAATGCTTCATCAATATCTCTAGAAATATGCATGGATGGATATGTTAGCAATTCATTAGATGAATTGCAGTTGTGGTTTGTCTTGTAATGTGTAAAAGTGTTTTCTAATGCAGGTGTGTGTGATGATGATATCACAACCGTCAAGTTGATTGAAATTGTACTTTCCAATAAAAAATCATATTTCATCTTTTGATTTTTTGTCCAAAATGTTATTTGTAACTTGATACTTCTCCAGATTGGCTGCAGATGCTGAAAAAGCTCAGTAAAACAACTCAATGGGGAAGACTTGACATGGAACAACTTGAGCACACTATGCTGGGTGATTGGATCTATCTCAGGTTCTATGATGGAAGACCAAGTATATTATTGTATGCAGTCTAATGATAGAATATTTGTATATTGGGATTGGATTACCATTGATGGGTTTGTAAGTGTTACAGATTACCTGTTATGTTTTGATATATATGCATTTCTCCCATTTTATATTATAATATTCATTGTCTGGACAAGTTTTCCCTACACTTAGTTAATCGGTGTCACATTTTAATATGCATATAACTGATAATTTCTCTTTACACATGTTAATGGTGGTGGTGAAGTGTAATGGTGTAAGATGTCAATAAAAATGGACAATATTATATTGAAGGTCCATATAACTTTCATGGAGCAATATTTATGTTTTCTTGTAGTGATAACAAATTATGTCCCAGTCTGCGGGAAATGTGTGGAGAAGGTGATGGAGTTGTTAATCAATGCGGAACTCTTGAATGGGTGAAATTGTTTAACAATTCCAAGATAGGCACCTAGAGATTGAAAAATTACTTCATTTTTCAGATAAATGTATTTAAGATGTTTACTAGTTAATATTTTAGGATGTTCCACTGAGGTTTCAAATTTTAATCGCATTTCACTATTAAAAGTGTTCAGAAGAAAATGGGATACTTACGCCATTTATTTTTGTTGTTTGAATGTAGTTGGTGTGCAAACTATACTATTAGTAAGATAATTTGTCTTTCCAACATCGTATAAACTTGATTTTTTTTTCATAATTTCTTTGCAAGTTTGAAAAACTAGAGTTTTTGCCCATTAATAAGAGAACTACTAGCAAAGGTGTTGGCTAGATTTTCTGCATAGCTGAAAACCTAGGCAGTCATGAGATAAATATCCCTCATTTACCGGTGAGGCTCCCATGTAAGATTTGTCAATAAAATATGCTAATATCTATTTAGGGGTTTTACTTTAACCATGCAGCTCATGAACCATAGTTGTATAGTTTTGCAGCAAGTAAGCAACTATTTAAAGAAATGAAATATTTAAAGAAGAAGGAAATAATAAACACAGGGAAGAAATAGGGAAGATGTGCAACCCAATCAATAGATAACAGAGTTGATTACATGCACATAGATGGAACCAATAGATATTAATACACAAAATTATAAGCTAAGGTAGCTTTCAAATCTAGATCTAGAATAACACAAAGTTTATAAGTAGATCTAAGACAAAAAGCTAGAAGCAAAATGTACCGTGACACAAAATTCTCTGGAAATCTACTCCTTTCTATTCCTTTTCTTCAAATAGCTATTAGGGGTTTCAACACAAAGTCTGGAACACAAGAATGTTGCTTACAAATTCTGATGATTCCTTAACCCAAAGGTTCTTCCTCTACTTATAGAATGTAGAGGGGCAATTACAAGTCAGAAGCTTTTAGTTAAACTGACACATGTGGAAGTGGGAAAGGAAACAACTGGCAATCTCCCTCCTGGAATTCCTCTTTGCATGATATGAATGATTTGCAACTAAAAATAGAACCTTCTATTTTGCATGTTTGCCAGCTATTTCTAAGTAGTTGACTTCTTCAAGTAATGGCTCTTAAACCAATCACTTAAGTTTTATAATTTAATTGATCGCTCAATTACTTTGTCGGAGGAAAGAAGAAGGGAGAGGAAAGTTGCGGTCTTGTTCTTTTTTCATATTCTGCATGTAGTTGATTCTTTTTCCCTTGATTCTCACCATACTGGATCTGGAAATAGCTGGATCTGGAAGCAGATGGATCTGGAATTTTGCTTATGGGTGTTGCCTTTGCCTTGTCTTCCCTCTTATCATTGAATCTTTTGTAGTTCTTCTCCAGTACATGCATCAGTGCATTGTTTGCCGTAAATAACTCATAATTTTTATTTTTAATTACATATGAGCAATTAAATTTTTTGGAAAGCACTCTGGGTGAATGCAAATTCAATTAAGGCTTCAACTGGAAGATTGGGAGAACATGCATAAGGTCCTGGAAGGAATTCTCCATGAACTGACTTCTTCACGGGTTGTATTCAAAACAAGAGGATAAATCCTTTGCAATTATGGATCTGGATCTGAATCTGGATCTAGATCTATGCATGATTCTACTGATCTTTCTCATTCATCCCACTTTGCCTTGGCTAGAGCGATATTTGTCTGAACAATTCTTTTTCTTTTTATTCAGCAGAAATTCTTTACAACCGGTGCAGATCTGGAGATTTCTTCAGATTCGAGAGGATATGTTCAATGTATTGGACATTGATTTGAGCTCCCTTTCTCTTATAAAAGCACCTGTAATGAATTACTGCAATTAATTCAGACAAAGATGGCAACTGGAACATGAACACTTGATTTTAATTATAAAAATATGCATATATCAAGCCTGCTGCCCCAAAATTTGATGTTTTGTTTGCATGCAAAGCAAGCATGAATTTTACCAATTTCACCTGAGCACTTGTACCACTGTGCAGAAAATTATTCAGACACAAATCAAGCTCCTTCAAACCTAGGTGCCAAATTTTGAAGCTTACAGCAGTAATTAAACCTTCTTCTGAGTAAAATTCCTCTTCAAATGGGGCGCCAAAATTGCCTGGGCTGCACTTCCTTGCTAAAGAATTAATTAATTCATCCTTATGGTAGCCCTTATATAACCCTCATCATTCTATAATTAAATATTGCCCCTCCAATTCCTGGCAATTAATTAATTAATTAATAAGTTTTTCTCTTCAAATGGGGCGCTTATTTTGTGTATGTTCATGGCTGCCATTAAATAAATTAAATTTATTTAATTTTAGCTCTCTACTTCTAGTTCACTTAAGCTTCACAGTATGCTTTGACCTCATCCACTGAAAATAGGAATTAATTATATCAAGTAATACTTTAAAAAGCATTATTCATCTTCCAAATGGGGCGCACTTTTTTACATGAAGGGGCTGCATTAAATAAATAATATCTATTTAATTTTAGAATTTCTAATTCTAATTTCATTTATCCACTTTCCCTTTATTGAATTTTCCACATGCTTGGAAGCCAAATTTGGAGAAGGAATTAATTAATTTAATGCATTTAAAGCTACCCTTCTATCTCAAAAGGGGTCGCACTTTTTGACATGAAGACATTTCTATTTTTAAAAGCCAATTTTCAATGGGATTATTCACCTTGCAACAAAGCTCCAAAAATCACATGATCCACTTAAGTTGTTTGACTTTCATAATGAGATTATTTACCCTGCAAGGCAGTTAAGAAAATCCTATCAATGCCTTAAGTGATTTTTCTTTTATTTCACAATAGGAATTTTCACCCTGTAAGGCAGGTAAGAAATTCTCAATCTGCCTACTGCCTCTAATTTTCCCATTGTGACTTAAGTGGCGTTGCTTCCATGGGAAAAAGTACCTTGCTAGGAACAAAAATCCCACCTGCCTGTTGCTACCAAAAATCCCATTGTAGCTTTAAAGTCTTCTTTTTCCAAAAATGCGGCCTGCCCAAAAGAAGCTTTTTTGTGCATGACTTCGTCTTTTCAGAGAGAACCAGACCTCCTGTGACAAATTCCTTCTAGCATAACATCCATAGGTGATCTTGAGAAACTCCAAGAAAGAAATCAGTTTAAACCGGCAAAGGAATTGACCTAGAAAAATTTCACAAAAAACAAAATGGGAAAACACCAAAAACACAAAATGTTGCAAGAAACTATGTCACAAGGTTCGAGTTCGTGTTTGAGTTCGACTAGGATAAAAATCGGTTCAAGTTCGACAACTTGAATAAAGTTTGAAAAAAAAATCGGCATTATATTCGGCCGATGCATGAAATAATAATAAAAATTTAAGATAAAATTATCAAATGTAATTACATTTTAAAACATTAAAAAATAAATAATATAATTATTTTTTAAAAACTTAAATTTTTTATTGTATTAAATAGATTATTAATAATTTGAAAATAATAATTAACAAATCAAATCATAATACTTTCTAAATTCTTAAAAAATAAAAAAAATATAATACAACTACTAATAAAAACATACATAGAAAAGTTAAAAAAACATATATAAATAACATCTAACTTAAATCAATTAATATTTTTATTAGTTCAACATGCAATCTTCTGTAAGTATATAATTTTATTTAATAAACATAAAATTAAAAACCTAACCTAAAACCTAAAATTCAATATAATAAATAAATATAAGACACAAAGCTAAAATGAAAAGCAAAGAATGAGAAAATTATTGTCGACCCTTCCGTGATGGGCTTCACACAAGTGACAAGGCTTCACGCAAGTGACAGAGCTTCACACAAGCTTTGAGTGCTTTGAGCAAGCTAAAGGACGCTGGCTTTGAGGGCTTCATGCAAGTTAAAGGACGCTCGTTATCACCACCAAAACTCCCACGACCCAAAAAAAAACCCTATAAAAAGGACTGCAAACTTGGATGAATTTTGGTGAATTTTTGGTAACTGTACAAAAATCAACGAATTTCGAATTTTTTCAGAAAAATTCAGCAAACCTTGTGACATAGGCCAGAAGTCATAGATAAAGCCCATGATTCATTCCTAGTTAAAACCCTACTAGAGTATGGGAATATTGATATGTAAGATCAAAACAGGGTTAAACTGGAGCATAATTTACCTCAAACGAGGTTCAAAATAATTAAATACAAAGTTCCCGTAGGTAAACCCCAGTGACAGAATATAACGATTTTAGGAATCTGGGTATTTGTCAAAATTGGCTTATATGGCTCCTTGTGAATATCTTGACACAACACAAACACTTTTTGGTAAGAAAAAACACAAAACGACCCATTATTTTAAAAGTATGAAAAATTTGACATAGGGTAGTATCAGATTTCAGGGAGAAATCTGGGGACACCAAAAGGTGTCTAATCTTCCTGTAATTTGTGAAAAAGATTTGAATCAGTATTCAATGGTTAGACTTTATCATTCTATTGACTTGAAATATTTGGGCGTTGACAGGAAAATTGGTTCTTGGTGACAGTTATTCGAGATTTATTCAACCTATGCGAAATCACCAATGGAAAAGATAATAAAGCTATATCTGTAAGTAACATCATGTAAGTGGCATTTCATTATGTAATTTGCATCATATCTATGCAATTTTTTAACTGATCCGACAATCTGGTGAATTGAACAAGTATGTATTGGGACAATACTTAAGGTTTTTAAGAGCCCACTGGAAGTTTTTGAAAACTGTTGTTAATATGTTTTTTGAATTCATGCATGAGACTCATCCTAGAGTACAGGGGAGAAAACAAGTATTCAAACTAAAATAAATTTCTTGTGAATTATCAATTTTTATTTTGTGAAGTATACATTTCATGGAGCAAATAATTTGCATAGAAAATTGAGGTATCAGGGAAGGGATTTGCGGGTAATATAGAATCAGCCGAACATTATAGAATCTTTGAACCGTCTAAAAAAAATACATTTATTGGAGTGCAGGACATCTATCTGCCTGTATTTTCTAGACAAGAAACACACAAAATTATTAAGAATATATACATTAATGAGGTGCAACTATGTGAATGAACATTTGTGATTAGAGAAATTAAGTGCTGGTAGTATTGCTAATGCTGACATATAGAGTCTACCAATACTTGAACTGGTTGGGTAATTCAAGTACATAAAGAAATATGTAGGAAATGGCTAAGCCAAAATTTTGATGGCCACACTTCAAGAATAGTGTGATCTCTCTAATCTAGCTTATTGTCTTTTTGTTCACTCTTTCGAAGATCACCGTTTTTTCACATGTGTGCAATATGACATATTTTCAACTGGGAAACTAGATTTCAATGATATAGCTAGTAAGAGATTATTTTTTTATGTTCAGATGTATGAAATATTTGTGCTCTTAGGTTTGAGTATTGGAGGTGTAGATATTAAGTCACCAAAGAATTAGATCACAATCTCCTTACAAACATGCATTCCCTTTTAGACATTTTTGCTAAAGTTATTCAAGCTCTCCAGATTGTGTAGTTTAATACAGACTTTTCTCATACTAGACTACAAAAGCTCGTGGTCAAGTTATACTTAGAGGGGACTATACTCTTTATTATGTGAGCTTGTATTATCAGAATAACTTCAAGTATAATTACAATGTTCTTATGTATTGTCTTTTCAAGTTACTCGTCACATTATGCAAAGGCTCAGCATAGGAATGCATTTTTATTAAAGATGGCCTTTCTTATGAAAGGTTGATGGTTTCTTGTTATATGTTTAATTCAACCTCGATATTTTAATGAGATGTTTTTCGGTTATAAATTTTCAAGTGACAGTTGATAAACACAACAAGCCATTATAATTTTTGTTTTGATGTAGACTACAGATGAGTTGCTTGGTCCTATTGATAGTAGAGAATTATATCAAAGTTGAGACAATCAAAGCGAAGAACATGAAATGACATCTTCTGCAAAAGAGACAGTTGCTCAAAATAAAAGTTCAGAAAAGAGCCTCAAAGTAGCACCAAGGAAGCAGATGGATTTCTTGAAGCTGGTGGTGGAGAGGTGTTCATATTGTATGCGAAGGGACAATGACATTTAGGCACCCTTTTGCATTTTATCATTATATTTAAAGGGTTAATGGAATTTCGACACCCTTTTGTATTTTATCGTATTTGATATTAATAAAATGTTTGTGGACCCATTTGTTGGGCACAAGATTCAAATCAAATTGTTTTTAATTTAAATTATTAATTACTAGCCTATTTTGATAGCCGTCGATTGCACTATATGATATTTGGTTATTATTTATTCTTGAAATTTAGATTTTTCATTCTTTAAATTCATATCGTCTCTAGAGAGACAATAAAAATTGAAATTAGTATAGTCTCTAGAGAGACAAATAACTAGTATTCTGTATTGTCTCTAGGGAGACAATAATGATAGTCTCTAGAGAGAAAACAATGATATTGTCTCTCAAGAGACAATATGTGTATCAATCTATAGTATCTTGTGAGACAAAATTAGAGACACCCGCTTTGAGACAATAATAGAGGATATATACAAATTTTTTATTGTCTCTATTTGAAACAATTTGATCTAGTATTGTCTCTATTATTGTCTCAAAACACCCCCTCTTGTAGTAGTGAGTTATGGCGACAATTATAATTTTTTTATGTTTAATATATTTTCGTAATTGTTCACAGTGTGGAAGGGAATAGTTTTTTTTACTGTCGCTATATGTAATGCAGCCTTGTATCTCTCCCTATGGTTAATAAAACCTTAGCTTAGGGGGTCTGGGTTGGAATCCTGCTGAAATGTGCAATTCCACACCTCTAATACGAACAAGGGTATATCTATGATGTAGAGTATTAAAGTTACATGTATATTTATAAATGGCCAGGATAAGATATCATTGAGAATAATGTAATAATTAATGACCAGTATTATTTTATACCTACATCTAATTGGTATTAGTGCTATCAGTATAGAGTTTGGCATGACCAGATATCATTGGAAAATTTCACACAACACAAGGACAACACAGTGAAATAGACAGTATAATTTTTTTTTTGACTTGCTTTGACACAACACGACACAACATGTCGTCACAAGGTTACAACCAACACTAGGAACCACTTGTTACAGGGGAGACCACAAGGTCAGCACGGAAACGTTCACACCTATCAAGGACAATGTACTCTTCTTTTGACAAGACAACATGGAAGTCCAACCCAAATGACACACTCACAGCTAGGGCATCCCATGAGGAATTTCTTGTTAAATTTTCTTGTTTACTAAAGTGTCTCTTAATTCTTAACTTACGTTCTTATAAAATTTCATGTAATGATTCACACAATTCTTTTCACAAGGGAGAACTTCTTTCTTTTCAACAGTTGACTAAATAGCTTAAGGCCAAGCTTTCTAAACTGGGATCATCAATTTGATGTCCAAATCTTTCTTGTTCATTTGATTTTAGAACATTTTCCATTTCTTACAAGGTTAATTAATCTTATTCAAGCCACTAACACATGTTCCACACCTCTGTTGCACAGGTGAAGGCATAAGTTCCGATTGAGGGAAGTACCGCTTAGGGTTCATAACAATAACCTTCTTGTTTAAGGATCAAATTTTGACCTTGCTTAAGAAATATCACCATGAATTAAGGCATGGGTTAACAGAACAGGACAATAGAATTTAGCTTCAGGGTCACATGGTTTACTATCCGTCTTTTATTGAGGTTAAGGGTTTATCAAGATTGGTTAAATGTTCCATCTAGACTTTACTTAATTAAGTTTGACAAAGGAAAACATTCCAAACGATAGAGAGAGATTTAAGGTTTAATTAATCGATTTCCCTCCTACTTATTAAATCCTATCATCTTCTAAAATCTAACCATTGCTTTCACCATGAGGTCATTTAAGATTTCACCATAAAAGGATAATGTTTATTAGCTTGGCTCGAATAAAAATAAAATAATAAGTTATCATATTTCGTTACAAAAGATAGTTTCCTCTTGATTGTTCCAGGTCTCAAAGGTTATCAAGTAGATCACATCTACATTAATATGTTCATATACATAAATTTTGGTTTAACTTTTATCAGGACTATCCAGTTCACTTCATAGTGCTTACAAACTCATTGCTACTAAGCCTTAGGAGGATTTACAACTCAACATTTTAACTCAAGAGCAAAGTTTAACAGTACTCGTTTGCGGAAACAAAACAAGGTTATATCAATTCATTCCAACATGATGCACAAATCAAAGGGACATACCATCTCTATTGAACCATGACTAGGGAGCAAGAGAGTAATAACATGGGACATGCCCCGCTACTATTCTAAGGATTAAAATTCACTAGAATATCCCATAACCAAGCGGAAATCAAATTTCATCTTTCACATGATAACCAAACAAGCCAAAGTTTCAACAGTTACAACAACAATACTCTACAATACATTTACTAGGCACTGACCCTTCTTCTAAAATGTCCAAAGGCCCTTTCCAAATTTTTATAACATAATACACATTCGTACAAAGGAACATCATAACCAAGATTGATGCAATAATCTACAAGTCTTTCCATCATCTAACCACGTAAGCCATCTGCAACAATTAATAACCTGAGTCAGTTCGCGAGAACTGAGCAAGATAAGACTATACATAGCAACAATAAGCTACTAGCTAACAATACCATGAAAGGAAACATTCTATTTCAGGAAATGGATCAAAGTTCTAACCTCTAACAACCTTTTGAAACAAGATATAATTTTCAACATATCAACTAAGAAGAAATCCATAAGTTTTAGTTATGAAGAATACCTCGAAAACTACAAAAGTTTGACAACCAAATACGCAAGACTATGAAATTTAAATGATTAGACACAAGAGTTGAGAGTATTAGGATTTCAATTATGTGATCCCGTAGATTACGTGATTGAAATCTAAGGTGTAACCCATCAATCCACATTCTCAAGGAGAAGTCAAAAGATTAAAACCAGACCCGATCTTAGCTGCCAAAAAGAATATAGTTTTGGAATCGTTCCGTAGGGCCATAGGCCTAATAGGCTAGAAATGAACAACGAGGGTAAAACAAAGTTCCATCATGTAATCAAAAAGGTTTAAAGGATGAAAAACTTATATTCAAACCCACAACCATTATATCCTAGGTAATAAGTGACTTCATAGCTAATAAGGATGAGAGGAAAGGACGGTAAGAATGTCTGGAATAGGCATTGCCTAACAGCCTACCTACTGAACATAACCAGGGTCGGAATAGTGACAAGCCTCATTAATACCCAAGTTGAGTAGGCAATCTAGCATTCTAAACACATCCTTTCAATTTTCATAATACTTTAGATTTATAACCCTCCCGTTCTAGAGGAACATAGCCATGAATCTAGACTTGGTTGAAATTTTCCGACGTCAACTCACTTTCTAATATCATAAACGATGTATACAAAGGAAAAGGTCTCTCAACTCTCCTTAATTTACATCTCATCACTAAGTTTATGGTAACCTATGCAGTGATTAAACACATAATATACCATTGAAGATAGATATCCTCCAATAACGAACTTCTATAACGATGTAATTACAATTATTACGTTCGACACATAAACAAACTATTCCATAGCTTCTTTTCCCTTTTGACAACAAAATATATTCACGACCTTCCATCACAATCATTCTAAATTTGCAATGAAAGGTCACTCATCAAGAAGGAAGTACAAAACAAGTTTGACTAAATTAAGGAACTTCATGTTACCTTAAGCAGTTGATGAAAACCTTAACTTTCACGAACCGTGAAAGATATTACCTTACTCCATCAAGGCATTATGTCTATACATAATTAAATCGATCACACAAGGAATCATCAACATACCATATCTTAACACCATAAAGGTCATTAATTTTATCAAATTTTACTCATAGAAAGAGTAGAATCAAAATGGGGTTCTATCAATAATTTATGCCCTTCTATCAACCCAGGACATAATTTCGGTCCAAAACTTCCTCCTTAACAAGCATATATATTGAACTTCTAATTTCCAAAGGCCCTAATAATTTGCACAATACACGAAGTGCATAACCACGCTTATCATAAAAAAAATAATAATAATTTAACTGTATGTTTTCCTCTAGGGCAACAACATAACAGGAAACCAATACTAGTCAACGCTGCAACGTTCTAGGGGCGATTACATACCCAGGTTCACCAAAGAAACAACGACATTTTTGCAGAAGGAAGTAACTTTAAAATTATATATATATATATATATATATATATATATATATATATGATCAATCAAAGCATACACTGGGAACCTTTGTTTGTTTTATATATATAAATGGGTTTGATCACGTCAACAAGAACAACCAACAGAGGAAAATCCAGAAGTAACAAACTGTTAACCATATATTGAACACAAATCCACATAATCACAGATTTAAACCAATTTCTAGAAGGAAAAAGTTTCATTTCAAGAGGTTTATTAGATACTAGCATATTATGTATATGGTTAGTCTATCTTGCCTGTTTTAACGCATCCACCAGTCATGAACATCCAGCAGGGACTGCTACAGCCACACGCCTTCCGCTTTATCCTCTGCTTCACTGGTCTTTTCTTGCAATATATCACACCGGGATTCCCTTTTGAAGGCACGACTAGAAGAATGCAATAGGTGGCTGTCCAAACACTAGATTGCTTCAATGCAGCTGCTTTGGGGGGGTGGTACAGGCAATGAACTGTCACACAGCCTATAGCATCAGCCAGTACCGGATTTTCCTCTTGCAATGCCTTCGAATCTGCATCAGTAACCAAATACCCGTCATAAGGGCAGGCCCTAGTAGTACTCAGCACATAAGCTAGGCAAGGCTTGCAGTAAAGATGTGTGCATCAGGTTTGCACAGCCTCATTAGGGTAAACAAGCTACCTACAAACTGGAAGAAAACCAATTTATGAGATGACAGAGGCCAACTAGTCGGTGGAGCAGCTAAAGTGGAATAACTCAACGGAGGTAAAAATTGTGTGAAGGCGACGAAACAGAAGAAATATCTCCATTTCCACAGACAACAGCAACCTTGCCAGCAATCATCACATCAGTGGCTCTCATCAGACCATCTAGCAGAGAGTGCCTGCATCCGTACAAGCTATCGAACTTGCTCTTGGTAACAGAATCATTGTCATTAATAGCAGGGAAGAGCAGCGATCCAATAGCTTGCATCTGGTACAGCCTGTGAACACCGGTAGTTGTTTCCTCAGATACAACAACCAATCTTTCCTTCCTCTTGTGATATATGAGGACAACATCAAACTCTCGGTGCAAACAGTACAGCTGTAGCTTGTAAGGTGTGATAATTCCAACAGCACCCTTTATGCCTGCCAACATAGTGACTCGTTGAAGATGCTCATATAATTGCAAAGCAAAATGTGCTTCATGAATATTCTGATATGAAACAGATCCATGCCTATGGGATTCTCTCCCATGAGTTACATCGAACAGACAAGTAAGACACTCTCAATAGAGAATCTTTGTAATAAATTTCATCAGGTCTCTGGTAACACTCACACTGTCACTTAATCGATTTTGATACAAAATATCTTGAAGGAGAATCCCGAATTTGAGGATGCATTCTAAACTGAACCGATAGCAACATAGTGGACAACCTGCTGTTGGAAGCGCTCAAAAAGGTCGTTCAACTCAAACTTTATCTCGTCTTCTACTACAGCTGCAAGATTTTGCAACCACTGATCACGACTGTGGTCGCGTGCAACCAGAACATCAGGATCAACACCAACTGTTCCTTTTCACTGGCTCGCCCTGTAGCAGCTGTCAGCACCTAGCTCTCTCTGGGGCCACTGATCTTCTGGGATACATTTCTTCTCTACCCAGCTGCTCAACATCACCAGGCACCTCCTCACGACACTTTCCTAGGAGAAAAGTTCTGGCTGGACACTTGGACACTACTTGTAGAAGCATGATTTTGAGACCCACACCCACCTGTACGCAGAGGGCAGGATCCAGAAGAATGATTGCATTGCAAGTGAAGCAACAAAATGAAACCACTGAACTCCTCAGGGACAGACGAGACAGTCAAATTGCAGGTTGGCGTTTCCCTCCACAAGGTGGGAGTGGAGGAGGTGGAAAAAATGGAGGTCCTTGAACGGGGCATTACATTGACGATGACCACCGTGAATATCAACTCAACGCTTGAGATCTAGCAAGGTGTGCAATGCAAATTTTCGGACTCCACCGACTTGCGTAGCCGCTTCATGAAGGAAGGATCCCAGAAAATTATGGTGATAAACAGATCTTTCCAAAAAATAAGTGCAATAGTTGGGCCCTCACGCAAGGATCATTTATAATCAAAACGTGGCCAGTACAGTCGGCCAAGGTGGCAGAGGAGGCAGGTGGAAGAGAAGGAGGCCGATGCCCAACAGGGCATTACATTCTCCTCCCCTTAAGAAAGCATCGTCCTCGATGCGACATTACACAGAGGAAAGGAAAAAAAAGTACGCAACAAGGGATAGATACAGAAGAAAACACACCCTATGGTTTAAAATTTTAGGTGATTAAAGCACGGTCACAAGGTAGCCTTAGGAACATTTGGTAGAAATTTTAACTTTCAAGGTTCTGTGAAGATTGGCAGTTCTTTCTTGTTCATCATTTCATTAGTCTCTTTTCATTATCATTATTTCTAGTTTTAGTTTCTTTGAAAAAAAATATCATCATTGAAGAGTTTTGATTTATTCCTTATTGTGGGTGCCCAACATGAACTGCTAACACAACACCCTATCAGGTTCACAAGACACTACAGATTCACAAGCACACAAGTATATACTTCATGATTGTATTACACCACAAAAGGTTACTCAAATACGGAATGGAATAGGCACAGTCCACATAACGTAGTACTCATCACACATCAATGACTGACACACAAAATACTCAAACAAAGAGTACTACAATCCACCAGACATTTCCTCAATTTGCATCGTATGAAAGACTTTCACATAACACCAAACCATGCTACAGGTACATAGTGCCCACAAGGGAATCAATGACATAACCACAACATCACAACACATATCCATCTGACATGAGTAACACATACATCAAAAGACCACTACCAAACATCACAATAACTCAACATATATCCTGAAACATCAACCATACAGACAAATATCATAAGCCTCCCTCAAACTCTTATGCCTCCCTCAATCTCAAACTCTTATGCCTCCCTCAAGTCTCTTATGCCTCCCTCAAACTCTTATGCCTCCCTCAATCTCTTATGCCTCCCTCAAACTCTTATGCCTCCCTCAAGGAGGCCAGTTGACCCTATGGTCCAAGACACATAGAGTTCGAACACTCCTAACCCAAGTGACATAATAACGCGTGGTTCAACAACCCGCTAGTTATATGTACTCCTTGGGGCGTACCCCCATACAACGAAGTGGGTCCATAGGTCCAACCAATCCATGGTGCATCCTATGACCCTATTCCACACATCACGACAATAGAACCAGCACAACAATCCAATCAAAGTGCCAAGTGGCAAAGTACAAGCCTTGGGCAAGGCGGTAAGAATTCCAAATTTAAAAGAAGACCCCAAATCAAGCTAAAATAAATGGCCAAATAGCCAAAGTTAGTATCAAAATCCCCATGTTAGTGCCACAAACCAAGGAAATGCCCAAAATTGTAAAGCATTGCAATCAAGAAAAGCTGCTGGTCCTTACAAAATAAAGAAAAAAAAATCAATTACGAATAAAATCAACTTATAATGATGTCACATTACGATAACTGTGTGGCCTTATCTAGCCACCAAAGGGGTACTCAACGAGTTGCTAGCACTCGGAACATCGAGCCTCAGCTCGTAAAATACATATCAATAATACAACTGTCATCACCTCCATCTGAATCATCCCGCCACCACTTCGACAAGGCTAAACATAGTCATAGATACACTAAGGTTGCATACATACAACCACATAGGGAGAGAGGAAAGAATCACATGTTATCTACTAAACCGAGTTTTGACTCGAGTTATTGACCCATGGTACACCATTCCTCACTCTCAACATACACTTCTACCGATTTCCCTCAGGATCGGTTAGCGTAAGGTTCACAACATAACATGTAACAACATCACTAACACCATGGTGGTACACACATAGCTACCATAACATCTCACGTATGGTATGTATACAGGGTAGATCACAATCATACATCCACAGGGCGTAATACATCACTTTACCACATTCTGCACCCAAAGCGTAATCACCATACGATAGGGTTCATACACTCACCGTATGACCCAAAATCACAACATGAAGCATTACCTGTTTGTACAGTCATACATACGATGAACATAGTACATCACAACATAACATCCATTGCAACATAACAAGGTGGTACACACATTTCTTCAAAACATGGTAAAAACATCATGATACAACTCATTTCTTTTAACATCAATCTAGTCATACAACACATTGATACACCTACATATCACAATATGTCACAATGCTCCAACACTATGTCATCCACATTAGAATTCTTTTCACATGCCACAAACAGTAATTCACACGTGAACTCTTCATAGAATCCACAAGAAGGAGAGAGAATACTCCCATCCCCAACATATCAACATGATCACAAACACGCACAAGGTGACATACCCATCATGTGCGTTCACAATATCACAATTACGACAATAATCACATCACGTTTAAAGCACATTACTCTTCCAATATCTACCACCATCATGCAACATCATCATCATCATGTAGTATCATCATGTAACACCACCACCACCATGTAACATCATCATATAACACCAATCCGGCCCATAGGTTCGAGAGCATGAACCTACGCTCTGATACCAAAGTGTAACGACCCAAAATTTCACACAAGGAAAACACAGTGAAATAGACAGGATAAATTTTTTTTTTGACTTGCTTTGACACAACACGACACAACATGTCGTCACAAGGTTACAACCAACACTAGGAACAACTTGATACGGGGGAGACCACAAAGGTCAGCACGGAAACGTTCACACCTATCAAGGACAATGTACTCTTCTTTTGACAAGACAACATGGAAGTCCAATCCACATGACACACTCACAGCTAGGGCATCCCATGAGGAATTCCTTGTTAAATTTTCTTGTTTACTAAAGTGTCTCTTAATTCTTAACTTACGTTCTTATAAAATTTCATGTAATGATTCACACAATTCTTTTCACAAGGGAGAACTTCTTTCTTTTCAACAGTTGACTAAATAGCTTAAGGCCAAGCTTTCTAAACTGGGATCATCAATTTGATGTCCAAATCTTTCTCATTCATTTGATTTTAGAACATTTTCCATTTCTTACAAGGTTAATTAATCTATTCAAGCCACTAACACATGTTCCACACCTCTGTTACACAGGTGAAGGCATAAGTTCCGATTGAGGGAAGTACCGCTTAGGGTTCATAACAATAACCTTCTTGTTTAAGGATCAAATTTTGACCTTGCTTAAGAAATATCACCATGAATTAAGGCATGGGTTAACAGAACAGGACAATAGAATTTAGCTTCAGGGTCACATGGTTTACTATCCGTCTTTTATTGAGGTTAAGGGTTTATCAAGATTGGTTAAATGTTCCATCTAGACTTTACTTAATTAATTTTGACAAAGGAAAACATTCCAAACGATAGAGAGAGATTTAAGGTTTAATTAATCGATTTCCCTCCTACTTATTAAATCCTATCATCTTCTAAAATCTAACCATTGCTTTCACCATGAGGTCATTTAAGATTTCACCATAAAAGGATAATGTTTATTAGCTTGGCTCGAATAAAAATAAAATAATAAGTTATCATATTTCGTTACAAAAGATAGTTTCCTCTTGATTGTTCCAGGTCTCAAAGGTTATCAAGTAGATCACATCTACATTAATATGTTCATATACATAAATTTTGGTTTAACTTTTATCAGGACTATCCAGCTCACTTCATAGTGCTTACAAACTCATTGCTACTAAGCCTTAGGAGGATTTACAACTCAACATTTTAACTCAAGAGCAAAGTTTAACAGTACTCGTTTGCGGAAACAAAACAAGGTTATATCAATTCATTCCAACATGATGCACAAATCAAAGGGACATACCATCTCTATTGAACCATGACTAGGGAGCAAGAGAGTAATAACATGGGACATGCCCCGCTACTATTCTAAGGATTAAAATTCACTAGAATATCCCATAACCAAGCGGAAATCAAATTTCATCTTTCACATGATAACCAAACAAGCCAAAGTTTCAACAGTTACAACAACAATACTCTACAATACATTTACTAGGCACTGACCCTTCTTCTAAAATGTCCAAAGGCCCTTTCCAAATTTTTATAACATAATACACATTCGTACAAAGGAACATCATAACCAAGATTGATGCAATAATCTACAAGTCTTTCCATCATCTAACCACGTAAGCCATCTGCAACAATTAATAACCTGAGTCAGTTCGCGAGAACTGAGCAAGATAAGACTATACATAGCAACAATAAGCTACTAGCTAACAATACCATGAAAGGAAACATTCTATTTCAGGAAATGGATCAAAGTTCTAACCTCTAACAACCTTTTGAAACAAGATATAATTTTCAACATATCAACTAAGAAGAAATCCATAAGTTTTAGTTATGAAGAATACCTCGAAAACTACAAAAGTTTGACAACCAAATACGCAAGACTATGAAATTTAAATGATTAGACACAAGAGTTGAGAGTATTAGGATTTCAATTATGTGATCCCATAGATTACGTGATTGAAATCTAAGGTGTAACCCATCAATCCACATTCTCAAGGAGAAGTCAAAAGATTAAAACCAGACCCGATCTTAGCTGCCAAAAAGAATATAGTTTTGGAATCGTTCCGTAGGGCCATAGGCCTAATAGGCTAGAAATGAACAACGAGGGTAAAACAAAGTTCCATCATGTAATCAAAAAGGTTTAAAGGATGAAAAAATTATATTCAAACCCACAACCATTATATCCTAGGTAATAAGTGACTTCATAGCTAATAAGGATGAGAGGAAAGGACGGTAAGAATGTCTGGAATAGGCATTGCCTAACAGCCTACCTACTGAACATAACCAGGGTCGGAATAGCGACAAGCCTCATTAATACCCAAGTTGAGTAGGCAATCTAGCATTCTAAACACATCCTTTCAATTTTCATAATACTTTAGATTTATAACCCTCCCGTTCTAGAGGAACATAGCCATGAATCTAGACTTGGTTGAAATTTTCCGACGTCAACTCACTTTCTAATATCATAAACGATGTATACAACGGAAAAGGTCTCTCAACTCTCCTTAATTTACATCTCATCACTAAGTTTATGGTAACCTATGTAGTGATTAAACACATAATATACCATTGAAGATAGATATCCTCCAATAACGAACTTCTATAACGATGTAATTACAATTATTACGTTCGACACAAAAACAAACTATTTCATAGCTTTTTTTCCCTTTTGACAACAAAATATATTCACGACCTTCCATCACAATCATTCTAAATTTGCAATGAAAGGTCACTCATCAAGAAGGAAGTACAAAACAAGTTTGACTAAATTAAGGAACTTCATGTTACCTTAAGCAGTTGATGAAAACCTTAACTTTCACGAACCGTGAAAGATATTACCTTACTCCATCAAGGCATTATGTCTATACATAATTAAATCGATCACACAAGGAATCATAAACATACCATATCTTAACACCATAAAGGTCATTAATTTTATCAAATTTTACTCATAGAAAGAGTAGAATCAAAATGGGGTTCTATCAATAATTTATGCCCTTCTATCAACCCAGGACATAATTTCGGTCCAAAACTTCCTCCTTAACAAGCATATATATTGAACTTCTAATTTCCAAAGGCCCTAATAATTTGCACAATACACGAAGTGCATAACCACGCTTATCATAAAAAAATAATAATAATAATTTAACTGTATTTTTTCCTCTAGGGCAACAACATAACAGGAAACCAATACTAGTCAACGCTGCAATGTTCTAGGGGTGATTACATACCCAGGTTCACCAAAGAAACAACGACATTTTTGCAGAAGGAAGTAACCTTAAAATTATATATATATATATATATATATTATATATATTTTTCATATGATCAATCAAAGCATACACTGGGAACCTTTGTTTGTTATATTATATATTAAATGGGTTTTGATCACGTCAACAAGAACAACCCAACAGAGGAAAATCCAGAAGTAACAAACTATTAACCATATATTGAACGCACAATTCCACATAATCACAGATTTTAAACCAATTTCTAGAAGGAAAAAGTTCCATTTCAAGAGGTTTATTAGATACTAGCATATTATGTATATGGTTAGTCTATCTTGCCTGTTTTAACGCATCCACCAGTCGTGAACATCCAGCAGAGACTGCTACAGCCACACGCCTTCCGCTTTATCCTCTGCTTCACTGGTATTTTCTTGCAATATATCACACCTGGATTCCCTTTTGAAGGCACGACTAGAAGAATGCAATAGGTGGCTGTCCAAAAACTAGATTGCTTCAATGCACCTGCATTGGGGGGGGGGGTATAGGAAATGAACTGTACGCACACAGCCTATAGCATCAGCCAGGGTACCGGATTTTCCTCTTACAATTCCCTCGAATTTGTATCAATAACCAAATACCCGTCATAAGGGCAGGGCCTAGTAGTACTCAGCACATAAGCTAGGCAAGGCTTGCAGTAAAGATGTGTGCATCGGGTTTGCACAGCCTCATTAGGGTAAACAAGCTACCTACAAACTAGACAGAAAACCAAATTTATGAGAAGACAAAGGCCGTAGTCGGTGGAGCAACTGAAGTGGAATAACTCAACGGAGGTAAAAATTGTGTGAAGCCGACGAAACAGAAGAAATATCTCCATTTCCACAGACAACAGCAACCTTGCCAGCAATCATCACATTAGTGGCATCTCATCAGACCACCCTAAGCAGAGAGTGCCTGCATCCGTACAAGCTATCAAAATTTCTCTTGGTAACAGAATCATTGTCATTAATAGCAGGGAAGAGCAGCAAGCCAATAGCTTGCATCTAGTAGCAAACCTGAGAACACCGGTAGTTGTTTCCCTTAGATACACAACCATCCAATCTTTCCTTCCTCTTGTGATATATGAGGACAACATCAAACTCCTCGGTGCAAACAGTACAATTGTAGCGTGTAAGGTGTGATAATTCCAACAGCACCCTTTATGCCTGCCAACATAGTGACTCGTTGAAGATGCTCATATAATTGCAAAGCAAAATGTGCTTCATGAATATTCTGATATGAAATAGATCCACGCCTATGGGATTCTCTCCCATGAGTTACATTGAACAGTAAGTAAGGTCTCAATAGAGAATCTCTGTAATAAATTTCATCGGGTCTCCTGGTAACACTCACACTATCACTTAATCGATTTTGATAAAAATATCTTGAAGGGAGAATCCTGAATTTGAAGATGCATTCTATACTAAACCAAAGCAACATAGTTGGACAGCCTGCCTGTTGGAAGCGCTCAAAAAGGCTTCAACTAAATCTTTATCTCGTCCTGTCTACTACGGCTGCAAGATTTTGCAACCACTGATCACGACTGTGGTCGCGCTGCAACCAGAACATCAGGATCAACACCAACTGTTCCTTGGGCTTGCCCTGCAGTAGCTGTCGCATCTAGCTCTCTCTGTGGCCACTGATTTTCTGGGATACGTTTACTTCTCTACCCTGTAGCTGCTTGCATAACACCAGACACCTCCTCACAGCACTTTTCCTAGGAGAAATTCAGTTCAACGCTCCACAGATACTACCTGCACAACATGATTTTTGAGACCCACACCCACCTGTACGCATTGAAGGAGGATCCCAGAAGAGATTATGTGTGAAGAAAAAAATGGATCCACCGACTCCTCATGCAAGGACAGATGTGACAGTCTAAAAAAAATTGTAGGTTGGGGTGGTTGGGAGGAGGCCAAGGTGGCAGTGGAGGAAGGTGGGAAAAAACAGAGGTCCTCGATGCACGGGGCATTACATTGACGATGGCACCACCGTGGAATATCAACTCAACTTGCCATAAACCCTTCTAGCAAGGCGTAATGCATATGTAAATACTCAACTCTAATGGACTTGCTTTATTAGTAGCCGCTTCATAAGTAAGGAATAAAATATTTTTTTTATAAATACTGTGCAGATCTTTCCAAATAAATAAGTGCAATAGTTTGGCGGAGATCATTTATAATCCAAAACATGGTGTTCTTGGTGAGTAGAATTGGCCTCTTATAGGTGTCATGGTTGCAGTGGAGGCCGATGCCCACGGGGCATTACAAATTAGGTGTAGGATTTTTGTGGGGTAAATTTTCTTTGAAAGTGGTAAATAGTGGTTAGTATATGATGTGGGATTTCTAACCTTTAATCTTTGGACCCTAGGAATTTGTTAGGAAAATTTTGATGATGTTGGAGTATTGGCTTTCAATCATATAATCTATGCGATTATATGATTGAAATCCCAATACGGTCGACACTTTGTTTCAGAATTATCAAGTCATGGACCCCTACTTGTTATATGTTGATTAAACTTTTGTCGTCCTTAAAATAATGTTCATATTAGATTCTTATGGCTCCCTTCTTAATTTTGACATGGTTTATTTATAGCATGTGTAATGGTGTTGTTAGTATTTAGAACTTGGCATTCCCCCCCTTTCATTAAATAAAAGGGTATTTCTATGATATTGTTAATGGTAGAATTCTATTTCTATGTGTAGTCTTTATCATGCTCAGTTCTCGCAAACTGACTCAGGCTAATAATTGTACAGATGGCTATTGCTAGTAAAAAAAAGAGAGAGAAAGGATTTCTATAAGTTGCTTCAGTTTTTCTGATAAAGTGTTATTGTATGAATGCTTAATGTGTAGTAGGACTTTAGAATGATAATTGTGAAGAAAATTTAGAAGGGCAATGCCTCTGTATTTTTTTTTATATTTGTGGAGTAGGTTTGCCATTATTGATTGAAGCTAAAACATACGAAATATTATTGTGAATGAAATAAAATGATCAATGAATTGTTACAGGAATATTTTTGTATGATTGCAATGTTGAAAGATAGTTTATCCTTGATATGACCAATATTGTTTTACCTATTTAATCCCGAGTCAAAATACAATAGAATTTGTAGCCATCTTTCGATTGTGTGTCATATTTGATAGGAAATTATGTATCTGTGACTCGTTATCAAAAGGATAATGGTAAGCAAATTGAGTTATAACCTTGAGTTAGTAAACCCTTGTAGATTGCGGCAATAACATAATACTAGGTATCATTGATTGGTTTTTAAATAATCCATACAAAGGTTATACTGAAGAGAAAATATTATGATGTTGTTAACTTATAGACGAAGCAAAGAGTCTTAAAATGGAATAAAATTAAACTATCTTCTTGTGTTAAAAGAGGATGTACCTTATTACTTTTAATCTATACTAATAAATTATTCTTAGTGTTGATGGGATGTAAAATGATATTTAAATTTAAACCAATGTTTAATAATTTATGAGGTTGCAAGGTTATGTTGAACGGGGATAAATGATCAAGAACCCATTAAAGCCAACTTATCTATTATAAAACCTGATTGTAACTTTTTTTATGAATTTAATCAAGAGATGACTAGTCGATCCACTTGCTTAATCCTTACTATTTTATAAGTCTCAAAAAACTTATGGTTAATGTCGAGTGAGATGATGAAGATAAATGCATACTTAACTTCATACCACTAACCCTTGTGAAGGTGCATTGTAATCCTTTCTTGATTAATTTAACCATTTTGATCCCTGCTCAAAGGAATTTTTAATTCTAAACCTAAATGGTATTTTGCCTTAGTTTGATCTTACACTCACCTCCTCGTGCAATGGAGGTATGAGATAAGATATTGTAGGTTGTGTGTGGGTAAACGGACTTGTGTGTAATATTTTCCCTCTTAATAAATGAATAAATCAAATAGGTACATAATTTAACTTCAATGAATCTTTTAAATGGGACTTACCGTAAGAATACATTATCAGATTAGAGGAATCCTAGCAAGAGGAAACATGATTGCTTGATTCGTATAACATGAATCTTCTAGATCGTAAAGTCAGGTCTTGAAATATGTTTTTAGTACATACATAATCTTAAAATACTTTCACCATGAGATGCCCCTAACTGTAAGTTTGTTTTGTGGTTGGACTAGTATGTGATGTCATGTCGAAAAGAGAAAATTGATTTGTTCATGTTGGGTGTTGTATGTTTTCTTGTTTCCTATGTGGTCAACGTTGTGTCAAGATTATTGAGATTCGGTTGTAACCCCTTTTGGTCACCTGTGTTGACGTGTAAACTCCAAGTAAGTCAAAAAAAGTTATCCTATTGTTTTCATGGTTGTATCTATTTGTGTGTGTGATTGTACTTCTATGTTGTTGTTATTTTTTCTCATTTCTTTTACTTAAAGATATTTTTCTATGAATTTGTGGTTATGAATGGACTCTCACTAATGTAGTCATAGCTTCTTAAAGAGTTGGAGATGTAGGAATCATATCTTTCACTTGTAAATAACAATTCGAAGTATATTGAATTTTTTCTCATAAACCAATCCTTTGTTAAGCCGTTTCATTTCTTCAATTAATATCTATCTCTGGATCATGATTATTTTCAGTTAAACATATTTTTTTCTCTTTCTCTATTTAAATAGATCGCTACTCATCATGACTCCAAGCAACACCCAATTTATTAAAACAAACTCTTATGATCAGACAAAATATCCCTGCTTTAAATTATAAATACCAACTGTTATGATTAGATTAAATATCCCTGATTTAACTCATAAATAGAAATCTTCCATCTCCAAATTAAATAATAAAATAATCTATTGGGGGTAAGTTATATACATAAAAGACAAAGGAAAAAATATATAGTTAAATATTGTGTATATATATTTTTGTAACCATGGAATTTTTGCTGATTTTCTTTTCCATTACAGGATGGTTCTTATTATTGAAATGCATGGATTCAACGTCCTATGACCTTTCTTGTTGGTCAGAACTCCTTTTACACAAGCCTTTTAGAAATATTACATCCTAATTTGGATCAACCCCACATGACATCAACAATAGTTGGGACCTGTACAAGCACAACTACAGGCCGTGGCATCTTTTACACACTACCGCAGACAAAAGACATGCTATACATGTTAGTTCTGACTACGAGGCTGAATGTAATATTCAAAATGAAGTATTGCAAGAATGATAGGTCTTCGTACAAATTTATTTGGGAAACAACATGGGTCTTGACAGTCTTGAAATTTTGGGGAAACGAGATATCAACATACACAATAATTGGAACATACATGACGTTCTGCATGATTTGTAGATAATTGGTTCATCATTCATCGAGAGAGAAAAGGAAGACATAAATGCCACCACCATGTAGGCCACCCCACCATCTTCCACACTTCCTTTGTCTTCATAACAATAAATAGCTCTTGATACCATACTACACCATTCAGCAAACAAAACCCTTCTATCTCCACTAAGATTAATAATTCAAGGAACAGATGGCACAAGAAAATCATTCCTGATAAATAAAATCTGAAATTCATTCACATCAACATCAACCACATCTCCGTCACCTCTCCTTGTTCTCGCTCCTACCCGTGTTTCAACATTCAACATCTCTGCATCCACAATCCACACATCCCTTGGTATTCAAATCAAAGAACTAAAACCCTTTGAAGACAATGCATTATCATCATTTCAAGAGTTTTTGAAACATATAGAATATGTTATTATTGATGAAATGAGTTTCATCGGCCCAAAGTTAAGAAAAATTTATAGTAGGCTATGCGAAGCTTTCCCAAACTCAAAAACCTCTGAATTTGGGTACAAATCAGTCATCCTCATTGGTGACCTCAGCCAATTACCACTGGTTTTGGACAATACTCTTTATGCAAGTAGTTCCTATAGAGCTAGCCTTTTGAAGGAATTCCATTCCTCCATTACATTGCAAATGATATTTCGACAACAAGGAACAACTAATGCATAGGTTTCATTCTGGAATTTACTGCTCCACATGCTAGATTCAACTCCTCTTATTGAGGAATGGGACCTCCTAATGTCTTAGACAAAAACACACCTAACTCAGCAAGAGCTCAAAATTTTAAGGACGCACAACATTTTTTTGCAAAAAATGATCTCATGGACTCCCATAACCTTCAGATGTTGAAGGCATTGAATATTTCGATCACCCAATCCATTACTGAAAGTAGCTGGCGGGCCTCACCATGAGATCCTGATAATCATCAGTTGGAACACAAAGTTCTATTGTGCAAACAACAAAAAATCATGCTTATTGCAAACTTATGGGTTGATGCAGGCCTCGTGAATGGTGCTACAAGAAAAATCACCGACATTGTCTACGATGCATCAATGCCACCACCATCATTACCTTTATTTGTTTTAGTCAAATTTGATAGATACAACGACCCATGCTGGGATACCTCCAACCCATTATATATTCTGATACCCCCATTTTCAAGAGGGAATCGAAGACAATTCCATATTAAAATGGTGAGGAGATTAACTATCCACAAGTCGCAAGGAATTACTTTGCATAGAGAAACTGTCGACATTGGAACCACTAAAAGGTAGGGTCTGACATTCACAACTTTCTCTAGAGTTATCTCGCTTGGAAATTTGTGCATTTCACCTCCTTTTTCATTTGAAAGGTACTCAAAAATGACGCATGTACCAACACTTGGAGCAAGAAGAAAGGAGGAGTCAAGACTGCTATACCTCAACCCTTCATAAATATAACCCTCTACTTTGATAGCACCTCCGCTACTACTTTACTCAACACTTATTTTATCCAAAGTGATATTGTTGTTAGAGATGTATCAAATGTAATCATGTTTACTGAAAAAAAAAAAATTGCCCGCAAAAGGCTACCATTCATGATATAAATAGTGCAAATGTATACATGTTTCGTTATGTGTACGGAGGTATTCATGTATCTGATGTTGTGATATATGATTTACAACTTTATATGTACAAATTTGTAACAAAAGTAAATGTACACATACATCCTTTCAATGCAATGTTTCATCTATATTCCTACACTACCACTATCAATCACATGCCTTATTGAGTGTACAAAACATGTTTTTTCACCAAAAGACCAACCAAACAACCTATGCAACACTAACACATTTACCCTAAAATTAATACTAACCATGTCAACTATAAAAATAATTAACTATCGAAAACGATATCAAATATATTCATTTACGAATTTATAGCAAGTTTGAAATGTAGAGAGAACTTGGTTCATCTATATTTCTACACTTACAAAATCAATCACTTATCAATATCAACTACAAAAGTAATAACTATCCCTTTCAAACAAATAATATATACCCTTCGGCGGTCACATTGCATTGTACACATGTGATTGCTAGTTTTAATAATCTGTTTTACTTTGACTTTACTTCACATCCAAATTATTTTTTACAATTTTAATATTAATAATCTATTTTGATTAAAGTTTTTGTTCTCACCCAAATTCACTTTTAAAATTGTCACTTGATTTACTGTTTTAAAATAATTAATGTTTAATGCTATTATAAATATATGCCTAACATTGCTTATTGTCCAAGTAATGGTTGTAATATTGCTTATCGTCCAAGTAATTGTTTTAGTATTGCTTACAATCTAAGTAATCCTGTTATGTAATAGTGATCGGGTTAGGTTTTCTTACCAACTCTTGTGGCGTTTTTTCTGTTGATTTTTTCGAAATATTTGGTATGTTTTTTGAATTTTTTTCTTTCCCCGCTTTTTTAGGGTTTAATATGGAATGACATCATCATGAACTACTCTCCATAGACTTTTGGCTAAATTCTTCTCCTTTTGGTTATAAATCTCTATCTATCTTTTACAAAAGAACATAGGTCTTCTTTTGTTTTTTTTGAACAATAGGTTTTCAGGGTTTTGAAGTGAGTGAGATAAAGTTGTTCCTATGCGAGAGCCTATGGAGTCTGAAAGGGAGAAGAAGATGAGGAATAGATCAAGTAAATTTGGCCGTAAACACCGTGACGCCAGTTTTTTATCAAGGTTGTTAGCATTAGGGTTTCCTGAAGAGATTCAAGAACCTGATTACAGCAGCAGCGGTTCAGGATCATCTATATCCTTGTTGGAGCCTGTTTACCATCCAGCGCAGCTAAATAGCAGTACTGCTTCAGCATCAGGTGCAACTCATGTTTTGGAGTCAGATGAGAAGTTTCAAATGATAAGAGTGAAATTTTTGAGGCTGGTTCATAGGTTAGGCCAGAATTCCTCCAATGGTGTTTTTGCACAAGTCTTTTACAGACTTGCGCTGGGGGAACAGGTAAAGAGAATGATGGATCTCAGTGGAGCCGGAGCCTTGAACTTTGAGTTCCGGAGAGAAAGTGCAATTGCAGAGAAGCGAGAAGCCGCTGGGCAAGACCTTGATTTTACCTGCACGATCTTGGTTTTGGGGAAGACAGGAGTTGGTAAGAGCGCAACGGTGAATTCAATTTTTGATGAGATGAAGTGTTTTACAGATGCATTTGAGTTGGGAACAGAAGAGGTCCAGGAGATTATTGGAACAGTTGAGGGAATTAAAATTAGGGTAATCGATACTCCTGGCCTCATAGCTTCTTCTTCCGGTTCCCGTCACAACAAGAAGATTCTTGAATCAGTCAAGAATTTCTTCCGGAGGAACCCCCCGGACATTGTTTTATATTTTGATCGGTTAGATATGCAGGGCACGGACCACTATGGAGATTTGCTATTACTGCGCACAATTACAGAGACGTTTTCTCCAGCCGTCTGGATTAATACGATTGCAGTCCTAACCCACGCTGGAAGCCCACCGCCTGATGCTGCCAATGGGGATCCTCTGGACTATGACATGTTTGTAGCCCAGCGATCTAATGTGATGCAACAAGATATTCGCCAAGCTTCGGGAGACATGGAGCTTCAGACTCCTGTATGTTTGGTGGAGAATCACTCCGCCTGCAAAACCAATAGTGCAGGGCAGAAAGTTTTGCCCAATGGGCAGATTTGGAAGCCAGAACTGCTGCTAATATCTTTTTCCTGTAAGATCCTGGCTGAAGCAAGATCTCTACTCAAGTTTAAAGACACACCAATGGCCACTCGTCGAAGGATTCTACCTTTGCCCTACTTGCTTTCCCGTCTGCTGAAATCAAGAGCTCCACCAGAGATCCTAAAACCGATGCTTGCTCGCTTAAATTGTCAAAGGATAGTGATATTTATTAGAGACATAATTCGACCCCCATTCTATAGTGATAACTATCCTTGGCATAGGTATCCCAATCCTCGCATTATTACATTTATCATTAATGCTTCTCGTCGCCCTCGCTATTATCCTGCTCCTACTCCTTGGATCGTACACCCTGTTCGGGTAGTTAATGTTTGGGATAATGACATTGGATGGGACGCGGTGGAAGTCGAAAAGATGTTTATGATTGGCAGCGAAATTCCTGTGGCAGTTTCAAGTGAAGTTACAAAAGACAAGAAGGAGACCGTTGTGAGAATGAAATGTGAGACATGCTTGAAGCTACAAGGGTTCAAATCCAAATACCTTGTGGGTGGACTCCATATTCATATTGTTGACAGAGAACAGAGTTACACATTGCGGAGTGAAACTGTGTTTCATAATTTTGAAAACAATAAAACCACAGCAGGAATTGCCATTACATCAATGGGCAGTGTCATAGCGGCTGGTATGAAGCTCGAGGATAAATTGAAGATTGGTGAAAAGTTTGAGCTCGCAGTAAATGCGGGCACCATTACTGGCGGTAAAGATGTAGAATATGGGGCAACTTTAAGAGCTACTTATATGAGAAACAACGACTTCCCATCTAGCTTGGCACTCTCTTTCATGGATAAGAGGCAGGGTGGATCACTCTCTGGTTCTTCTTCTATCATGGAAAAGAGTCGGGATCTTCATATCCTATGTCGCCTCCAATCTCAACTTTCGGTAGGACAGAATACAAGCATAATCGCTAGTGCGAATTTGAATAATCGTGGTGCAGGGGTAATTCGTCTTAGCACACGTTGTTCAGAACATCATCAGCTAGTTCTGATTGGAATTGGAATTATACCACTTGTCAGAAGAGTTTTGATTCGAATTAAACCATTTTTCATTAAACTTAAAAAGAGCATCTTCAGCTAGTTTACCAAAATTCGGAGAAATTTTGACGGGAAATATAAAATTCTCAAGAACATTCTCATCTGGTTTTGATTCGAAATATGAAATGATGTAGTTTTGATTGGAACTACACCAATTGTAAGGAATGGACCGGGTCATTATAATCTAATTTGTTATTTTCTGGTTCGTATCATCGGCGCTTTTGCCTACTATTTTGCAATTAAAAGTTGATACGATTCATCCACTAGTTTTATAGAGTGCGTGAGCTTCAGTCCTTCAATCTATTATTAATGGCTAGAATTTTTATGAAATTAATGGAAATAAGTAAGGGGAAGACCCTCCTAAAGAAGGCATCATGCAAAGTGAGTTATTTTGGGTTTTAAAAGGACATTCCAAGGTGTATGAAATCTTTGGTTTCAATTGTTAGCAATTGAGTGAACTTCCCTTTTTGGAAGCCATCACCATTCTCTCATGGCGAGGATTTGAGTTTTTCCAATATTTTTGATAGAAAAATAAACTTAAAATTTTAGTGAGAGTTTTAGCAATGTTAAGATTGTGGAAATCAATCTATTTTGATTTCTTTTTTTTTTTTTTGCTTTTTGTTTTTTGTTTTTTTTTGTTGGCTCTAAGGCTCTTTTTCAACAAGACAATTGCGCAAAAGAAATTTCCAAAGCTTCTTACCTTTTACTTGCTTTCAATAGTCCATTTAGTACAAAGTGCAGCACGGCCTAGTGACCAATGTCCAATCGACCCAACACATTAATTTCTTTGGGAAGACAATAAAACTCTGACGAAATCTCTTTCCATGTTCATAACTAGACCATAAAATATCTCTCAACACCTTTTCAAAAAATTTAAAAGAGGCTTTTGTAGGCACTCTGCATAAATAATAGTAGGCCCTTTGGTGGCAATGAGAACTTTATAGAAAATTTTAACTTTACCTAACACAAAGAGGGGATCATGATCCAACATGCGAGATTTTCCCCAGTGTTCGATGATGTATTATCAAAAAAGGGAAGGAGTATCTTGAAATTCAAATGGAATCCCTGAAAAGTGAAAGAATTCAACTATATTGAATCTTTTCCCACTCAAAATTTCTTAATTAAGGAGGTCGTGTCAAGAAAGACTATCTATAGCTTCAAGTTTTCCTCATTGTATGCTATAGCTAGATGTGAGGCAATAAATATCCAAGAAATTCATAGCTTATTTTATAATAAAAGAAAAGAATCATCAACAAAATGATCATTGACAACATGTGCAGGTGTTGAAGATTGCAATGTGATTCCTTTATCCAATCCCTAGTTTTGGGTGATTTCTAAAGATAATCAAAGCCCTCAGCAACAACACATATAATTTAGGAACTAAAGTGCAACCTTATTGAATTGAGTGAAACATGCCAACTTTCTATGAGATAACTCCATTAATTGGGAGGTAAGCCAACATATGCAAAAATAATTTGAATTTCTTGAAAAAAGTGAGGAACAAATTTTAAATCCTTTAAGGGAAATTCAATACAATCTACATAATCCTCAAAGTCAATCTCGACGAACACACCTTAATGATTGGATGATATGCCTACTTGATGCCTTCTTGAATTACAATATTGTTTTCAAGAATATATCCAATTTAATAAATTTGATTTTCTATGGACTCACAATTGAATGAAGGATATGATGGATGCACAACATGAGGGATTTAGAAATGATCTTGTAAGAGACATTTATCATATTAATTTTACGTTAATTGCCTATAATTTCATGATCTCCCATCTTGGCTATGAACATGATGCGTCATTTATTGATAATTTGACCAAGGGGAATCAGTTCTAAATGATTTTTGATACACTTGGTAGATTTCCTCTCCCGTTGTATCCCACAAGACCTCATAAAATTCACATAGCAATGTAGACACCCCAAAGATATGCATTATGAATTATAACATTTTAAATCCATTAAACTCATATCACACTTGCATAACTAATTCAATTAATTATATTGCATTCATTATGCATTATACAACCCCTTGGATAATTTAATTAGTCATTTAAATAAATAAAATAAAGTATTTATTTATCTGCTATCCCATTAGCTAATTTAATATCGAATTAATTAAATAAATCCTCACCCATCCATTTCCACCTCATCTCTTATCCACTTCCTCACCTCAATTTGAATAAAATCATGACTAAAGCTAGAAAAAAATACTAAATTCAAGAAGATGTGTATAAATTAGATCAAATCATGCATTTCAGTTAACTAAACATATCTCACAAATCATGGCATTCCTAAATTGAACTAAATCACTTCCAAGCAAAACTAACATCACTTTTTTGGGTGAATAAAATAATACATGGAGTAATATTTAATTATAAGTTTAAATATTCAAAAGTATATGCAACCTTTTCCAACTCAATGATCACTCATCCAAATGGAAACTTAGAACAATAGTTAAACTCCACAATAAAATAAATAATCCAATCATGTTTAGTTAGCTTCAATTCAATTCAATCCAATCATGCCCTGAGTATTCTCCTTCCTCAGCTATAAATCAATGGTCTTGTTGGTGCTCGTCTTGATCTCACACCATTTTGCCCTAATTTTCCTTTGATTTCTTCAAAATCCGTGGGCTCTACCATTTTTCCTATTTTTCCCCGACCATGGAAGCTCGAGAATGATATATTTGTATTTATATGCCTTTGAAAATCCAAATCAATGGTCAAAAGATGCTTGGGACCATGATTCATTTGGTTTTGTTTCAAAAAAATTCATCCTTAGCAAAAAATCAGATTTTGGGCATGAATGGTGAATTTATGTGTTTTTGACAGTCTGGCAGGCGTCTTTTTCTTGTCAAAATTTTTCCTCAGCATTCAATAGTCACGTGAATTGTAATGCCCGTTCATTGTTTACTCCAGGCAGGCGGCCTGTCCCCACAGCGTGGGGCTCCAAAATAAGATAAAGTAAAAAAAATTATGCTATGGTAGCTGGTAGTGGGTGGAAATTTATATTTCTTGTTTGGCGTGGGACAGTGGGAGTCGGTGGAGTGTGGGGCGCATATCCTTTTATTAAATTTTTTTTGGATCTGCAAATCTTCTGTTGATTCCACCTGCTGTCACGTGGTTTACCTGCTGCTCCTACCCAAAACCGCGTATGCTTGTTTTGCTCTCCATCAAATGATGAAACAGATGAATTGCTTCAACGTGTTCTGGACAATGGATTCGTTGATGGTGAAAAGAAGGTCTGTTGCCCTGGTATTGCGTGAGAGGGTTTGGATCCTCAAAATCGTGTTGTGCAGGTAGTCTCAGTGGAGTGCATAACCGAAAACCTCCTAGGAAAGAGCCGTGAGGAGGTGTCTTGTGTTATGCAGCAGCTACAGGGTAGAAAAGTAAACTTATCTCAGAAAATCAGTGGCCCAGAGAGAGCTGAGTGTGACAGTTGCTACAGCGCAAGCTCAAGGAACTGTTGGTGTTGATCCTGATGTTTTGGTTGCACGCGACCAGTCATGATTAATTGTTGCAAGATCTTGCAGCTGTAGCAGAAAAACGAGATAAAGTTTTAGTCGAGCTGTCTTGCCTTTTCATTTTGGGAAGTCGCTTCTATCCAGGTGGCGAATCTAACATGGAAGAAGCTCGATCAAATCTTGAGGCAAGCTTTGCAAGTGAGGTTGAGATTTGCGTTCTCTACTATTTCTTTTGCTGACCGAAAGTTTTCCAGCACCTAGCCATGGGTTAGATATGGTGGTTTTAGATGAAGCCACAAGCTAGTGTAACAGGCGTGTTACCTCCACGTCTTTGGGTACTGCGAAGGGTGTTCTTGTTCGAGAATCCAAAGCAACAGCCTGCCGGAATGTTTAACCAGGCAACAGGCATGTTGCAGTATAGTAGAAGCCCTCTTTGAGCGCTTCCAGCAAGCAGGTTGTCCAAATCTGTTGTTGTCTGTTCATTATTGAACGCATCCTCGAATTCGAGATTCTCCTTCAAGATATTGCTGTCAAAATTGACCTTTTGATAGTGAGAGTGTTCCAGCAGACCTGATGAAATTTATTTACAAAGACTCTCTATTGAGACCTTCTTGCTGTTCGATGTAACTCATGGGAGAGAATCCCCTAGGCGTGGATCTGTTTCATATCAGAATATTCTCGAAGCACATTTTTCTTTGCAATTATATGAGCATCTTCAACGAGTCACTATGTTGGCAAGCATAAAGGGTGCTATTGGAATTATCACACCTTACAAGCTACAGCTGTACTGTTTACACCGAGAGTTTGTTGTCCACATATATCACAAGAGGAAGGAAAGATTGGTTGTTGTATCTGAGGAAACAACTACTGGTGTTCACAGGCTGTACCAGATGCAAGCTATTGGATCAGTGCTCTTCCCTGTTATTAATGACAATGATTCTGTTACCAAGAGCAAGTTCGATAGCTTGTACAGATGCAGGCACTCTCTGCTAGATGGTCTGATGAGAGCCACTGATGTGATGATTGCTGGCAAGGTTGTTGTTGTCTGTGGGAATGGAGATTTTTCTTTTGTTTCGTCTCCTTCACACAATTTTTTTTACCTCTGTTGAGTTATTCCACTTCAGCTGCTCCACCGACTACGGCCTCTGTCTTCTCATAAATTGGTTTGCTGTCTAGTTTGTAGGCAGCTTGTTTACCCTAATGAGGCTTTGCAAACCCGATGCACACATCTTTACTGCAAGCCTTGCCTAGCTTATGTGTTGAGTACTACTAGGGCCTGCTCTTATGACGGGTATTTGGTTATTGATACAGATTCGAAGGCATTGCAAGAGGCAAATTTGGTTCTAGCTGATGCTATAGGCTGTGTGACAGTTCATTTCCTGTACCCCCCCAAGAGCAGCTGCATTGAAGCAATCTAGTGTTTGGACAACCACCTATTGCATCCTTCTAATCGTGCCTTCAAAAGCGAATCCTGGCGTGTTATATTGCAAGAAAAGACCAGTGAAGCAGAGGATAAAGTGAAGGGCGTGTGGCTGTAGCAGTCCCTGCTGGATGCATTAAAATAGGTAAGATAGACTAACCATATACATAATATGCTAGTATCTAATAACCTCTTGAAATGAAACTTTTTCTTTCTAGAAATTGGTTTAAATCTGTGATTTTGTGGATTTGCGTTCAGTACATGGTTAACAGTTTGTTAATTCTAGTTTTGCCTCTGTTGGTTATTCTTGTTGACGTGATCAACCCATTTTTATATATAAAACAAACAAAGGTTCTCAGTGTATGATTTGATTGATCATATGAAAAATATATATATATTTATATAATTTTAAAGTTACTTCCTTCTGCAAAAATGTCACTGTTTCTTTTGTGAACCTGGGTATGTAATCGCCCCTAGAACGTTGCAGTGTTGACTAGTATTGGTTTCCTATTATGTTGTTGCCCTAGAGGAAAACATACAGTTAAATTATTATTATTATTTTTATGATAAGCATGATTATGCACTTCGTGTATTGTGCAAATTATTAGGGCTTTTGGAAATTATAAGTTCAATATATATGCTTGTTAAGAAGGAAGTTTTTGGCCGAAAATACGTCCTGGGTTGATAGAAGGGCATAAATTATTGATAGAACCCCATTTTGATTCTACTTTTTCTATGCGTAAAATTTGATAAAATTAATGACCTTTATGGTGTTAAGATATGGTATGTTGATGATTCCTTGTGTGATCGGTTTAATCATGTATAGACATAATGCCTTGATGGAGTAAGGTAATATCTTTCACGGTTCGTGAAAGTTAAGGTTTTCATCAACTGCTTAAGGTAACATGAAGTTCCTTAATTTAGTCAAACTTGTTTTGTACTTCCTTCTTGATGAGTGACCTTTCATTGCAAATTTAGAATGATTGTGATGGAAGATCGTGAATATATTTTTGCTGTCAAAAAGGGAAAAGAAGCTATGGAATAGTTTGTTTATGTGTCGAATGTAATAATTGTAATTACATCGTTATTGAAGTTCGTTATTGGAGGATATCTATCTTCAATGGTATATTATGTGTTTAATCTCTGCATAGGTTACCATAAACTTAGTGATGAGATGTAAATTAAGGAGAGTTGAGAGACCTTTTCCTTTGTATACATCGTTTATGATATTAGGAAGTGAGTTGATGTCGGAAAATTTCAACCAAGTCTAGATTCATGGCTATGTTCCTCTAGAACGGGAGGATTACAAATCTAAAGTATTATGAAAATTGCAAGGATGTGTTTAGAATTCTAGATTGCCTACTCAACTTGGGTATTAATGAGGCCTTTCACTATGCTGGCCCTGGTTATGTTTAGTAGGTAGGCTATTAGACAATGCCTATTTCAGACATTCTTATCATCATTTCCACTCATCCTTATTAGCTATGAAGTCACTTATTACCTAAGATATAATGGTTGTGGGTTGAATATATGATCTTCATCCTTAAAACCTTTTTTATTACATGATGGAACTTTGTTTTACCCTCGTTGTTCTTTTCTAGCCTATTAGGCCTATGGCCCTACGGAACGATTCCAAAACTATATTCTTTTTGGCAGCTAAGATCGGGTCTGGTTTTAATCTTTTGACTTCTCCTTGTGAATGTGGATTGATGGGTTACACCTTAGATTTAAATCATGTAATCTACGGGATCACATAATTGAAATCCTAATACTCTCAACTCTTGTGTCTTATCATTTAAATTTCATAGTCTTGCGTATTTGGTTGTCAAACTTTTGTAGTTTTAGAGGTATTTTCATAACTAAAACTTATGGATTTCTTCTTAGTCGATATGTTGAAAATTATATCTTGTTTCAAAAGGTTGTTAGAGGTTAGAACTTTGATCCATTTCCTGAAATAGAATGTTTCCTTTCATGGTATTGTTAGCTAGTAGCTTATTGTTGCTATGTATAGTCTTATCTTGCTAAGTTCTCGCGAACTGACTTAGGTTATTAATTGTTGCAGATGGCTTACGTGGTTAGATGATGGAAAGACTTGTAGATTATTGCATCAATCTTGGTTATGATGTTCCTTTGTACGAATGTGTATTATGTTATAAAATTTGGAAAGGGCCTTTGGACATTTTAGAAGAAGGGTCAGTGCCTAGTAAATGTATTGTAGAGTATTGTTGTTGTAACTGTTGAAACTTTGGCTTGTTTGGTTATCATGTGAAAGATGAAATTTGATTACCGCTTGGTTATGGGATATTCTAGTGAACTTTAACCCTTAGTATAGTAGCGGGGCATGTCCCATGTTATTACTCTCTTGCTCCCGAATCATGGTTCAATAGAGATGGTATGTCCCTTTGATTTGTGCATCATGTTGGAATGAATTGATATAACCTTGTTTTGTTTCCGCAAACGAGTACTGTTAAACTTTGCTCTTGGGTTAAAATGTTGAGTTGTAAATCCTCCTAAGGATTAGTAGTAATGAGTTTGTAAGCACTATGAAGTGAGCTGGATAGTCCTTATTAAAATTAAACTAATAAACATTATCCTTTTATGGTGAAACCTTAAATGATCTCATGGTGAAATCAATGGTTAGATTTTAGAAGATGATAGGATTTAATAAGTAGGAGGGAAATTGATTTTTTTAACTTTAAATCTCTCTCTATTGTTCGAAATGTTCTCCTTTGTCAAACTTAATGAAGTAAAGTCTAGATGGAACATTTAACCAATCTTGATAAACTCTTAACCTCAGTAAAAGACTGATAGTAAAAAATGTGACCCTGAAGCTGAATTCTGTTGTCCTGTTTTGTTAACCTTTGCCTTGATTCATTGTGATATTTCTTAAGCAAGGTCAAAATTTAATCCTTAAACAAGAAGGCTATTGTTATGAACCCTAAGCGGTACTTTTCACTCAATCGGAGCTTATGCCTTCACCTGTACAATAGATTTGTGGAACATGTGTTAGTGGCTTGAGTAAGATTAATTAACCTTGTAAGAAATGGAAAATGTTCTAAAATCAAATGAATAAGAAAGCTTTGGACATAAAATTGATGATCCTAGTTTAGAAAGCTTGGCCTTAAGCTATTTAGTCAATAGTTGAAAAGAAAGAAGTTCTCCCTTGTGAAAAGAATTGTCTGAATCATTACATGAAATTTTATAAGAACGTAAGTTAAGAATTAAGAGACACTTTAGTAAACAAGAAAATATAACTAATAATTCCTCATGGGATGCCCTAGCTGTGAGTGTGTCATGTGGATTGGACTTCCATGTTGTCTTGTCAAAAGAAGAGTACATTGCCCTTGATAGGTGTGAACATTTCCATGCTGACCTTGTGGTCTCCCCCATAACAAGTGGTTCCTGGTGTTGGTTGTAACCTTGTGACGACATGTTGTGTCGTGTTGTGTCAAAGCAAGTAAAAAAAAAAGTTATCTTGTATTTCACTGTGTTGTATTTGTGTGTGTGATTTTGGGTCGTTACATGAATTCTTTTGGTTGGTCAGGGGATAGCGGGAAAATGTTTTAACTTGTCACTTTTTTCCTTTTTGGCAAAAGGAAAAATTTGGTCCCATAGCTCCACTCAATTCTGATTGGTTCTTTTGGTACTTACGTGGCTTCTTCTAATTGGATCGAGTGCGATGGGTTTGTTTTTTGAACTTGTTATTTTTGGATACTTTGGAAAAAAGTTTGAACCCACCTTGCAGCCTTGCCAATCTTTGATTAAAGCAAAATTTAAGTTGCAGGGAAAAAGTTTTACTTTGACCCTGCAGAAGGGCACATGGAGAAGTTAAAGGTGGAGATGCAAGCCTTCAGAGGCAAGTTGGATATGTTTCCCTTTTGGAAAAATGAAGTAAAAATTCTAAAATGGAAGTGCGCCCCCACCAAATCATATTGAAGCCTTATAAGGTTCTTGAAGTTGCGCCATACAGACACGTGGAGGTTTTTGTTAGGTATTCTTTCCTTAGTTTTTTCAGCAACTTCCTAAAAGGCCTGAGACACGTGGTGAGTCCATGCTCATTTAGGGTCTCTACTTTTGGGGACCATCTCAAGATGTGCCATTGAGACGCGTGGCAGTTTGAAAAGTCAAGAGGTGGGGAGGTGGGCCATTGGGGGCAACTTGGATTTTTTGCCCCTTCATATTCAAAGTACTGAAATCATAAAAATGACCCGCAGACCCGACAGAGAAAAGTCAAAATTTGTTGTAGTCAATGGCGGAAGTGCGGACTCTCGGGGGAAATTTGGAAAAATTTCCTTTTGGGAGATGGAGTTAAAAGTGAAAAAGGAAGTGCGGTTCTGCTGGGACCCACATTAGAAACTTGAAGAAGAAGGGCAGAGCTGTGGGGAAAACTTGGAAATTTTTCTCTTTTTCTTAAAAATAGGTGAAATAGAGGAATTTAGCCACAGTTCCTTTGGGACCCACATTGGGACACATGTCAGGCCCATTTTTCAAAGGTAGAGGGGTGAAGCAAATTGAGAAATTTTGCATTTTTTCCGAAACATGTAAAATGTAAAAAGGAATCCCTAGGCCCGTCCTAGCTCGGCTCTCCCACATGGACGGTCCAAATTCAAAAGAAAGATCGATGGCATCTGTGTGTTTGTATTTGATTTTCTACCATTTCTGCTCCAAAGCTCATGGGGATGCAAATTTTTACGTTTTTTTATCATTTCTTGGAGTCTCCTACTCGTAAAATGAAGAGGAACATTAATTTTGTATCTTGGTTGGGTGGGAAAAATATGAAGATGTTTTTTGCCATCAAGACATGATCTGACCATTGGCTTCGATCTGATTTTTAGTTTTTCTTTTGTTGGCATTCAAAGAACCGGATTTGACAGATTTGAGGAGGAAGTAGCTGGCATGCAAGATGAAGAACGACCTACTAGGTGAAGAATTGAATGCTGGAAATATTTGGAGAGATTTTACCTCTACAGAACTGAATTTTTTTTCACAAATCTGATTCTTGGAGTCTCAACACGCAATGGTGCTTTGAATGTCTCTAGTTTTGGGGGGGAAAATCTGTTGTAAATGAAGTATTATAAATTTCATGAATTAGTCACGTAAATGGTTGGAGTGTTAGAGGTTGGGACTGATTTTTCTAAGAGAAAAGCTTGATAGAATCCGTCCTTCTGAGAAATCATCTTAAGAAACTTGTTTATCTCCTTTGTGTTAAATTTGATCATGTCAAGGTGGTTGCGAGTGTACAGCCATTGAAAAGCTCTAAGATTGTTCTAGAAACTTTCCCCTGCTGTTAAATTTAATGAAACTTGAGTTAATCTACGTTATTTTTGGGAAAAAATTGTGTTTGATTCATTTGTGAATGTCTGGAAGTAGTTTTCTTGTTCCCGTTGCAATATTACATTAAAATATTTGTGAATCACACAAGATCTTATCCTTGTGATAGTTTGGTGGCATTTGCAATTTTATTTATCAGAAGATCTTTCATTTGATGATGAAATAAACAAATTTAAAATCACTGTGACTCCTAGCATGACTATAAGATTGTTTTTTAGCCTTTGAGGGTATCTTAGGCATGATGAAATAGAGGTTGATAATGTTTAGTTACATTTTCCAATTTGAGCCTTCATTTTGAATCCTTGAAGTTTGTGTGAAAGTGGTGATCTGGGCCTCCATTGAAGCACATATTTTGGTTAAAGGAACATCCTAGCTATCCCAAAGCATTATGTTATTCAAGATCTCCATTTTTGTAACATTTCTCAAGAATCTGGTGAATCAAGTTCATTTCTGCCTCACCTCCCACTAAAAAGTCATTTAAAAACAACCAATCATACCCATACTACCTCTGTTTGTCATGTATGTATACTAATGCATAATTTTTACTACCAAAACATGTAAAAACTATTAGGTTTTCATTATCTTTAGTGGCCTAAACCTAGCTTAGAAAATATGTCCATTATCTCAAGTGACAACTCGTGAGAATTAGGTTTCATTTCATTGATCATATTTTCTTCAAGGTCTTCTTAATAATTTCACAAGGAAGGATATATGCATCTCCTCCACAAACAACAGGCTAGAGAAAGGGTCCTCTCACCTTGGTTGAAAGGAAAAACCATAAAGTGGTGATAATAGGTTAAATCCTCGTGAGGGTGCTACCCATTTCTCCACATCTAAGTGACAAAGAGCAAGATGCATTTCATCCCCGGCAATAGATTGACACACTACATGCTTTGCTTGTCTCTAAAGTTCCTGATAAACCTATGATGCTGCTCAACTTTTGAGGGAGAATCAATTTGGGTACCAACAGGTCTTCCTTTCACAATTCATCCACCAACAAGCTTGAGATTTCATACTTTTATTTTTTTTAAGTGTTTAGTGAATCAATCATTCTCATTACTTGTGGCTTGAATTCAACTCCTGTGTGGAATATTTATTGGATTATCCACAAAACTTGATTCGAAGGTTCAACAAGCCTAGTGCTTCATTCCACTCTTCAATAGTCTCATGTAACACCCACGAGTTAAGACACACAAGACTGCATAGAAAAACACAGGAATTTTATTTTTGACTTGCTTGACACATAACAGGGCATGACATGTTGTCACCAAGGTTACAACTAACTCTATGAAAAAATTTGACACAAGGATGACCACAAAGGCAACATAGAAATGTTCACACCCCTCAAGGAAAATTCACTCTTCTCTTTGACAAGACACCACAAAATACCAACCACAATACATAGTTATGGCTCAGGACATCCCACTGTGAAAATCTTGTTAAGGTTATTTATTCACTAACAATCTTCCAAGACTTGACTTTGGAATCTAGAAGGTTCATAATATGATTCTTACAATTCTTCTTATAGGGTTAGGTTTATTTTTATTTATACTATTAAGGTCTATCCTAGGATCATCTCTAATATGACAATTACTTAATTAATTCATTTACAAAACTAGGAGGTAATCGATTCCACCAGGCTCTCTATCTGAACCCACACTACTGAGACTTATTTCATAATTCCTTTGCATAAAGAAGCAAGCATAAGTTCAAAATAAGTGGAGTATTGTTTATGTTCAAAACCATAATTTTTTTTTTTGAAGTATTATCATTTATCACAGCTTAGAAAAGGGTTACAAGGTCTACGACAAGGATTAAGGGTAACAGGTTAAGTAGAGTTCATCATAATAATTTCATGGGATAAAGACCAGTCTTTTACTGGGGATAAGAATTTAACAAGAGGAGTTCAATTTTCTTCTTGGTTTTACTTTATTAAGTTTGGCAAGGTAATATAATTAGGTTTCAAAATTTTTTTAAAGAAGTGGACTTATAGTTTCTTAACTATTCCCTTTACTTACGAAGATCTAGAATTATCGCAAGGGTTAGATATTGATAACACTTTAATTCCATTTATAATTTCACAACCATAAGGTTAAGGTTAATGGTTTATTCTATGGGTGGAAATTAATTCCTTTTTACACAAGTAGATAGTTCCACTTCTTCCAGTTAAAGACTAGGATTTTATCCACGAGATCACCAATTCTTATATTTTTTTTTTATTTTTTATTTTTTATTTGTTTGTTCATTTATTTATTTTTGATTAAATTTTATTGAGATTTCCAACCCAATTGATTATGCCTAAAACTACAACCATGCCAAGACCATGGAGGGTTATCATACAAGAAGGTTTTATGGCTCAAAAGAGCATTTACCATTACTTGTTGAGAGAACAAGAAATTGAAATTACCAGGGCAAGAGGCTTGCCAAACTCCCTTACAAGCACCACTCCCAAATTTATGACACTATAGACATACATAGAAGGAAATTAAAAAAAGTAAAAATGAATAAACCTTTACAACTCTTTCCTTCTTCTACCCGCACAAGCCATTTGCGACCAATTATGCACTTGAGTTAGTTCGTGAGAAATGAGCATGATAAATGCTATAACATTAAGACAATATTTTATGAAACTATTTCAAAAAGAAGAACATTGTTGCTTATGAAAATAATCCAAGTGTCTAAAACAAGAGTAATTAAAAAGGTTGTCAAAAAGGATAAAATGTCATAATTAAAAGCAAGGCACTATAATTGAGTATCATTTTCTCATAGGAGAAGTTAATAAACCATCATAATTAATTCCACCTAATGACTATCATGATAATGACCATAATTTTAACAAGATAACATTTCGAAAAGAAAACACTTCCAAGAAGAGAATTAGCTCAAAACGTAATCTGTCCCCATTAGTTTAAGTTAGTTCACCAAGCCAAAGATTCACTATACCACTGTCATTTCCCAAACAATCAATCAACACGAGAATATCTAAACACAAAATGACTTAATACTATTAAGATGTTGTGCCTATAACATTTAATTTTATATCAGTACAAAATAAATAAATTGGAAAATAAAAAAGTATGAAACTGACAAATGACCCAGTACGGGCCACATGCTATCCTAACAATCCTACTATTAAAGCCTTTATTCTAATCAAGATAATTCCTTAAGAGAAGAAAAGACTTGACAACACCAAACATAACCATTATATATCTTACATGAGGTTTACCTAATCATTCACAAGAACACAACATAGGATACATAGCTTCTAAAGGAATTGTCGTCATCAATAAGTTGACATCTAACCTATCTGGTCAACACATAACCATTCTACTAAAATGACAGAAATAAGGTCGTATCACAACAAGCATCATGATAACCAGTAAACCAATGAATTTCAAAATACACCAACCTTTAAGCTACAGGAGAATGAAATTTAAAGATTTTAAAGGATCAAAACGTAGATTGCTTTCTTATGCATAAAACCAAGATCCCAGTTTTAATATTTTAAAACTTCCTCACTAATGATCAAGTAGATCTCGCATCTTCCAACATATGTGACACAAAATCAAGGTACAAATAAGAGTCTTTATTCTGACATTTTAAGTTATCCTGAATATGTGAGTATCATCTCAAGGAGACATTCTATAAGGTCAACTACATTCCTCAATACATACAATGATCACCAAGAGAGTAAAGATGATCCCAAAGACAAGAATCTCCAAAAGATGAATAGGGACTTCCACCAAGTTATGATGATCATGCATGATGCTTGAAGACTAAAATAGTTCTTTGAGGGTTTTACAAACAAAAAAATAACTAACCCAGTTTTGAGAGTAATACCAACTTGGTTCAATTCAAAAATCAGTCAAGTTAAGCACACACTAAGCCGGCCGGAGAAGGGTAACTAGAACCTGAACGAACTAAAATAAAAATATAGAGACAGAAATAACATCATTCACCTATACATTATGCACTTACTGTTCTCAATTACTATTTCAAAAATACCCAACATAAGCCAAAACGACGGATTACGAAACGAAACAAGAATATGAAACAAGCGCTATAAAATTGAGTTAAACAACAATGTTTGATAAAACATTCAAATCGTAAGATTGTCAAAAGAACTAGGAATTTTCATTACAAGACCCCCCGCTTTTCTTTTATTAATCTTATGAAAAATTTTGACACAGCTGGTATTTATTAAAACTTAGAAAACAATATAAAAGTCTTCAAACAATATAGTCATTTCTAATGCCGGAAACTAATATCCTCCCATAAATTACGAAAGAGCAAGGGAAGTAGAAACCATACAACAAAACCATCACACGAGACATTTATATGAAGAGCAGGGTAATTTAATGAATCATTTAAATAACAACATAAGACTCATGGGTATAGAGTATATCATGCCTAATTAAGCTCCCGTAGTTGAGAACAAGCTGAACAGGGTCTGCAACAACATCTCAAGCCCAAACTCCACTTTCCTCCAGCTTGATGGGTGGTCCACTCTTCTCAATTTTACACAATAAAGTTATGGCCAGAGTATGGAGTACCCCAAAACATATATCTACAGTACCTTGAAGGAAAATAAGGTCTCTAGGACGATAGTGATAGAAATATGTGCATAAACCAGCTTGATCTATGACCCTAATTCCACCATATATGACCAACAAAATAGTGTCCAACCTGCCCAACCCACCTTTCAGTTGCAGCACCCTGGATTACATGTAAAATGTGGAAGAGTAAAAAAAGAGGAAAGGTGAACTGCTTGACAAAGTGACTCAAAGAGATGTGGTCTGGAAATGACACAACTGCAAGATATGCACAACAAGACCAGAAAAAAAAAGACCCAGATAAACAAAATAATGCTCCCAGGGAGGAACTATTATGAAAAACACATTGATAGGAATGAATTCAATGGCTTCTCTAACCCCCCAAACTATTCTGAAAAATATCTCTCTGCTCCGATGGCTAGGATAAAGTAGCATACTCACGCACAAAGGAAAAGAAATTAGAGCAGAAAGAATAAAAAAAAACCAAACAAGTATGCGGCCAAGAGGAAAAAGGTGTTTCATCCCAGCAAACATATGTCAAATCATGATTTAATTAAAAACCACAAGGAAACAAATAGGCGGCCAATAATAAATTTGCACAGAAAGGGAGGGGGTAAGCGGCAAGGTAAGTGATCAAGCCCGTAAAAGGATTGGGTGGAACTTTCAACGTATTCTTCCCAACCTCTCGTCTATAATCTCCTCACAAAACAACACACATGGCCAACAACTCAGGTTTGTCATTTTAGTCCCTCAACGCAAGCCAAGTAGTCTAAATGAAACTAATAAAAGAAATGACAGGTTACCATAAATTTCACCCACCTCCAGCCAACAAATACCTCAGAAAAAGGTCTTAGAGCTCACGTATCCCTCACACCAGGTATGAACAAAAAGGACCATAAAGTTAGGGGCAAAGTTGGTGGCTCCAACAATAAATTCACCCTTAATTAGAAATTTGAAACAACACAAGGTATGACTGAAGTATAGTCGGCCAAAGAGGAGCAGGTGAGTAGTTAATAACTTAAAATTTAATCTTAGCAATCCCCTCCAACTTGGTGCCACCACCAACATTTCTCTATTTCCACACATGCCAAGGTCGGTAGAAGACTAGTTTAGGTGGGAGATAACTCCCCTTTATTATTATTTTAGTTTTATTTATTTTACCTTACTTTTATTTATTTACTGATTTTTAAACCTTGTTCAAAGGATAGGTATATTTTAATAATTATGCCTAAAACAACTAGAAAATATTTTAATATTCCACCAGAACTTCCCCACTTGTTATTTTTTAAAATGACATTGTGCATTCTATAGCTCGAATGCATGATTAGATCGCTAGAAGAATGTTAGAAAAGTAAGCTACCAAATACCCTCAACAACTAACAATAGACCAAGATAGCATGATGGAATGAATGAAGGAAAGAAATATGCTTTAAAAAAAGACTTCGCACTAGGGTTGCAACATAAAATGATCAAAAAAGGGCTCAGACAAACAATTGATGTTAAGCAACAGGGTAAAGAAGAAAATGCAGATAATGAAATCGAATGGGGCATTACATCCTCCTCCCCTTAAGAAAATCATCATCCTCGATGCGACATAACACAGAGGGAAGGAAGTGGTAAGCAACAAGGAATAGATGGGCACAAAGGTACACTCGGTTAACATTTGAGATGCTAAAGTGCGGCCATGGGGTGGCCTTGGGAACATTTGCCAGAAATTTGAAATTTAAAGTTTTGTGAAGATTGGCAATTCTCTCTTATTCATTATTTCATTAGTCTCTTTCCATTATAATTATTTCTAGTATTAGTTCTTTTAAAATTTCATAATTGTAGAGTTTTGGTTTATTCATTCTTGTGGGTTCCCAATATGAACTGCAATCACAACACTCTACCAGGGCCATACACAACACTAAATATTCACAAGCATACTTTTACATAATTTCATATCTGTACCAAATCACAAAGCTTGACCAAATATAGAAGAGACAGACTCGGTCCACAAGCATAACAATTCTCACATGTCTATGACCAACGTATAATTCTTGAGCAAAAGTGCACTACAACAACCTAACTTTTCCACAATTACATAGATGAAGATTTTACATAACTTAGAAAGTAGCTACATGTACATTGGGTCAACAAGGGCATCAATGCCATATCCACAACATCACAAAACAAATCCAACTAACATGAGTAACACATATATCATAACACTATAACCAAAACATCATAAAAATTTTGCATGCCTCCTAAAGCATCAGTCACTCACACACACAAATCTCTTATGCCTCCCTCAAGTCTCTTATGCCTCCCTCAAATCTCGTATGCCTCCTGTCAAGGAGGTCGGTTGTCCCTATGTCCTTAAGCACATAGAGTTCGAACACTCCTAACCCAAGTGACATAATAACACGTGGTTCAACAACCCATTAGTTATTTGTAACACCTTAGGGTGTACCCCCATAAAATTAAGCAGGTCCATAGGTCCACAACATGACAAAAAAAATCCAACTAACATGAGTAACACATATATCATAACACTACAACCAAAACATCATAACAAATATGCATGCCTCCTAAAGCATCAGTCACTCACACACATAAATCTCATATACCTCCCTCAAGTATCTTATGCCTCTCTCAAGTCTCTTATGCTTCTCTGAAATCTCTTATGCCTCCCTCAAATCTCTTATGCCTCCCCTCAAGGAGGCCGGTTGTCCCTATGGCCCTAGGCACATAGAGTTCGAACAATCCTAACCCAAGTGACATAATAACACGTGGTTCAACAACCCACTAGTTATCTGTAACACCTTAGGGCATACCCCCATACAATGAAGCAGGTCCATAGGTCCAACCATTCCATGGTGCATCCCATGACCCTATTGCACACATCATGATAATAGAACCAACATAACAATCCGATCCAAATGCCAAGTGGCAAAGTAAAATCCTTGGGCAAGGTTGTAAAATCTTAAAATTTAAAAGAAGATCCAAAACCAAGCAAAATAAATGGCCAAATAGCCATAGTTAGTGTCAAAATCCACATGTTAGTACTACAAACCAAGGATATGCCCAAAATGTAAAGCATAATAATCAAGAAAATTATTGGTCCTTGCAGAAATAAATTAAAAGTTCAATTTATGAATAAAATATACATATAATAATGTCACATTACGATAACTATGTGTCCTTATCTGGCCACCAGGGGGTACTCAACGAGTTCCTGGCACTCGAAACATCGATCCTCAGCTCAAAAAATAAAATAGCAATAGTACAATAGTCATCATCTCTATCAGAATCATCTCGCCATAACTTCGACAAGGCTAAACACAGTCATAACTACACGGAGTTTGAATCCATAAAACAACCACATAAGGAGAGAGGGAGGAGCACATGCGACCATATACTGATTCTAATGTTGGCTCTAGTGATAGGTCAACCATACACCTTTCCTCACTCTAGACATACACTTTTACCGATTTCCTTTAGGGCTGGTTAGCGCAAGGTTCACAACATAATATGTACCTACATCACTAACACAATGGTGGCACACACATAATTATAATAACATCTTAGGTATGGTACATATATAGGGTAGATCAAAATCATACATTCACTTTACCACATTATGCACCCAAAGTGCAATCACTATACAATAGGGTTCATACGCTCACTGTATGCCCCGAACTCAAAACATTAATCATTGCATATTACAAAAATCATACATACAATGAACATAATAAGTAACATCACAATGTAGCATTAATTTTCTACATAACAAGGTGATACACACATTTCTTCAAAACATGGTAAAAACATCATGATACAACTCAATTCACTTTACATCAATCTTGTCATACAATACATCGACACACCTACATATCAAAATATGCCACAATGCTCCAACACTCCGTCATCCACAATAGCAATATTTTCACACACTGTAAGAAGTACTTCACACGTGAACTCTTCATAGACAATTCATGATATGATTCTTACAATTATTCTTATAGGGTTAGTTTTTTTTTCCTTATACTACTAAGGTCTATCCTAGGATCATCTCTAATATGACAATTACTTAATTAATTAATTTACAAAACCAGGAGGTAATCGATTCCACCAGGCTCTTTATCCAAACCCACACTACTGAGACTTATTTCATACTTCCTTTGCATAAAGAAACAAGCATAAGTTCAAAAGAAGTGGAGTATTGTTTAGGTTCATAACCATAATCTTCTTTGTTCAAGGATTATCATTTTATCATACCTTAGAAAAGGGTTACAAGGTCTATGGCAAGGATTAAGGGTAACCGGTTAAATATAGTTCATCATCATAATTTCATGGGATATAGACCAGTATTTTATTAAGACTAATAATTTATCAAGAGGGGTTCAAGTTTCATCTATGTTTTACTTTATTAAGTTTGGCAAGGTAATATAATTGGGTTTCAAAACAAATTTGAAGAGCCCGACTTATATTTTCTTAACTTTTCCCTTTACTTAATGTTGGTCTGAAAATCTATCGCTTGGGCATATCTATGGATAGATGAGCCAACAGTGTACATGGCATAGCCCTTCTTTGAGTCAGCAAAGTGAAACTAGTTTATTGCTATTCTACCAGCAGGAATCTGTGTAAGTCTCATAATAATCCACCTTCAGGGGTTTGGGATCTTATCCTAGTTGGGGTATTTCTGGTTGTGAAAAGAAAGGAAAGAAGGGAAAGAATGAAGATAGGACTAGATATGAAGGGAGAAAAGAAAATGAATTCCAAAGCAGAAAGGTCAGAAGGTTTATGTTTTGGGGTTGGTAATAAATGGAACCAACGCTACTTGCATAAATGGACAAAGCAATACTAATGAACAAATGACAAAAAAATTAGAGGTAGATTCAATAGAATAAACATGCAATTCTAACATAAGAAAGTTCTGATGCATAACATAGATATTCAGCACAAAGTATCAATATTATATTAATCTTTTCTTCTGTTATAAAAAGTACAAATCCTTTTCTCCTTACTTCTATTTTTCATCTAAAAAGTGTCCACTCCCTTGAATACAACAAGTATCCAAATATATATAGAAGAAGGAGAAGAGAGAAGACCAAAAGAAACCAACAACTAACTACAAAATATCTACAAAATATGTAAAAGTCAACTGTTGACTTTGGGAAACTTAATGGATGACAACATCCCCATGGTGCAACATGGATGATGTCATCATTTGTACCAACATACTCTTAGATATTTACAAAATGAAAGCCAAGCGGAAGAAGGCTATTCATCGTCATCTCGCGGCTGAAAGGGGGTATCTTGCTTCTGCTGTTGTTCGGGAGAGGTGATGTGGAACTGAGTCCGATATTCCATGAATTTACTGACCATCGGCTGAAGTTGATCTTGGGCAGGACCCTTGGTATGATCACCGATTACCTCGCAAGTCTCCCACTCATCTCTAAGTTTTTCAGGGAGCTTGAAATATTCATTACCTGCCTCCATTAGGTACCCCACAAAATCACGGCGGGCTAGAAGGTTATTGATGGATTCAGTGTCGAAAGTGAATTCTGGCCCTAACCCTTGAGAGATGATCTCCTTGAAGATCTGGATAGTTTCGTTTTCCTTCCTCAAGGTGAATGAAGGAAGTGAGCAATCCTGGAGACATTCTTAGGACAATTTTTCTTCATTTGATGCATTACATCAAGGGCTTCCTCCTTGACCTTGTCTATCTTTTCCAGGAAAAATTCCATCTAATCGACCCTGGTAGTCCAAAGCAGCAAGGATTTTTCTGGGTACCCTGGGGGTGATCGGAGACGCTAGAATTTAACTAAATCATCGGCCGAGTAGTCGAGCATATTTTGGAATGTCTCGTGTTGCAACATAACATGGTCCAACTCTTCGGAGATAGGTTCTGCAATCGCTTGGAGTTCCTTGTTCACCTGACCAATGTTCTGATCTAACTCAGTGAACTTGACAATTACTTCCTCACTGTCTTTGAGGATCTGGTCTCTCCAGGTGGATACTACCATACCTTGTTTCGCCAATATTGGTGTATTCATTTATCTTATCCTGATTTAGGGCCTCATCAGTTTCGGTGGCAGTTGTATGAGGTGCACTACCCATTTTCCGCAGGGCGTGGAGAAGATGATTATTCTGTTCTTTTAGTAGCCTCTTCTCTTCCTTTTCTTCCTGAAGCTTTCTTGCAAAGGGCATCCACCGTAGATAGGGCCTCTCCTTGAAGGCTTTTAGACGGCGTTCCCATTGTGACCTACGTCACTATGTAATCTGTAGGGGACAGATCCTTTTTATCTTTGGAGGGGTCAGGATATGCGATCTCCATTACTCTTTCTCCCGATGCACTCTGAGAGAAGCGTGTTATAGGATTTTGCTTTTTATCCCCTTTTGCTGGAATAACGGAAAAGTCCATTGGTGCAATGGGGACTTTCCTCTTCTGCTGGCTCAGATGCTGGGAGATCCATGCTAGACTTAAGGGAGTGGGAGCAGAGGTGGAAGAGGGGAGCAGCGGCACAGTGGATGAAGGGAAATGGGTCGAGACACTTGGTGGTTGGCATCGAGAGGGAGGCCAAGAAAGTGCTCACAGAAAGGAAAAGACAATGCAGGGGAGGTAGTCATGTGGAAATGGAAGGGAGCTGAAGAGATGAGAGAAGAAATGGTGGGGGGACAACTCCGCGAAGAGAAGAGAAGATAGGAGGAAGAGGAAGGGGGAATCAGTAGAAGATGGGGGAGAGGATATGAACTAAAGGAATGGTCGTTTGAGTCACATGAGGAGGGGAGGAGGAGAGTGAGAAGGGATGGAAGGGAACCTCCAGTGGTTGTAGCGGGTGGAAACATCCTAAGTGGATGTGCCCATTGGAACACCTCTATGCTGCTTCTTTCTCTAAGGATACCAGAGTTACAACCTGTTCATGTGCAGCAAAGGGAGGACTCTCAGGAGTTTCTTCTTGAGCAGAGCCTTGATTCTCCCTCTTTATCTTTTCCTTTGTCCCTTTGGTAGATGTTTTGGTCTGAAAGGTGCATTGCCCTAAAGGGGACGTGGTGAAATCTACTTCGAGGTAGATAAGACCGTTCATTCTGCAACAATTCTCTGTTCACCGCAGTGTCTCCTTAACCCTCTCCTCGATGGTCTAAGGTGCCTTGGTCCTGTCGATTGCAGCAAACGGCCATTTTTCCCCATCTGTGTCTAGATACACCTGATCATCATCTTGATCAGTTGTTTGATAACCTTTTGGAACTAATGGCCATGCCATATTGAATAATCTCCTGCCAAGGCAAAGGCGGAGAGTAATCCTTTCTTCTCGAGTTTGACCTCATGATACAGGTCGATATAGATTTCCTTGATCTATGGGAATATGTGGATCGGATCAATTTTTTCCTTAGGGAGGCAGTTTCTTGGATCGAAGGTGGGCCTTGCCGGGAAATTGTGCTTTAGATTGATCAGTTCTAGCTCTGCAAACATTTCCCGGGCTTTGGTGTGAGAAGTGCAAGTGTTCCTGCCCACTATGAGCGGGAAAGGATTTCCACCCTTCTTTCTTTCCAAGACACTTCTCATGATATGTTATGAGCTGCCTGGACAGCTCTAACAGGATGAACTTAGGGCCATCATACCTTGGAAATTTGGTGGGCTCCCCCAAGAATTTAGTTGCTCTGAGGTAGGTGAAGGTGGGGAATTGGGTAAATAATGCCCCCCATTTCTTAATTGTTCTGACTATGCTCTTGGTCGTCTGACCATGAGTCATATTTGGCCTCAAAAGGCAGATGATGCCGTAGAAGAAAGCATCATTGATCTTAGTAAACTTTGGGATGCTATTTTCCAGCTTCAGTTCTAGGTAGTATTTGTATATTTTCACCTGAGGCCAAACTCCACATCGACTTAGTGCTGGATAATCCCTCTCTGAGGATGCAGCGTAGACTATGTAGGAGTTCATGTAGAACCTCCCCATTATGGTGAGTTGTTGGAGCTCCTCAGAGATGGTGTAGCTTATGATCTCTGCCCACTCAAAGCACTGATCAGGAACATTATTATTCGTGGTTTCCAGGTACCTGAGAATCCATTTGTGAAAGTAATGGGCATCAAAAAAGCCCAAAAACTCTACTTAGGAATGTGATGGTATCGCTTAGTTCCTCGGAGAAGTCACTACATTGAATAACATGTGGCCACCTGGTTATCACCTTCTTATTCTTTAGGTACAGCTCATTCATTAGCAACATGCATTTTTCTTTGTTATCCTCCCATACCTTGATGTAGTCTCTTGGCTTACAACCACAAAAATTCAGTGGTGGGGAATGCCTAGCATGATCTCAAAGTGTCGGGTAGTGAGGTTGATTATGACCTCACCCTTTTCATTTTTGACACACCTGGTGTCTTTGTTATAACAGCGGGCCATCACCATCATAAAATCATTATTATCTGCACTGACGGCGATTCCCCCAGCAAAATACAGACCACTGCCCACTAGTTTGTCCATCCAAGGACTGCTTGTGACCCTCCTGGTTTTGGCCCAAAAATCTTCCTTGTCAATGTGGCCAAGTTCAGAATCTCTAATATCTAGATCACATTCTGCCTGGGATTCAAGCATTCTGACCCTTTGATATTTGTATTTCATCTCTTCCTCTATGAGCTTAGCCTTACCCTTTGACTTGGTTGGCCTTTTGCTTGATGTAGACATATGTGGATATGAGTTCAGTTGCTGATCTGCAAGAAGAAGGAGCGAAGTCCAACGTAGAAGAGCCATGTTAGCTGTGAGATCTTCCATTAAAGCATTACAGAATGAGGAGTTAGCAATTATAAGGCGTCTGGGTGCAGTGTGCAAGGACACTGCAGGCTGCGGGGTTAAAAGTATGGTGCACTGAAACAGAGTGTTACAAGGAAGAAATCAGTGCCAAAGGGAATAGGGCGCAAGAAATTTGCATATAACATCATTGTTGTTGTAGACAAGAGTGCGCCTGTGCCACTACATGAGGTTTTATATTGGGCACAAATAAGTTTGGTGTTGCATGGGAACAGGATGTGTCAATGGCGCAGGTAATTTACATGTAACATGGAACTTTATTGCACTGAAGGGCACAGGATTAATGCGTGTAGCACTTACTTTATGTGCACAAAGAGGGGATTTTGCGCGGCACAGGAAAATCTTTTCATGGCACTTTTGTTGTTGTAAGTGGGGTTGCGCCAGTGCCAAAGAAAGGTTTACTTGGTTTTTACATGGCACAGGGATTTTGTGTGCTGCAATCAAGGTCGGTGTGCCCTCTTGGCATGACTGTGTTTTCTGTAACAAGGGTGGTGACTGTGCCAAGAGAAAAATGCGGCTCGGAACTAACTTCTAGGTTTCTTTCCTTCTTGATGGGTTTGCGGTCTTTTAGGCCTCCTTTTCATGGATTTAGATGGTGAAGGGGGCATAGCAAAAAGATCTGGGTTCACTTTTTGAGACAGAGCGCTCTTGGCCAGCAGATCTGGAAAGAGGGTGAAAACGGCTTGGGAGGTAAGGTTTGCAAAAATGGGTAGGAGGGGTATATGGTTTCCTTAGCTTTACTTCGTCAAACTTCACAACCAAACAACAAAACAAAAACACAAGAGAAGCACAGGACCACTTACCCAGAATATATAGAATGAGAAAAATGAAGTGGGGTCCACGAACGCGACACGATGCTGACGGGCGTGCTGACAAGTGCAGAGGAATAAAGATTATCATGTGTTTTTTATTGTGAAAGTGACAGGGTGGATGCGCCTATATAGCCAAAAGTGTAATAAATGCACAACCACTTTTCAAAAGGGTGCACCAAAATACGTGTTGACATTGAAAACTTTGTGCCCAGTGGCGCAAATATGCTTTTGTTAACATGAAATTATCCTCACCTTTTGCAAAAATTTAGGATTGTCAACACTAGTTTTTGAGTGCCTTGGAGCACCAAAATATGGTGCAACATTTTTTTTGCTGACAGGAAGGTGCATGCGCCTTGGCGCAGGAAAGAATGGCGCATCACGGGAAGGCGCAACAATTGTTGTGTTGAAACTTCAAAGGGCGCACCAAAGGAAATAAAGGGGTTGTAGATTTATCTTGTGATGCATTGACAAAAGCGCGCCCAACCAAAAAGGGCCAAAAATACTAAGTTCAGAAAACTAGATTTCCTGGAAAGGGTTTTTACAACAATCTGAATGCTGAGGGACCCCTGACGAGGAACCAGAATAGAATTTTGGTATGGTTACCTATAAAATTGCCCTCATCAATTTTACAGGATAACAGTTGGCTCAAGGGTAGAGAACCCTAGATCAACATGTGCCTATCCATTAGGTAACGGAGTCAAAAACAAGGGTGAAGATGAAAACAACACATGACGAAAGCAACCACACAACATAAAGTAAACTCTACAAAGAAGAGAGGAAACACTACTTCTTGAATATTTTGAAATGCTGCCCACACAGGGAAGCGGGAGATCAGTTCCATCTAGATACGAGAGATAGAAGCTATTCTCTCCATTTAGTTGCTTGATCCTGAAACGACCTCTCCATAGAGAATCAAATTTACTGTGCACGCCCTTCGGTTCTCTTCGTTTGTCCCACAAAAGGATGAGATCTCCCACCTAAAAATTTATTTTCTTAGCTTTTTTATCGAATAGTATCTTGACTTGATTTTGATGTTCGGTGATCTTGTCGATCACTCTTACTCTTTTTTCTTCAAGCTCTGCTAGATACATGATCCTCTTTTCAAGATAATTTTGGAAATTCTCATCTTCAATTGCTTGTGCCAAGCGCAGAGCAAGAATTTCTGTAGAAATGGGAAACTCAGTGTTGATTCCATATAATAATTGAAAAGATGACATGCTAAGAGATCTCTTGGGAGTAATGTGGTCTGCCCACAAAGTGTCATATAATGACTTGTGCCACGTTCACTGACTCTCATCAACTAGCTTTTGTATGATGGTCACTAAGTTTTTATTACTGTATTCTACCTGACCAATTCCCTGGGGGTAATAATCCGAGGCGTGGGCCAAGATTATCCTGTGTTCATAGAAAAAACCAACAACTTCTCATGAGGAGAATTTGGAAGTGTTATCAACAACGATTTTGTGTGGAATGCCAAATCTTATGATAATATTCTCTTTGATGAAATTGTAAACATCTTCAGAGGTGACATTCTTGACAGGTATGGCCTCCACCCATTTGGTGAAGTAATCTGTTGCTGTCAGGACATAACTATGTCTGGCACTTGATTGGGGATGAAGTGCTCCGATAAAGTCGATTCCCCACTGCCTGAATGGCTCATCAATAATGACCGGCTTGAGGGGAAAAGCAGCCGATTTTGGTTTGCCAACAAATTGTTGGTAGAGCTCACACTTTGCTACCTAGGTGGTTGTATCCCGAAACAGCGTTTTCCAATAGTACCTAGCCTGGATGATCTTGTGTGCCATCACGGAAGAGGAGAAATGACCACCACAAGATGAATCAAGAAAATTATCAAGTAACTTTATCTTTTGTGGCTTATCAACACATCACAAGAAGATTTCATCTATTCCACGTTTGTATAAACAGTCATCCTAGATGACATATTTGGCTACTCTGAGCTTTATAGCACATTTCTCATTTGAAGTTAGATGAGTTGGGAACTCACTGTAAGTGAGAAAGAAAGTGTTATCAGAAAACCATTCGTCGCTAGTTGCGATAAATAGGAGCATGGGTAGAGAATCATCTTTCTCCAGCAGGCTTTGTGTCCCATCGGTGCAATCATCCTTTTCCTCAGGGTCTTCTGAATCTCAGTTTTCATCCATGAGCTGACATAGGCCCTTGCCTCTTACTAGCTTGGTGGGTTTTATATCTATATCATACTCTTCAACCTTTGCAATCCAATTCCCTCACAAAATCCCTAACTCCTGTTGAGTTAAAATTGACTTGACTACCGTGTCAGGGACCAGCACCACTGTATGAGAGTTTAGAATATAATACCTGAAGTTCTTGACTTCTTTGACAATGACGAAGACATGCTTTTCCAACTGCAACATCTTCAATTAGTGAGGCTTAAGGGGAGAGCTCATGAATGCAATTGGGGATTCAACATCCTCAGAATTCTTTTGTATTAATATGGCCGATATAGTATGCTCAGATGCATAGCTATACATGATAAAATCCTTGGAGAAATCGAGACATACTAGGAATGGTGCATAAGTGATGGAGGATTTTATATCCCTGAATGACATCTTTCCTTCTTCGCTCCACTAGAAAGTTTGTGACCCTTTCATCATGTTTTATATGTGGCGAGTATTTTATGCAAAGTCGGGAACAAAGCGCCTGAGAAAGTTCACTTTTCTGAAGGAGGAGTGAACGTCGGTCTTGCTCGTGGGTAAAGTAAGGCTCTAAATTTCCCTAACCCTTTCTGTATCTATCTTCGTCCCTTCTTTGTTGACCACGTGCCCCAGCAATTTTCCTTCAGTGACCCTGAAAAGAGACTTTTTTTTATTTAGGGAGATCCCGTGTTCTTGGCATCTATTCAATACTTGCTCCAAATGATCACAATGACCATCTCGCCATTTAGAGAAAATAGTTAAGTCATCCAAATAAACTATGATGACCTTCCCCATCATACCTTTGAAAGTGAAGTCCATCACCCGCTGAAATTTGGTGCCAGCGGTGGTCGGACCAAAAGGCATCCTACTATAGGTGAATGTGCCCCAGGGGGTAGTAAATGTTGTTTTGAATTGATCCTCAAGAGAGACCTCAATCTGATTATAGCCTGAAAAACCATCAAGCATGGACAACATTTCCGAACCAGTTACTTCCTGCAGAACTTGATCCATTATCGGGATTGGATAGTTGTCCTTCAAGGATGCTTGATTCAAGTTACAAAAATCCATGCATATGTGTATGTCGCCATTTTTATTGTGTACTGGCACAATTCTCATGACCCAAGTACTATGATGGATAGGAAAAATGATCCTTGCATCCATCATATTTTGTATTTCGGCTTGGATGGTACTTGAGATCTTGGGATTATAGTGCCTCTATTTCTGGCGAAAGGGTTTGACATCCTCTTTCAATGGGATGTCATGTTGGACGTCTTTTGGCTTGAAAGAATTTAGATCGGCATAGGACCATGCCAATACATCCATGTATTTCTTCAGAAATTTGACAAACTTCCGCTTTTCTTCGGGTGTGCAACATTTTCCGATGTTCACGAACTACGGATGCTCCACAGTACCTAGATTGACCGGTTCAGTCTCTAGAGAGGAGTTGGGATTATCTTGCCTTTTCTTCTTGACAAAAGGATCGTGTTTGTCGAACAAACGTTCTAGAGAAACCAAACATTTTGGAATTTTATTTCCTTTGAGCTGACATATGCCATCACTTCCTTTTGATTCACCATCTTGATCAGTAACAGATTCACGGCATGTAGAAGTAGATCCCTCAAAATGAAGCTCGCTGAAAATTTCTGCCTTTTCCAGGAAGGCAATAAGTTGATTGTTGTCATTGAATACCTGCCAGTGCTGAGAATTGTCTGGCACACTTAGGTAGAAAACTACCTCAATGGTATATTGTCTGTTTTCAAACTTGGATGAGGGAGCATGAGGGATGTTGAAGTGGCTAATGAATCGGCCATGTCATTCTAAGCTCTTGGAATGCCTTTTATTGAAAAAGCGTCAAACTCCTCAATGTTGTCCCATACCACGTTGCGGTAATGCCTGAGCCTTTCATTTTTTACTTGGTATATCCTTTTTACTTGATTTACGCTAGCTCTGCATCACCTTACACTTTCAGGTTCTCTATTCCCCTTTCTTTTGTGGCCTGCATGCCAAGTAGCAAGGATTCATACTCAGCAGTATTATTTGTGTTGGAAAACTACAACTTGAAAGAGAGAGGAAAAATCTCCTCCTCAAGAGATATTAGCATGGCTCTGGCATCGCATCCACTAGTTACACAACTGCCATCAAACTGCAACATCCATATCTTATTAAGATCCTCTTCCCGGATGGGAAGATCCATTTTATCAGACTCTATAGATAAGAAATAATTTTTCATCCCCGATGATTCGAAGAGAATTTGGGCTTTGGGATCATCAGAATTAGTAACCAAGTACTTCTTTTGAGATTTCGGCTCCAATGTTTGCATTACACCTTTGATGGGGACTCTAGCCTTAGACCAGTCCATATAAATTTCTCCACCAACTTCACTGCAAAATCTCCTTCCCAGTAGAATTCCATATGCTACCGAAATATGGGCAACGAGGATAGTCATCTTTACTCTTTTCTCTGGGAACGATGCAAATGTGAACTACGCATTTTTAATCCGACCAATCAACGGAACCTATTTGGTTTCTAAGGAGTAACATCTACCGAAAGGCTTGGTAAGTGTGAGGCCCAGAGCATGGACGACCTTTACTGTCATGAAATTATCAGAAGCCTCAGAATCAATTATGCAGTTGGTTAGTTTGTGACCACTGATTAGGAGGGAGAGATAGAAAGGTTGTATTTTTCCTGACGCAGAAGTTGAGGCAACATTTATGTGAGATGCAGGAGGAGTAGAAAGAATTTCTTTTGGGGAGGTCTAAGGAGTGATGACAGATTGACTTTGAATATATTTGGTCAACCTTACAAGTTATTCGGGGTTAGAATGAAGATACTTGGCTTCAAACATTTGGATCTTGGTCTTTTTAGCATGATCAATTATGTCAAACGCGGCCAAGGGTTCCGTGGATGAAGGAATGAGTCCCTCATTTCACGATGATAGGGTAGGATTACTGGTCTTGATAGGAATATGAGAGGGCTTATTCAGAGGGAAGATAGGGGGAAAAGATTTCTTCGAAAAAGGCTTGATAACAGGTTGAGCAGGAAGGGGACTACCTCTTTTAGCGATGGTTGGAGGCGTGTTTGACACGGCCTTCTCTTTCTGCATCTTGGCAGCAACTTCTGCTTCTTTTCCTTGCGAGTGGGTGAAAACAACATATGACTACCCACTTGCATACCCTTGGGTACCCTCTTCTTCATCAAATTCCTCCTCATCAAATTCAATATACCCAATAGTAGAGTTGCCAGTTGGCTCACCGACATCTTGGTCATCTTCACCTTGAGATGAAGGTTCTTCATAAATTTTCTCCTCTTCTTCAATTTCGGCTAAAGCATTAACCGGAGGGGCCTCAAGTGCCAACCATGGAGGAGCTGCAGGTAGGCTCGGCGTTATTGGAAGTGAAATTTCTTTGTGGGATATCCCGGTACGAAGAGCTGGGCGAAGCTTAAGATAGTTGCTTTTTTAACGCGGGCAAGTCATTCACCATCTTTTAAAATTCCGGATCAGATGAAGTGGCGGGAGAAGGGATCGAAGCTTTAGGCTTGGATGGTTCTCTTCAATCTATATGGTAGCATCTTGGGCGAGAACCAAAGTAGCAACCTGTTCTTATAAGAGTAAGAAACTTACTTTTGAACTCATGGCGTTTATGAAGAAACACTTCTGATTTTCTAGCGTTGGCAGCATGGCAGGTGGAACACGATTGATTAGTGAATTGAAATGATCGATGAAATCATGCATGGATTCATTGACCTCCTTCTTCAGGTGAGTGATCTTGGAGAGTAATGCGAACACATCTTTGGAAGGATTATACATGTCTTCAAATGCAGTCCGTAATGTAGCCCAACTAGTGATAGATATGGCCAGAAAATGCTGAAACCATTCCGCTATGAGTCCTTGCAAGGTTTCAAGGAAGAGGCAAACTGACACATCCTCATGGGTCACATCTAGAATGCTGCATGACATGATGAATGTAGATATGTGTGAATCAGTACTTTGGTTTCTGCTTCCATCAAATTTGGGAAAATTCTTTTGGTTTCCATGAGGGAGCGCATGAATAGGATGTGACAAAGCCAGAGGGCCCATAGCATTTCCCCATGGTATTGCCATTTGAATAGCTGGAAAAAGAATGCGTGCTGGGAGGATGGTTCCACTGAGAAACAAAGCACTGCAAAGTGATGTGCATGCTCCTTGTAAAGAATGATTCCTTCGTGGAGGTGAGACACTTCTAGCTGACCGATCAGCTGAACTCAACGACGAGAAGCGTGCTGGTGTAATACTGAAGTCGTGCCTTTGAATTAGATCAAAAGTAGGATCAAATTCTCCATGAGCTCTCTTGCCACGATTAAATGGTTCACCCATCAGTGTACCTTCTAGATCTGTAATATTTTGGAGCAGATTTAAAAACTCTTTTTGGTTGTAGTTGCTGATTTTCTAATTTTTCTGACAAAAATCAGCAGCATGTACTTTCCTAGATATTTAATTTTACCCCTTTTTTGAAAACCGATGGCAGTTTAATGACAAAGATTAGCGAGGATAAAATGATGGTTAACTTAGCAAGCTGATTTTCAGATCTCAGAGTTGACTTTTAACAAGGGTTTGAAATTTTTCAAAACAGTAAAAAACTAAGATCTACAGAAAAATATGGTTTTTTATAAAAACTCAGCGAACTAAAGATCTCTAACTAGCCCAGATCTATGGATCTCTGAAGAAAGATTTCAGTTTGGATCACTTTTGCAAAAATTTTTGATTTTGAACGAAAAGTTAAAATTTGCAAAGAGGTAGTGATTTTTACAGTTTTATCAAATAGATCTGTTCGATCCCCAGCGGAGTCACCAAAAACTGTTGGTCCAAAAATATGTCGCTTGGGAAGATCTATGGATAGATGAGCCAACAGTGTGTAGGGCACAGCCCTTCTTTGAGTCAGCAAAGTGAAACTGGTTTATTGCTATTCTTACCAGCAAGAATCTGTGCAAATCTCACAATATTCTGCCTTTGGGGGTTTGGGATCTCATCCCAATTGGGGTATTTCTGACTATGAAAAGAAAGGAAAGAAGGCATAGATGAAGATAGGATAGATCCAAAGAGAGAAAAGAAATGAATTCCAAAGTAGAAAGGTCAGAAGGTTTATGTTTTGGGGTTGGTAATAAATGGAGCCAAACCTACTTGCATAAACGAACAAAGAAATACTGATGAACAAATGAAAAAAATGTAGAGGTAGATTTAATAGAATAAACATGCAGTTCTAACATAAGAAAGTCCTGATGCATAACACAGATATTCAACACAAAGTCTCAATATTATATTAATCTTTTCATCTGTTAGAAAAAGTACAAAGCATTTTCTCCTTACTTCTACTTTTCATCTAAAAAGTGTCCACCCCCTAAATACAACAAGTATCCAAGTATATATAGAAGAAGGAGAAGAGAGAAGGCCAAAAGAAACCAACAACTAATTACAAAATATCTACAAAATATCTAAAAGTCAACTGTTGACTTTGGGCAACTTGGTGGATGACAACATCCCATGGTGCAACATGGATGATGTCATCATTTGTGCCAACATACTCTTAGATATTTAAAAAAAGAAAGCCAAGAGGAAGAAGGCTATTCATCGTCATCTCGTAGCTGAAAGGGGGTATCTTGCTTCTGCTGTTGTTCGGGAGAGGTGATGTGGAATTGAGTTCGATATTCCATGAATTTACTGACCATCCGTTGAAGTTGATCCTGGGAAGGACCCTTGGTATGATCACCGATGACCTCGCAAGTCTCCCGCTCATCTCTGAGTTTTTCGAGGAGCTTGAAATATTCATTACCTACCTCCATCAGGTACCCCACAAAATCATGGTAGGCCAGAAGGTTATTGTTGGATTCAGTGTCGAAAGTGACTTCTGGCCCTAGCCCTTGAGAGACAATCTCCTTGAAGATCCCAATAGTTTCATCTTCCTTCCTCAACGCGAATGAAGGAGTGAGCAAGCCTAGAGAAATTCTTAGGAAAATTTTCTCCTTTTGATTTATTGCATCCAGGGCTTCCTCCTTGACCTTGTCTATCTTCTCCAAGACAAATTGCATCTGATCAACCTGGTAGTCCAAAGCAGCAAGGATTTTTTTGGGTACCCTGGGGTGATCGAAGACGCTAAATTTAACTAAATCATCAACTAAGCAGTCGAGCATCTTATGGAATGTCTCATGTTGCAATCTAGCATGGTCCAACTCTTCGGAGATAGGTCCTGCAATCGCCTGGAGTTCCTTGTTCACCCGACCAATGTTCTGATATAACTCGATGAACTTGACAATTACCTCCTCACTATCTTTAAGGATCTGGTCTCTCTAGGTGGATACTGCCATACCTTGTTCACCAATCTTGGTGTGTTCATTTATCTTATCCCGACTTAGGGCCTCAGGAGTTTCAGTGGTAGTTGTAGGATGTGCACTACCCATTTTCTATAGGGCGTGGAGAAGATTCTTATTCTGTTATTTTAGTAGCCTCTTCTCTTCCTTTGCTTCTTGAAGTTTCTTGCAAAGGGAATCCATTGCAGATACGATCTCTCCTTGAAGGCTTTTAGATGATATTCCCATTGTGACCTGCGTCACTATGTAATCTATAGGGGACAGATCCTTTTTTATCTTTGGAGGGGTCGGGATACGTGATCTCCATTACTCTTTCTCCAGATGCACTCTAAGAGAAGCGGGTTATAGGCTTTTGCTTCTTAGCCCCTTTTGTTGGGATAACGGAAAAGTCCATTGGTGGAATGGGGACTTTCCTCTTCTACTAGCTCAGATGTTGGGAGATCCATGCTGAACTTAAGGGAGCAGAACCAGAGGTTGAAGAGGGAGCAGTGGCAGTGGATTAAGGGAAATGGGTCAAGACACTTGGTGGTGGAATCGAGAGAGAGGTTGAGAAAGTGCTCATGGAAGGAAAAGACACTGTAGGGGAGGTAGTCCTGGGAAATGAAGGGAGTTGAGAGATGAGATAAGAAATGGTGGGGGACAGCTCCGCGAGAGAAGAGAAGATGGAGAAAGAGGAAGGGGGAATAGTAGAATATGGGGGAGAGGATACGACCAAAGGAATGGTCACTTGAGTCACATGAGGAGGCGAAGGAGGAGAGGGAGAAGGAATAGAAGGGACCTCAGTAATTGTAGCTATGGCAACACCCTGAGTGGATGTTCCCGTCAAAACACCTTCTGCCACTTCTTTCTCTGGGGATACCAGACTAACAACCTGCTCTTGTGTGGCAGAAGGAGGGCTCTTAGGAGCTTCTTCTGGAGCGGACGTTGATTCTCCCTCTTTATCTTTGCATTTTCCATTTGGAAGATGTTTCGGCCTGACAGGTGCATTTCCCAAAGGGGACGTGCTGAAATCTACTCTGATGTAAATAAGGCCATTCATTCTGCACCAATGCTCTATTCACCGAAATGTTTCCTTAACCCTTTCTTCGATGGTCTGGGCTGCCTTTGTCTTGTCAATTGCAGTAAATGGCCAGTTTTCCGCATCCGTGTCTAGATACACTTGATCAACTTCTTGATCATTTGTTTGATAACCTTTTGTAACAATGGTCATGCCATATTGAATAATCTCTACCAGGGCCAGGTGAGAGTGATCCTTCCTTCTGAGTTTGACCTCATGATACAGGTCGATATAGATGTCCTCGATCTATGGAATGTGGATTGGATCGAGTTTTGCATTAGGGAGGAATTTTGTTGGATCAAAGGTGGGCCTTGATGGGAAATTGTGCTTTAGATTGAGTAGTTCTAGCTCTGTAAACATTTCCTGGGCTTTGGTGTGAAAAGTGCAAGTGTACCTACCCATTGTGAGGGGGAAATGAGTTCCACCCTTCTTCCTTTTCAGGCACTTCTCATGATATGTTATGAGCTGCGTGGAAAACTTCAACAGGATCAGCTTAGGGCCAACATACCTTGGCAATTTGGTGGGCTCCCCCAAGAAGTTGGCTTCCCTGAGATAGGTGAACGTGGGGAATTGGGTAAATAATGCCCCCCACTTCTTATTTGTTGTGACTATGCTCTTGGTTGTCCGACCATGAGTCATATTTGGCCTCAAAAGGTAGACGATGCCGTAGAAGAAAGCATCGTTGATCTTGGTAAACTGTGGGATGCTATTTTCCAGCTTCAGCTCTAGGTAGTATTTGTATATTTTCACCTGAGGCCAAACTCCTCATCGGCTCAGTGCTGGATAATACCTCTCTGTGGCTGCAGCGTAGACTACGTAGGAGTTCATGTAGAACCTCCCCGTTGTGGTGAGTTGTTGGAGATGCTCAGAGATGGTGTTACTTAGGATCTCTGCCCACTCAAAGTGTTAATCAAGAACATTCTTATTCATCATTTCTAGGTACCTGAGCATCCATTTGTGAAAGTAATGGGCATCAGAAATCCCAAAAACTCTACTTAGGAATGTGATGGTATCACTTAGTTCCTTGGAGAATTCGCTACGGTGAATAACATGTGGCCACCTGGTTATCACCTTCTTATTCTTCAGGTACACCTCGTTCATTAGCTACATGAATTTGTCTTTGATATCCTCCCATGCCTTGATGAAGTCCTCTTGGCTTACAGCCACAAAATGTCAGTGGTGGGGAATGCCTAGCATGATCTCAAACTTCTAGGCAGTGAGGTTGATTATGACCTCATTCTTTTCATTTTCAACACACCTGGTGTCTTTGTTGTAACAGTGGACCACCACTGTCATAAACTCATTATTCACTGCACTAACAGGGATTCCCCCAGCAAAATGTAGACCACTACCAACCAGTTTGTCCATCCAAGGACTACCTGTGACCCTCCTGGTTCTGGCCAAAAAATATTCCATATCAATATGGCCAAGTTCGGAATATCTAATATCTAGATCACATTCTACCTGGGATTCAGGCATTCTAACCCTTTGATATTTGTATTTCATCTCTTCCTCTATGAGCTTAGCCTTACCCTTTGACTTGGTTGGCCTGTTGCTTGATGTAGACATATGTGGATCTGAGTTCAGTTGCTGATCTGCAAGAAGATGGAGCGAAGTCCAAAGCAAAAGAGCCATGCTAGCTATTAGATCTTCCATTAAAGCATTACAGAATGAGGAGTTAGCAATTTTAAGGCCTCTGGGCGCAGGGCGCAGGGACACTGCAGGCTGCAGGGTTAAAAGTATGGTGCACTGAAATAGAGTGTTACAAGGAAGAAATCAGTGCCAAAGGACACAGGGTGCAAGAAGTTTTCATATAACATCATTGTTGTTATAGACAAGAGTGTGCCTGCACCAGTACATGAGGTTTTATACTAGGCACAAATAAGTTTGGTGTTGCATGGGAGCAAGATGCGCCAATGGTGTAAGTAATTTGCATGTAACATGGAAATTTGGTGCACCGAATGGTGCAGGATTAATGCGTGTAGCACTTAATTTAAGGGCACAAAGAGGGGATTTTGTGCGGCACAGGAAAAGCTTGCATGGAACTTTTGTTATTGTAAGTAGGGTTGTTCTAGTGCAAAAGAAAGATTTACTTGGTTTTTGCATGGCGTAGTGATTTTGTGTACTACAATCAAGGTTGGTGCACCCTCTAAGCGTGACTGTGTTTTCTCTAACAAGGGTGGTGACTGCGCCAAGAGAAAAATGTGGCTCAGAACTAACTTCTAGGTTTCTTTCCTTCCTGACGGGTTTTCGGTCTTTTAGGCCTCCTTCTTCATGGATCTAGATGGTGAAGGGGGCATATCAAAGAGATCTGGGTTCACTTTTTGAGACAGAGCCCTCTTGGCTAGCAGATCTTGAAAGATGTTGAAAATGGCTTAGGAGGAAAGGTTTTCAAAAATGGGCAGGAGGGATATATGGTTTCCTCAGCTTTATTTCGTCAAACTTCACAACCAAGCAACAAAACAAAAATACAAGAGAAGCAAGGACCACTTACCCGGAATATATAGAATGATAAAAATGAAGTGGGGTCCACGAACGTGACACAAGGTTGACGGGCACGCTGACAGGTGCAAGGAATAAAGATTATCACATGTTTTTGATTGTGAAAGTGACAGGGTGGATGCGCCTATATATAGCCAAAAGTGTAATAAATGTGCCAACCACTTTTCAAAAGGGCGCACCAAAATACGTGTTGACATTAAAAAATTTTCACCCAGTGGCGCAGATATGATTTTGTTAACACGAAATTATCTATGCCTTTTACACAAATTTAGGACTGTCGACACTGGTTTTTGAGTGCCTTGGCACACCAAAATATGGCGCAACATTTTTGTTACTTAAAGGAAGGTGCATGCGCCTTGGCACAGGTAAGAATGACACATAACGGGGAGGTGCAACAATTGTTGTGTCGACACTTCAAAGGGCGTGCCAAAGGAAATAAAGGGGGCATAGATTTATCTTGTGTTGTATGGACAAAAGCTGTGCCCAGCCTAGAAGGGCCAAAAATACTAATTTTTGAAAACTAGATTTCCTGGAAAGGGTTTTTACAACAATCCGAACGCTAAGGGACCCCTGATGAGGAACCAGAACAAAATTTTGGTATGGTTACCTATAAAATTTCCCTCATCAATTTTACAGGATAACACTTACAAAGATCTAGAATTCTCCCAAGGGTTAGATATTGATAGCACTTTAATTCCATTTATCATTTCACAACCATAAGGTTAAGGTTAACAGTTTATCCTAGGGGTGGAAAGTAATTCCTTTTTGCACAAGTAGATATTTCCTCTTCTTCCAGTTAAAGACTGGGATTTTATCCATGAGATCACCAATTCTTATATTTTATATTTATTTTCATTTTATTTATTTTTGATTAACTTTTATTGATATTTCCAACCCACTTGATTATGCCTAAAATTACAACCATGCCAAGACCATGGATAGTTATCATACAAGAAGGTTTTATGGATCGAAGGAAGCATTTACAATTACTTGTCAAGAGAACAAGAAAGTGACATGATTTTTCAAGTCACGATACACAATTTAATGATCGATATAGTATCATAAAAAAATACACATAACAAGGTGATGATTGATTTTAAATCCTCACAATAATAATTACAAGATTTTCTACAAAAGGACAAGACAACCTTATTTCACAACTACAGAAAATCCAATGCAAGAGGCTTGCCAAACTTCCTTACAAGCACCACTCCCAGATTTATGACACTATAGACATACTTATAAGGAACTTCAAAAAAATCAAAATGAAGAAACCTTTACAACTCTTTTCTTCATCTCCACGCACAAGCCATCTGCATCCAATTATCCAATTGAGTCAATTCACAAGAACTGAGCACGATAAACACCATAACATTAAGACAATATGTTGTTATCTAACTGTTTCAAAAAGAAGAACATTGTTTCTTATGAAAATAATCCAAGTTTCTAAAACAAGAGTAATTAAAAAGGTTGTTAAAAAGGATAAAATGTCATTGTTAAAAGGAAGGCACTATAGATGAGTATCATTTTCTCATAGGAGAAGTTAATAAACCATCATAATTAATTCCACCTAATGACCATCACGATAATGAACATCATTTTAACAAGATAACATTTCGAAAAGAAATCACTTACAAGAAGAGAATTAGTTCAAAACGTGATCTGTGCCCATTAGTTTAAGTTAGTTCACCAAGCCAAAGATTCACCATACCACTGTCAGTTCCCAAACAATCAATCAACATGAGAATATATAAAATCAAAATGACTTAATAATATTAAGATGTTGTGCCTATAACAGTTAATTTTATATCAGTACAGAATAAATAAATTGGAAAATAAAAAGGATGAAACACACAAATGACCCAATATAGGCCACATCCTATCCTAATAATCCTACTATTAAAACCTTTCTTCTAATCAAGAGAATGCCTTAAGAAAAGAACATTCTTGACAACACAAAACATAACCATTATAAATCTTACAGGAGGTTTACCCAATCATTCACAAGAACACAACATATGATACATAGCTTCTAAAGGATCTTCCGTCAACAACAAGTTGACATCAAACCTATCTAGTCAAAACATAACCATTCTACAAAAATGACAATAAGAAGGTCGTATCACAGTGAGCATCACGATAACCAGTCAAACAAATAATTTCCAAATAAACCAACCTATAAGCTACATGAGAATGAAATTTAAAAATTTTTAAGGATCAAAATATAGATTACTTTCTTACGCATAAAACAAAGATCTCAGCTTTTCGATTTGAAAACTTCCTCAATAATGATCAAGTAGATCTCGCATCTTCCAATATATGTGAGACAAAATCAAGGTATGAACAAGAGTCTTTATTCTGACATTTTAAGTTATCCTGAAGATGCAAGTATCATCCCAAGGAGACATTTCGTAAGGTCATCTACATTCCTCAATACATACAACGGTCACCAAGGGAGTAAAGATGATCCCAAGGATGAGAATCTCTAAATGATGAATAGGGACTGCTACCAAATTATGATGATCACGTATGATGCTTGAAGACTAAATATTTATTCGAGGGGTTTACAAATAACAAAATAACTATCCCAGTTTTGAGAGTAATACCAACTTGGTTTAATTCAAAAATCACTCAAGTTAAGCACACACTAAGACGACCCGAGAAGGGTAACTAGAACCTGAAACGAACTAAAGAAAAAGATAGAGACAAAAATACCATCGTTCACCTATACACTATGCACTTACAGTGCTCAATTACTATTTTTCAAATGCCCAACATAAGTCAAAATGAGGTATTACGAACCGAAATAAGAATCCAAAAACAGGCACTATAAAATTGAGTCGAACAAAAATGTTTGATAAAACATTCAAATCGTAAGATTGTAAAAATAACTAGGAATTTTCTTTACAAGACCCCCCCCCTTTTATTTTATTAATATTATGAACAAATTTCACCCAAATGGTATTTATTAGAACTCAAATAACAATATAAAAGGCTTTAAACAACATAGTCATTTCTAACGCCAAAAACTAATATCCTCCCAAAAATTGTGAAAGAGAAAGGGAAGTAGAAACCATACAACAAAACCATCACACGATACATTTATATGAAGAGAAAGGTTATTTAATGAATCATTTAAATAACAACATAAGACTCATGAGTATAGAGCATATCATGCCTAATTAAGCTCCCGCAGTTGAGCACAAGCTGAACATGGTCTGTAATAACATCTCAAGCCCAAACTCCACTGTCCTCCAGCTTTTTTGGGTGGTCCACACTCTTCTCACAGCCAAATTTGGCACAAGAAAGTTACGGCTAGAGTATGGAGTCTACCAAAACATAGATCTACAATACCTTGAAGGAAAATGTTGTATTTAGGATGGCAGTGATAGAAATCAGTGCATAAAATGGTTTGATCTATGACCCTGATTCCACCATATATGACCAAAAAAATAGTGTCTAACCTTCTTAGCCCACCTTTCAGTTTTATTTCCCTGGATTGCATGCAAAATGTGGAAGAGTAAAACATGAGGAAAGGTGAACTGCTAACAAAGTGCCTCAAAGAGATGTGGTCTGGAAATGACATGACTATAGGATATGCACAACAAGACCATAAAAAAAATGACCCAGATAAACAAAACAATGCACCGAGGGAGGAACTATTATGCAAAACACATTGACATGAATGATTTCAATGGATTTTCTCCCCCCCTAAACTAGTATGAAAAACTGCTCTTTGCTCAGGCGGCCAGGATAAAACAACATACTCATGCACCAAGGAAAAGAAATCAGAGTAGAAAGAATAAAGCAAAACCAAACAAGTATGCGGCCAAGAGGAAAAAGGTGTTTCATCCTAGAAAACATATGTCAAAGCATGATTTAATTAAAAACCACAAGGAAACAAATAGGCAGCCAATAATAAATTCACACAGGAAGGGAGGGCGTAGGCGGAAAGGTAAGTGATCAAGCCCACAAAAGGATTGGCTGGATGTTTCAATGCATTCTTCCCAACCTCAAGTTTGCAATCTCCTCACAAAACAATACACGTGACCAACAACTCAGGTTTGGCATTTTAGTCCCCCAACGCAAGCCAAGTAGTCTAAATGAAACTAATAAAATAAATGGTAGGTTTCCATAAATTTCACCCACCTCCAGCCAACAAAGACCACAACAAACAAGGTCTTATAGCTCACGTCTTCCTCACGCTAGGTATGAATGAAAAGGACCATAAAGTGGGGGGAAAATTTGGTGGCTTCAGCAATAAATTCACCCTTAAGTAGAAATTTGAAAAAACACAAGGTATGAGTGAAGTCTAGTCGGCCAAAGAGGAACATATGAGTAGTCAATAATTTTAAATTTAATCCTAGAAGTCCCCTCCAACTTGGTTCCACCACCAATCTTTCTCTATTTCCACACATGCTAAGGTCGGTAGAAGACTAGTTTAGGTGGGAGATAAATCCCTTTTATTATTATTTTATTTTTATTTATTTTACCTTACTTTTATTTATTTACTTATTTTAAAACCTGGTTCAAAGGCTAGATATATTTTAATATTTATGACTAAAAACAACTCGAAAATATTTTAATATTCTATCAGAATTCCCCCCGCCCCCCATTTTTTTAAACAACGACATTGAGCATTCCATAGATCGAAGGCATGCTCAGATTGCTAGAAGAATGTTAGAAAAGTAAGCTACCAAAGACCCTCGACAACTAACAATAGACCAAGATAGCATGACGGAACGAAAGAAGGAAAGAAAGATGTTTAAAAAAAGGACTACACACTAGGGTCGCAACACAAAATGATCAAAAAGGGGCTCAAACAAACAATCAATGTTAAGGAACAGGGTAAAGAAGAAAATGTAGATAACAAAATCGAATGGGGCATTACATCCTCCTACCCTTAAGAAAAGCATCATCCTTGATGCAACATAACATAGAGGGAAGGAAGTGGCAAGTAATAAGGAATAGATGGGGGAAAAGATACACTCTATGTTTAATATTTCAGATGCTAAATTACGGCCACGGGGTGGCCTTGGGAACATTTGGTAAAAATTTGAATTTTCAAGTTCTATGAAGATTGGAAGTTCTCTCTTATTCATTATTTCATTAGTCTCTTTCCATTATCATTATTTCTAGTTTTATTTCTTGTAAAAATTCATTGTTGTAGAGTTTTGGTTTGTTCATTCTTGTGGGGTTCCCAATATGAATTGCAATCACAACACCCTACCAGGGTCATACACAACACTAAAGATCCACAAGCATACTTTTACATACTTTCATGTCTGTACTAAATCAAAAAGCTTGACCAAATATTAAAGAGACATACTCTGTCCAAAAGCATAGCACCTGTCACACATCTATGACCGACATATTATTCTTGAGGAAAAGTGTACTATAACAACCTGAATTTTCCACAATTCCACAAATGAAGATTTTACATAACTCAGAAAGTAGCTACATGTACATTGGGTCAACAAGGGCATCAATGCCATATCCACAACATCAAAAAAAAATTCCAACTAACATGAGTAACACATATATCATAACACTATAACCCCAAACATCATAACAAATCTGCATGCCTCCTAAAGCATCAAACACTCACACACATTAATCTCTTATGCCTCCCTCAAGTCTCTTATGCCTCCCTCAAGTCTCTTATGCTTCTCTCAAATCTCTTATGCCTCCCTCAAATATCTTATGCCTCTCCTCAAGGCGGCCAGTTGTCCCTATGGCCCTAGGCACATATAGTTCGAACACTCCTAACCCAAGTGACATAATAATGTGTGGTTCAACAACCCACTAGTTATCATCTCTATCAGAATCATCCCACCACAACTTTGACAAGGCTAAAAACAATCATAGCTACACGAAGGTTGAATCCATAAAACAACCACATAAGGAGAGAGGGAGGAGCACATGCCACCATATACTGAGTCTAAGGTTGGCTCTAGTGATTGGTCAATGATACACCCTTCCTCACTCTAGACATACACTTCTACCGAATTCCTTTAGGGTCGATTAGTGCAAGGTTCACAACATAATATGTAACTACATCACTAACACAATGGTGGTAGACAGATAATTACCATAACATCTTACATATGGTACATATATAGGGTAGATCAGAATCATACATTCACTGGGTACAATACATCACTTTACCACATGATGCACCCAAATTTTGCAATCACTATACAATAGGGTTCATACGCTCACCATACGCCCCAAAATCATGACATGAATCATTACATATTACACAAATCATACATACAACAAACATAATAAGTAACATCACAATGTAACATTAATTTTCTATATAACAAGTTGATACACACATTTCTTCAAAACATGGTAAAAACATCATGATAGAACTCAATTCACTTTACATCAATCTTGTCATACGTTGCATACACACACCTACATATAACAATATGACACAACGATCCAACACTCTGTCATCCACAATAGCATTCTTTTCACACACCACAAGAATTACTTCACACGTGAACTCTTCATAGAATTCCACAACAAAGAGAGAGAATACTACCATCCCAGCACATCGACATGATACCAAATACACACTAAGTGACATACACATCATGTGTGTTCACAATACTATAATTATGACATGGATCGCATCACGCTTAAACCACATTACTCTACTAATACCAACCACCAACATGCAACACCATCACCATCACACAACACCATCATGTAATATCGTCACAACTCCAAACTGGTCAAGATGTTTGAGAGCATGAACCTCTGCTCTGATACCAAGTGTAACACCCACCAATTCAGCCACACAAGACTATATAAAAAAACACATGATTTTTTTTTGACTTTCTTGACACATAACACGACACAACATGTCATCACCAAGGTTACAACTAACTATATGAACAACTTTGACACAAGGATGACCACAAAGGAAGCATAGAAACGTTCACACCCCTCAAGGAAAATTCACTCTTCTCTTTTATAATACACCACAAAAGACCAACCACAATACATAGTTAGGGCTCAAGACGTCCCACTGTGAAAATATTCTTAAGGTTATTTATTCACTAATGATCTTCCAGGACTTGACTTTGGAATCTAGAAGGTTCATGATTTGATTCTTACAATTCTTCTTATAGGGTTAGGTTAAATTTTCTTTATACTATTAAGGTCTATCCTAAGATCATATCTAATATGAAAATTACTTAATTAATTCGTTTACAAAACCAGGAGGTACTCGATTCCACCAGACTCTCTATCCGAACCCATGCTACTGAGACTTATTTCATACTTGCTTTCCATAAAGAAGCAAGCATAATTTCGAAAGAAGTGGAGTATTGTTTAGGTTCAGAACCATAATCTTCTTTGTTCAAGGATTAGCTGTTTGGCATAACTTAGAAAAGGGTTACAAGGTCTACGGCAATGATTAAGGGTAACAAGTTAAATAGAGTTAATCATCATAATTTTTTGAGATAAAGACCAGTATTTTACTGGGGCTAATAATTTATCAAGAGGGGTTTAATTTTCATCTATGTTTTACTTTATTAAGTTTGGCAAGGTAATATAATTAGGTTTCAAAAAAAAAAATTAAAGAGTCAGACTTAGAGTTTCTTAACTATTCCCATTACTTACGAAGATCTAGAATTCTTTGAAGGGTTAGATATTGATAACACTTTAATTCCATTTATCATTTCACAACCATAAGGTTAAGGTTAATAGTTTATGCTAGGGGTGGAAAGTAATTCCTTTTTGCACAAGTAGATAATTCCTCTTCTTGTAGTTAAAGACCGGGATTTTATCCACGAGATCACCAATTCTTATATTTTATTTTTATTTTCATTTTATTTATTTGTTTTTTCATTTATTTATATTTGATTAAATTTTATTGAGATTGCCAACCCACTTGATTATGCCTAAAATTACAACCATGCCAAGACCATGGAGGGTTATCATACAATAAGTTTTTATGGCTCGAAGGAAGCATTTACCATTACTTGTCGAGAGAACAAGAAAGTGACACAATTTGTCAAATCACGATAAAAAATTTCATGATCGATATAATATCATAAAAAATTACACATAACAAGGTGATGATCGAGTTTAAATCCTCACAATAATAATTACAATATTTTCTACAAAATGACAAGACAACCTTATTTCACAAATACAAAAAATCCAAGGCAAGAGGCTTGCCGAACTCCCTTACAAGCACCACTCCCAGATTTACTACACTATAGACATACGTAGAAGGAACTTCAAAAAAAATCAAAATGAAGAAAACCGTACAACTCTTTCCTTCATCTACCCACATAAGCCATCTACAACCAATTATCCACCTGAGTCAGTTTGCGAGAACTGAGCACGATAAATGCTATAACATTAAGACAATATGTTGTTATCTAACTGTTTCAAATATAAGAACATTGTTGCTTATGAAAATAATCCAAGTGTCTAAAACAAGAGTACTTAAAAAGGTTTTCAAAAAGGATAAAATTTTTGAATTAAAAGGAAGGCACTAACTCTAATTGAGTATCATTTTATCATAGGATAAGTTAATAAACCATCATAATTAATTCCACCTATATCACGATAATGACCATCATTTTAAGAAGATAAAATTTTGAAAAGAAAACAGTTACAAGAAGGGAATTAGTTCAAAACGTGATCTGTCCCCATTAGTTTAAGTTAGTTCACCAGGCAAAAGAATCACTATACCACTATCAGTTCCCAAACAATCAATCAATAAGAGAATATCTAAAAACAAAATGACTTAATAATATTAAGACGGTGTGCCTATAACAGTTAATTTTATATCGGTACAAAATAAATAAATTGGAAAATAAAAAGGATGAAACGCACAAATGACCAAGTATGGGCCACATCCTATCCTAACAATCCTACTATTAAAACCTTTCTTCTAATCAAGAGAATTCCTTAAGAAAATAACAAACTTGACAACACCAAATATAACCATTATATATCTTATAGGATGTTTACCCAATCATTCATAAGAACACAACATAGGATACATAGTTTCTAAAGGATTTGTCATCAGCAACAAGTTGACATCAAACCTATATGGTCAAAGACATAACCATTCTAAAAAAATGATAGAAATAATGTCGTATCACAGTGAGCATCACAATAACCAGTGAACCAATGAATTTCCAACTACACCAACCTTTAAGCTATAGGATAATGAAATTTAAACATTTTTTAAGGATCAAAATGTAGATCACTTTCTTACGCTTAAAACCAAGATCCGAGTTTTAAGATTTGAAAAATTCCTCAATAATGATCAAGTAGATCTTGCATCTTCCAACATATGTGAGACAAAATCAAGGTATGAACAAGATTATTTATTCAAACATTTTAAGCTATCCCGAAGATGTGAGTATCATCTCAAGGAGACATTCTGTAAGGTCAACTACATTCCTCAATACATATAACAGTCACCAAGGGAATAAAGATGATCTGAAAGATAAGAATATCTAAAAGATGAATAGGGACTCCTACCAGATTATGATGATCATGCATGACACTTGAAGACTAAAATAGTTCTTCAAGAGGTTTACAAATAAAAAATAACTAACCTAGTTTTGAGAGTAATACCAACTTGGTTCAATTTAAAAATCAGTCAAGTTAAGCACACACTAAGCTGACCTAAGAAGGGTAGCTAGAACTTGAAACGAACTAAAGGAAAAAGATAGAGACAAAAATAACATCATTCACCTATACACTATGCACTTACAATGCTCAATTACTATTTTGAAAATACCCAACATAAGCCAAAACAACAGATTACAAACCGAAACAAGAATCTGGAAACATGCACTATAAAATTGAGTCGAGCAACAATGTTTGATAAAACATTCAAATTGTAAGATTGTCAAAAGAACTAGGATTTTTTAGTACGAGACCCTCCCTTCTTTTATTTTATTAATCTTATGAACAAATTTGACTGAACTGGTATTTATTAAAACTCAGAAAACAATATAAAAGGCTTCAAACAACACCGTCATTTATAATGCCGGAAACTAATATCCTCCCAAAAATTGTGAAAGAAAAAGGGAAGTAGAAACCATACAAAAAAACCATCACACGAGACATTTATATGAAGAGCAGGGTCATTTAATGAATCATTTAAATAACAACATAAGACTCATGGGTATAGACCATATCGTGTTTGATTAAGCTCCCGCAGTTGACCACAAGCTGAACATGGTTCACAACAACATCTCAAGCCCAAACACCAATGTCCTCCAGCTTGTTGGGTGGTCCACACTCTTCTCATATCCAAATTTGGCACAAGAAAGTTACAGCCAGGGTATGGAGTCCCCCAAAACATAGATCTACAATACCTTGAAGGAAAATGTGGTCTCTAGGATGACAGTGATATAAATTTGTGTATAAAAAAACTTGATCTTTGACCTTGATTCCACCATATATGACCAACAAAACAGTGTCCAACCTACTCAGCCCCACCTTTCAGTTGTAGCCCCCTGGATTGCATGTAGAATGTGGAAGAGTAAAACAAGAGGAAAGGATAACTTCCTGACAAAGTACCTCAAAGATATGTGGTTTAGAAATGACACAACTGCAGGATATGCACAACAAGACCAACAAAAAAAAATGACCTAGATAAACAAAACAATGTGCTTAGGGAGGAACTATTAAGTAAAACGCATTGATAGGAACGATTTCAATGGCTTCTCTCCCCCCTAAACCAGTCTGAAAAACTACTCTCTGCTCAGGTGGCTAACATAAAACAACATACTCATGCTTCAAGGAAAATAAATTAGAGTAGAAAGAATAAAAAAAAAACCAAAAAAGTATGCGGCTAGGAGGAAAAAGGTGTTTCATCCCAGCAAACATATGTCAAAGCATGATTTTATTAAAAACAACAAGGAAACGAATAGGAAGCCAATAATAAATTCGCATAGGAAGGGAGCGGGTAAGCGGCAAGGTAAATGATCAAGCCCGCAAATGGATTAGCTTAAAGTTTCAATGCATACTTCCCAACCTCTCGTCTGCAATATCCTCACAAAACAACACACGCGACTAACAACTTAGGTTTGGCATTTTAGTCTCCCAACGCAAGCCATGTAGTCTAAATGAAACCAATAAAAGAAATGACAAGTTGCCATAAATTTCACCCACCTCTAGCCAACAAATACCACAACAAACAAGGTCTTAGAGCTCACATCTCCCTCACGCCAGGTATGAACAAAAAGGACCATAAAGTGGGGGGAAAATTTGGTGGCTCCAGCAATAAATTCACCCTTAATTAGAAATTTGAAACAACACAAGGTATGGGTAAAGTCTAGTTAGCCAAAGAGGATCATGTGAATAGTTAGTAATTTAAAATTTAATCCTAGTAGTCCCCTCCAACTTGGTGCCACCACCAACCTTTCTCTATTTCCACACATGCCAAGGTCAGTAGAAGACTAGTTTAGGTGGGAGATAACTCCCTTTTATTATTATTTTATTTTTATTTATTTTACCTTACTTTTATTTATTTACTTATTTTCAAACATTGTTCAAAGGCTAGCTATATTTTATTAATTACTCCTAAAACAACTCGAAAATATTTTAATATTCCATCGAAACTCTCCCCCCCCCCCTTTTTTTAAACGACGATATTGAGCATTCCATAGATCGAAGGCACGATTAGATCGCTAGAAGAATGTTAGAAAAGTAAGCTACTAAAGACCCTCGAAAACTAACAATAGACCAAGATAGCATGAGGGAATGAAAGAAGGAAAGTAAGATGCTTAAAAAAGAAGACTTGCACTAGGGTCACAACACAAAAGGATAAAAAAGGGGCTTAGACAAACAATCGATGTTAAGTAACAGGGTAAAGAAGTAAATACAGATAATGAAATCGAATGGGGCATTACATCTCATTTGAGGTTGCAAGGAGATAGAAAGAAGGATCTAGTTTGTAATTTATTATTTTATTTTTTTTGTTGTATAGTTATGCCTTTTATACATTTCTAGCATGCCCAGTGGGACAAAACCCACATATTTTTTTGTTTCTTCATTTTTAAAAAAAAAAAATAAACATTATTTTATGTTCTTCTTACTTTAGGAATGACTGACCAATTTTTAGGGGTTTTCATGGATAAATTGTGAGCAGTTTCAAAAAGTAATAAAATTGGCTATTATTTCATATTTTTGTGCAGGTAAAGGTGATTTGCACTTCCACAACATGATTTACATTGCTGGTGTAGATCTTGATTTTTTTTATTTTTCAAACTTCTCGTGCCTCTATCAAAAATGGTTGTTTGTTTTTCCATTCTGTGTTGTAGATATGTGTTTTAGTAAGATCTTGTGCTTCTGTCAACATTGAGCACAATGCAATTTCAATTGGGTTTACTACCACTTCTATTATGTGTGTTTATTTGAAAGTGAATTAACGTTGCATGAACATGTGCTACCATTTCAAATGCAAGTGCTACCATTAGTTTTACGTGTGCTACCATTATTATTATGTGTGTTTCCATGAAAGTTTGTTTGTGTGTTGATAAGGTGTGTTTTGGTAAAAGTGATTTTACATGTTATTACATATCTCATTATAAGATTTTTAATGATATAAAGTAGACATAAAATGGAGTAACATGTGAAAATTTATGCCTTCTACAAGGTACCCTAGTCAAAACTAAAATTTAAAGTATTTCATTTTTATTTTCAGTTTCTAATCGAAATATTTTATTAATAAATTTTCTAATCAATTTTCGTTAGTTTCTATATCTTTCCTTCATTTATAACATTTTTTACCTTAGCAAATCAATATCGTTTATTCTCTTTTATCGTGCCCTCTTGGGTGACCTTTAGAATCAGAAATAGTGAAAGTTGTTTCATTATTTTAAATTGTGGTTTTGTAGGAAATATTACTAATCATATCTATATAGGACCATTGCAAAATTGGAAAATTTCATCAAAAGTATTAGGCAACAAACTAATAACACTTTGCACACAGGTTTCGTTGGTTAAAGACAATAAAACTTGCTTAAACAATAAAAAATATTTTCATTATAGGTTTGGATAAGGGTAAACACCCATTTGTATAACTGTGGCAAGTACTTGGGTATAATCCCTAAAACACATTATGAGGGTACCATGGGAACTAAAAATTAGTTGGCACATTAACAGGACTGACCAACAAAAAGGGTAGTTCCCCATTCTTTATTGAGTACTTTCACTTGTGAGGAAAACCATAAGTTTTCCATAGTAACGATCCCCCAATTTAATTGATTGAAGGGTAAATTTTGTAATCAGAAAAGAAATTTTATGATTTGTGTAATCATTCATACGCTTTGGTGAGTGAAATTCCCAAACCCCTAGGAAGCCAAATAAATCGGGGCCAATGAATCCCATATATTCATATTTTTAGACCAAAATAGTTTGTGTTTCACATCCTCTATCAAATCAAATCTATATCCTATTCCAATTAAAATTAAAAACTTTCCATTTGGATACTCATTCTTAATAAACACATAATCAAGATTAAATCTTATCCTTTCGATTCACATTGCAAGTTTAAGCACATTATTATCCAACACTAAACCAAAGTCTTATAATTTTATTTTCAATTTATCTAAGTTTAAGAAAAATTAAAATCCAATCAAAAATATTATATACTTGGATATTCCCTTTATCCAAATCTAATCAAATCCCAAATCTTTTACACATTTGTCTAGTTAGACTCTAAACTCAATCAAACCAATCCAAACTTAGAAGTCTTATCATTTAGATATTCACTTTATCCAAATATAAGCAAATTGATATCAATCACATCAGTCATAATGGAATTTGAAAGAAAAATAAATTCCCACCAAATTGAATCAACATAAGAATATGAATCTATTTAATGTAAAACACAATATTAACCTTTGATCAAAATCAAACATTGGTTTCACAAAGCACATTTGCAAGTCAAATAAAAGAAGAAAAATCAAATCTTATGCTTTGAGCTTCAATCACAAAGAACCTTTTCACTTTAGGTCTTTACCTTTATTAAAATGGTGAGCTCACACAATACATGAAATGAATCTTTATTAGAAAAAAATTATGATATTTGAAAAAAAATCTCTTATATGACTTCCCAATTCAATGATAAATCAAACAAAAAACCAATCATACTCCATAAAAAAAAATTACTCCACGTGAAGACAAATGAAACCAATTCACACCTCTCAAAGAAATTTCTTCTAATTTATTCCATCAATTAGAAAATTCTAATATGATAGTATACCCAATCACAAGGCCTTTTGAAAAAGTGAAACCAAAACCTACGTGGTATACACAATTGGAATATTGTGAATACCATTACATCAATAACCACTCTACGAATCATTGTTCAAAACTATGCCACTATGTCCAAGACTTAATTGACAACAAAGGTATTGAAATTGAAAACACATCAACTACCATAACTTCCAAAGAAAAGTTAAACATTTTCCAAGATCCTCTTCCCAAACATGAAAAAACTAAACAAGATAAAGAATATAAGGTCCAATCATCCATAAATCGAAAGAAATCAATTCCTCCTTTGGATATTCTTCCATTGGTTCACTCCAAAATTGAAAGTGTTTCAGATACTTTAAATTGCACCACACCAAATGAGACATTGGAATTCATTCAAGATCCCCTTCAAAATCATGAAACAAATGAAAAATATACAAACAAAGGTCAATCTTAAAATAATGTTGATTTTGATTCTGTCATTTCATCACTGGATCTTACACCTAACATCCCTAGCCTTGATGAAGCGACACTACAAAATAAGGTTGGAAAATTTCCACGACATATCAAATGTCCACTCCTAAGTCTATCGTTATTTCACAACATCCATCTAATGCAAGTTATTTTTTTCAATATCATGACATATAAAATAGTAAAGAAAGCATCTACGTAGATTCATTTCATGTATTTTACCAAAACATCATCTTTGTTTCAAGACAATCCTTACTTGTGTATATCATTTTTTTATGTGAGGATCAATACAGAACCTTTCACACATTGAATAGGGTTTCACTTCCAATGGTGATGAGAATGCTTTACATAATAGGCAAGAGAACAAATTACAAAGGAAAATAAAGTAGAAAGAAACATGGTTTTACATGCTCATAGATAAAAAATAAGAGGTACATGTAGGATTGTTGTGTAACTCCTATGAATGACATGTAGACACAACCATGATTAAACATAATGACCTATAATCTCACTGAGTGAGATAAATAACAACCTGTGATGGAAAATATTTCAATTGATGACAAAACATGTCATATACACCAACGCCTCCTTCATCGAAGCTAACATATATGTCATGGAAAGTTAGAACTGAAAAATAACTTCCATGGAACTCCCCTACACAACTAAGAAATGTATCATTGGGGCTTGATAAATAAAATCTTGATAAGGTACCCATGTACAAACAACATCTCTATGGAAAAAGAAGAAGATAAAAATGGGTCCCAACAACTAGGACTGATGAGGTACCCATGTATAAAAGGGACCTCAATTAATGTAGGAAAACCCCTAAGGAAAAACATCCACTTACAAGAGATAAAATACTCCCCTAAGAAAACATAAGAAATATACATTAAATGGGTCCTAGTAACTAGGCCTGATGAGGTACCCATGTAAAAACAACATCTCTCTGGAAAAATAAGAAGAGGAGAAGAGGACTATAAATCTTGAAGAAGATGGGTGGATGCAACAAACCTCACCCCAAGAAGAGACCACAAGTGAAGAAAATATTCCTTAGTGAAGGGTTTGGTGAAAATGTCTACAACCATATCAAAAGTATGACAATACTAAAATATGATGATTTTTTCATGAATCAACTCTTCAGTGAAGTGCATATGTATCTTGATGTGCTTCATCCACTGATGTTGAACTGAATTTCAAAAAATCGATATAGTATTCATGTTGTCATAGTAGATGATAGTAGGCTATTAATAGTGTATACTAAACTCTATCAAGATACCCTATAACCAAACAACTTATGTGGTAGTGTTAACCTCTCCTCTATAATATGTGTTTATAGAATATATCACAATTGTGTTTTACTTCTTGCTAGACCAACTAACATGACCTGAACTAAGAGACAAATTGTATTCCGAGGTAGATTTCTGATGATATTGATCATTGGCCCAATCAGAATCAATAAATCTAACCAAATAAATATCTACTCCTTATAGATAGTGAATGTCATCCATATAAGTTCAATGAACAGAGTGAAGGATCTACTTTTTTGTTTTCCAATGTAACTCATGTTGCACTTGCATGAATCTATAAATGATCCAAATAATATATGATAGATAAAGATGAGTGTGAGTAAGGTAAATCAAGCTCCCCACCAACTATCGATAAAGGGTACCATCCACCAAGGGAGTACAGAAATAAAATAAAAACTTAACCCCAGAAAGTAAAGGAGTATTAGAAGGCTTACAATAAAAACTATGAAACTAAGAAAGAAAATTAAGGGAGTACTTAGTGTGTGAAATCGTGATTCCTGAGTCAGAATGTGAAATATGGATCCCAAAAAATTAATGAAGCAATCCTAAGTTAGACATAGAAAAATTGTTGGATAAGGAAATCTTCACATAATCGATGATAGAGGAAGAGCTTCATGTGATCAATAAGTCATCAAAATATTAGGAAAGGATGAATATGTTGTCATATTGTTGTATAATGTAAACATTTTGGTCAGAGTAACACCAAGTGAACCATGATGCAAGTATGAAAGAGTATATCTCGGCATACCAATCCTAAGGGGATTGTTTAATGCCGTATATAGACTTATTTAACTTAAAAAATGAGAGAGGGATCATGGACATAGCCTATAGGTTGTTCTATGTAGATCTCTTCCTCTAAGTACCCATGAACGAAGGAACCTCTAATGTTCATGTGAAAAACTTCCCATCTATTTTCAGCAGCGATGGTGAGGGTCAGTTGAATAGACTTCATCTTCACAACTGGAGAAATATTTTTTGAGTAATCAACCATAGCCACCCAAGAGAAACCCTTAGCTATTATTCATGATTTAAACTTATTGATGTTTCCATGTGTACCATACATTTCTCAAAACACCCACTTACATCGAATTATTTTTCTTCCTTTTAGAAGAGGGTTAAGATTTGTAGTATCATTCTTCATGAGTGAGGAATGCTCCTCATTCTTGGAAGAATCCCACTTATGAACACTAAAAGCATCCTAGAAATATTGAGTGTCAAAAGTGGAGGCGAAGGAGTGAGGTCAAATGAAATCTAAGCAAGTCCTCTTATCCGAAGGATCTCCCATCCACTATACATCACTATACAATTTTTTTCTATCCCAATGAGGACCAAGAGGATCAAGTTTAGAGTCAAAATATTATTCACTTGAGTGAGAAGGGACAAGCTCCCAATAAAAACTACCATCATAATCAAAAGAATCTGAATCGTGAGGGTCAAGAGGCACAATAAGAATAAGTAGAGTAATAACATGCTCAACAACATCATCATCTAAAGATTCATATTCAGAATCAGATAGCATAAGGACCTCACAAGGTATAAAAGTATAATTCAAAGATGACTCATGAAATTTCAAACTTCTCTCAATATAAATCTAATGAGCAGTAGGGTTCAACAATGAATATCCCCTCACACCATCAAGATACCATACAAAGATACAAGGTTTGGAAAATGGTTCTAAAACCTTGCATTTATTTATGGGAATATGGGCCATAGCCTTGGATTCGAAGACTCGAAAGTGCTTAACATCATTCTTGCATCTAAACCAAGATTTCGAGGGTGTCATCTCTCTTACTACCTTTCATGGAACATGGTTTTTAATGTAACAATCATAATTCACTGATTCATCCCAATACTGTCGAGGAAGGGACTTTGAGTGAAGCATATAAGTGATCATCTCCTTAAGTGTTTGGTTCTTTCTTTCCAATAATACATTTTGTAAAGGGATGCAAGCAATTGTATCATGTAAATCAATCCCTTCACAAGTATAGAAATCCTCAAGCTTATCACTCACATACTCACCTCCATTATCAGTTCGAAGAACCTTGATTGACCTTTCAAATTTTTCTCAGCAACATACTTAAAGTTTTTAAAGTGATCAAAAACTTCAAAATTAAGATTAATAAAATAAATTAATATTAATAAAATAAACCCAAGTGTAATGTTAAACGTCATCAATGAAGGTAAGTACATATAAAGAACTCTAGTAAATGAATGAGATGAGAACGGCCCTGAAATTTCACTATAAACAAGATTTAAAATACGAGTAAATCTCTAGGATTTTCCTTTGTCAACACTCTTTTTAGGGTGATTCATGAAGGCAAAAACCTCACAAAGACCATTTCATTTTGGCTCAATTATTCAAGGTAGTGAAATTTTAGATGGAAAAAACTATCATGGCATATCTTACTAACCTCATGTGCATGAGTGAGAAAGGTAGTGGTCATCAAATCAAAAGTAATGTGGGAGAAGGTTTACAACTCTGAAAAGTGATCTTCCTTTCCCTCAGCCACATTAGTGCTAGAGGGAATTTCGTGAATAATCACCGAGTTAGGAAAAAATTCCACTCCCAGTTCTTCATCAAGGTGAGTGATTTGGTAAATTGATAGGAGATTGTTAGAGAGATCAAGAACACTCAACACTTGGTTAAATAATCCCTAGTCCATGTCTACCAATCCACTATCAGAAATTGACATTGTGGTGTCATCACCTAATGTTATTTGGGACATGCCACATGGATCGATATTGGAGAGCTCAACATGTAAAAAATCCATGTGGTGTGAGGCTCCAAAATCTATAATCCACGTCGATGAAGGTGTAACTCTAGCTACAATTATTTGGGACCTAACTTATAAAGAATATGCATGATCAACTTAGAACCTTTCTTCTCCACTTTACATTCCTTTGACAACAATCTAGTGTGTATGAACTTCGATAAGAATGCCTGTAGGTTTTTATAGTCACTAGGATTTAATCCTAGTAGTTAATTTTCCCACTCATGCACTCTCATGCCATCTTACTCTCTGAACATATCATCTGATGTTTTTCATGCAAAATTGGGTGTTTTAGATGACTCAATGTAGAAGAGAAAGTTAGGAGAAACAAACATACAAAGAAAACCTAATGCTTCTTCACTTTGGTTTAACCACTTAGATTTTTTGGGCTCATCATTAGGTTTAATCTCATATCCTATGGTGATCTGAAATAAATCTTTACCCCTTAGTATCATTACCATTTTTTATCTTCATTCGAAGATGTTAAATGACGTAAGAAAACGAATTGAAAGCGCATCTATACCAAAGAGAGAGAATGAAGGAATGTAGATAAGAAAAACAATCAACACAACTACCCATGACAAAAATTATAACCCCCCTGATTTTAACACTATATATTTTAGTACATTGGATACAATCAATTGTGAGTGTGCATTATTAAACAATTGGTAACTCATCTTGAAATTAGTGTATTAAGGTACATGCGTTGAGACCACAATTAAGTTTCATTGATTGCAAAAAATCAACACTGTAAAAAAGCATAACAAGATAAAAAACAAGAGAAGAGGTGAAAAAAATTCCTATTGTGAAAAAAAAAACATCACACATCATAGTAGAAACCCCCTTGATGCATGACTATGGAAAACACACTCACTAGTCCATAAGCAATAATAAGGGTTCTTACAATGCAAGAAACATGATCAAGATGAGTCCTGCGGACCTCCATGACATCAAAAATTCTCCCAGAAGGAAAACAAATGCTAGAAGGTGCACTACACACTCCAAAAAATGATCAGTAGCAAAAAATTGTGAATAATGTTTGAGAAAAGCACTTTTGGTTTGTCCAATTAAGCTAATTTTAAATATTAAAAGAACTAAAAAAGGAAAATATTTACATTAATTAAACATAAAAATAGTAGAACTAACCTAATGATAAAACTAATTTAATTAATTAAAAAAATTAAATTAAATTAATCTCCCAATAATAAACAATTAAAAAAATAATTAGATTCCTAGTTACTATATTAAAGCTTCACCTTAATAAGAATTATATCCTAATAATAATATTAAGACCTAACATTAAGTTAAGGCTACAATGTTGAAAATGAACTAGAGGTCTTGGGCTATTCGTGAGTTACAAGTAGTTTGTAATCATCAATCTAAGTTCCATTCCCATTGAGTTCATTGGATGCTTTTAATAAGTGGCCTTGGGGAAACTTTGAGGTAGGGGTCTAAATTTTTCATATGAACCAAGTGGAACATAGTGAGGCGCTCTGAATACAGATCGATCTGCGGACATTAAGGACCTAAGCCCACCCCCATGTCCCACTTAGAGAAAGGGCTCCCCCACAACTCCAGTTCATAGATCCGGTATAATAAAATCATTGACCATCCAATTTTTTTGAACTTAAGGTCTTGGGCTATTGGTGAGTTATAAGTAGTTTGTAATCATCAACCCAAGTTCCATTCCCATTGAGTTCATTAGATTATTTCAATAAGTGACCATGGGGAAACCTTGAGGTAGGGGTCAAACTTCTCCATATGAACTAAGTGGAACATAACGGGGCACTCTAAATGCATGCCATTTTCATTTCATTCATTATTTATAACATGGGGAAATTGGATATTTCATGAAAAACTTAATTATTAGATTTCTAAAATAGCACCAATACTATGTTTATACAAGTCAAACATCATCTCTCATCCCCGAAATATTGCAATGAATAAGCCCACTATAGTGTATTAGTGTTGATGTTGACATGCACATTAAAAACCATTTGAAATAATTACAAATAAGTTTTTCTTGCTTTGGGTATTACTTTTCAATTAAGAAAATGAAGCTTTATGATGTGGTGTCATGTACCTTAATTTGTAGTCTTTATTATACTTTGTGTGTCATATCTCATGGACCTTAGGGGAATCATGAGGATATGATAATTTACAAGAATAACATTCTTGCAGTTAGCGGAATGAATTTACTTTACCACTTACAAGCATAACCAATCTCTTATTGAATACAATATAATATCTCACATACTTTGAAGCATATTGATTATGAATAGGATTTTTTTTCATTTTTATCTTGTCACATATCTAATATCGATAGTACGAATGTAGTAAAGATACACTCATACACTTATTACGACAGACATCTCTTGGAGCCATTACAACTATCAAGAAAGGAGTAATGAGGGTTTGTTCAAAAGGAAAAGATGGCCCATTACACGAAACTACTAACAACATTGTAGATTAATTTTTGATATTGACGGAGGCACTATCGACATAAATTACGTTATCGTATTGAAGTTGGGAGATGACATTATTGTTGTTAAGGCCTTGTATTTATTCCTTGATGGGGAAAAAAATTTTGCATGTCGATTCTAGGGACTGCTCCTTCACTGATCAGGGGACCCCGTATATACCAGAAAGAGTGAGTTTGTTTGTTACAGGGTGAAAAGTGCTTAGTGTGAGTTGTATTTTTTAAAAATGTCAATGAAACTATCAACATCGATTACACCACCACCTTGAATATGGGAAGTTACATTTTAGTTACTAAGACATCATCTTCCTTCCTTGACTAGGGGACACTTTCAAATGGAGATTTAAGGCTTTGCTCCTTCGCCAATCTTGGGACCCTCCATGCACCAAAAAAGGGCACTTATTTGTTGTAGGGTGAAAACCACTTAGTCTTTATTATATTATTTAAATGCTTAGCATTGAGGAAGATAGATTGCACATTCTTCATGGTTGGCTATTGGAGAAATAAAGTAATCATTCCATATTTGCATTGAATATACATAATTAAGATATTATATATCATTTCATTTCCATTTAGTTAGATTTGTAAATGTTTCTTATTCACTTTGTAATTCCAAATTTATTGTTGCAAATAAAAGTAGAAAATGAAAACAATGAGCCAAAATTTGTGAACAAATAAGACACAAAGTTCCTCAAATCAGCTTCAACAAGACCCACATCTAAAAAATTTCATTGTTTAGGTATGGATTTAGTTGTTTCATTGGAATTGATTTTTGAGGTTCATTGGAATTGAATGTTGAGATTTGTTTTAGCATTAGACCTTAAATTAAGAAAACAAACAACCTCATTCCACCTGTACATTACATGATAAACTTTGATGGTTTTATTAGTTCAAATTCCTTGAATAAAATCCACCTTTCTCTCATTTTACCAACTTCTTGAAGGACTTGCATTTTGATATTTCTCCCTCTATGGTTTCATTTGCGTCTTCTCTGTCATGAGGTTTCTCCTTCTCTTGACTAGTGAATTCCTTTCTATTTGTTCCTCCCCTTCGAGTTTCGCTTCTTCACTATATCCCTTTTGGTGTTCACATCATACAAGAGAATTATATTCATAGCAAGGGGGTCATATTAATGCCTCTCGATAACCTTGCAATCAACTTCATAGAAAAAGAGGTGAAAATTTTGGTTTGGTGCAGAGTGACACTCACTTATTTCCTCTTTGACTCACCCAAACATCTACTTCCAAATCCAAAATAAGAATTCTCTAACCTACAATTAATTCTTGTGGCTATCCCCAAGCACATTTTGGTCCAACTGTTGAATGACTCAATTTGTAGTGCTCATTTTTCTTCAACACTTTTGATATTGATCATAATATTGTTGACTATATTATGGAAATTATTATAGTTTTGATTTAGTATGGTGTTAGATGTCAGATTATGGATTATTGTTGACTTTGATTCATATATGATCTAAGCTGATTACTAGATACATTCTATATATTGAGGATGATGTACTGTCTGACATGGTTATATTTATGGATGTTGTTCAGACATGTGATATTTTGATATGTTGAGTAGACCTAGAAAATTGAATTAAATGTGATGATCATATAGTTGTTGATGAGATTGAAAATGATATTGTTATTGCCTTGATGATGTTTTGATTTATATATATGGATGATTTTGGAATTTTAATGTATATTTATTTTGGATGATTTAATGGGGCCATGAGGCCAAAGGAGGTATTTCCTGTTTTACAGGTAAAACATATCACAACAGACATCGATGGATTGGAGACCAACCACATTGGAATTCTAGATGAATTTAACAAGGTCACCATGACAACTTGTATTTGTTGTGTGTGTTTGATTTTTTTTAGGGATTCCCATGGGGGGTCACCATCAAATTTGACAAAGAGACTTTATGTTTTTCTTTTATTTGGTCCTTTTTTTGGTATATATGTGTTTTATAAGTGATGTGATTTCCCTTTTCATTATTGAATTAAATTGTGGTAAATAATGTGAGTAATCATATTGTTAAAAGTAATTAATCAAATTGGGACATAAGAAAGTAATTTTATTAGAGTTGTTGGCCTAAAATTAAAGTGTTGTAAGAAATGTGTAATGTAGATCAGTAACTAAATTTTGGAGTATGAAACATTCAAACACTTCACCTTCTTTGAAATTCGAATTTGTCCTTGGAGGCTGATTTTGGAGGCTTGTGGGACAAGTTAAACTTGTCACATACCTCTTAAATTTGCATACCAACCTTACCTATGGTTGGAGAGTTTAAATCTAGCCTTCATTATGCATTTTTGTAAGTCAAGTTGTATGCTTTAATTGTACTTTCTTACATGTTTTTAATTTAAGTCCTTTGGGGTGTGGGCTTGATTTGAGTGTGTAAGTAAAACTGTCATTTTTCCACCTACTTATTTATTGTGCCTTGGAGATTGAAGTTGACTTATGAGTTGGGGTTGAGGATGTGTGATGTGGCATCACTACTTGGATCCAACTCATCCTCTTCTCTTCCCTCTTCTATATATTCAAATTTCTTGGCTTGTTTTTGGGGTTGCTTCACTTTTATCACTTCATTTTTGGTGACTTGCTTTTGGTTTTTGGAGCTCTTGCGAATTGGGAGAAAATTAGAGATTGTTGCATGCTTATTGATTGTTGATCTTGGATTGTTTTGCATTGGAAATCTTGCTTTTTTGGAACCTTGGAACAAAACTCCATCATGGAGAGGTAAGAGCTTGACTCTGTTACTATTTCTTCTTTTATGTATGCTTATATAAATGTTGTTGTGTGTTTTGGTATGTGGTTGGGTGAATGGGTAGATTTCCTAAGTGGGGTGTAGGAGGATACTATGGGGATTTTCTTGTGGGGGGGCATAAGGATTATTTTGTGGATGGATTTTGGGATGGGTTTTCCACCTTGGAAAGGAAATAGCTTGCATTTCTTACTTGTGATAGGGGGGCAATAAGGGGAGGAGGCACAAGAAAATGTGGTGGGGGGGGGGGGGCGGGGCGGGCTAAGGGGTACTTGAGGGAGGCATAAGAGTATGTAGAGATTTTGAAATGAATTGTTGGAGATCAAGATTTTAAGGTGGACACCCATTTCCCATTGGGAGGTATAAGCAACTTTACTCATAGATCTCACTCCTTTGGCTTGCATGATGAATCCTAAGTGTTGTTTGTTGTCTTTTTTCTGTAGTTGTGAACTGCAATTTTGTTTTGGACTATGTTTTAAATGTGAAATTTACTTGTGTGTTGTGCAAGATATTATTGCCATGAGTTGGAATGTAGTGTCCACTTTCTTTTGACACCTTTTGGTATTGATCTTGATACTGTTGACTATATTATGGATGGATTGTTATAGTTTTGATTTAGTATGATGTTAGATGTTAGATCATGGATTATTGTTGACTTTGATTCATATATGATGCATGAATGGAGGTTGGAGACATTTTATATAGATGTTAACATGAAAAAAGACATGTTATATATTGTTGAGATTATGTACTGTATGGGTATATATTTATGGATGTTGTTGAAGTGATATTTGGATATTATTGAGTAGACCTGAAAATTGAATTAAAATTGATGATGATATAGTTGTTGATGAAATTGAAAGTGATATTGTTGATTGCCTTGATTTTGTTTGATTCATATATATGATGATTTTGAAATTATATTATATTCATTTGGATGTTCTTATGGGGCCAAGAAGGCCGAAGGAGGTATTTTTTTTTGCAGGTTAAAACATATCACAATAAACATCGAGGGATTGGAAACCAACCACATTGGAATTCTAAATGAATTCAAACAAGGTCACCATGAAACTTGTATGTTGTTTGTGTGTTTGAAGTTGTTAGGGATTCCCATGGGGGGGATCATTCAAATGAGACCAAGGGATTTATGTTTTCTTTTATTTGGTTCTTTTAGAAATGTATGGGCATGTGTTTTATAAGTTAGTGGTGCATTTTTTGACCTTTTCATTATTTAATTAAATAGATTTTGTGGTAAATAATGTGAGTAATCATATTGTTAAAAGTAATTAATCAAATGGGTCATAAGAAAGTAATTATTAGAGTTGTTGGCCTAAAATTGTTGTAAGTGTTGTAAGAGATGTGTAACTTAATTTTGGAGTATGAAACACTCCACTTCTTCTTTGAAATTCGAATTTGTCCTTGGAGGAATTTTGGAGGCTTGTGGGACAAGTTAAACTTGTTTCACATACCTCTTAAATTTATATACCAACCTTACCTATGGTTGGAGAGTTAAATTTAGACTTTCATTATGCATTTTTGTAAGTCAAGTTGTATGTTTAATTGCACTTTCTTACATTTTTTAATTTCAGTCCTTTGGGGTGTGGGCTTGTTTGAGTGTGTAAGTAAAACTATCATATTATTCACCTACTCTATTTATTATGCATTGGAGAATGAAGTTGACTTGGGTGAGTTGGGGTTGAAGATGTGTGATGTGGCATCCTACATGGATCCACCTCATCCTCTTCTCTTCCCTCTTCTATATAAATTGCATGGGATTCGAATTCCTTGGCTTGTTTTGGGTTGCTTCACTTTTGCATCACTTCATTTTGGGACTTGCTTTTTGATGTTTGGAGCTCTTGCAAATTGGGAGAAGATTGGAGATTGTTGCATGCTTGTGATTGTTGATCTTGGATTGTTTTGCATTGGAAAGATTGCTATTTTGGAACCTTGGAACAAAACTCCGATGGAGAGGTAAGAGCTTGAGCTCTTGTTGATCTATTTTAGATTTTTCTTAGGATGTATGCTTATGGATCATCAGGCTGAATGTTGTTGACTGTGTTGTTGGTATTAGTTTTCTGGTTGGGTAGATTCCCTAGTGGATGGTGTAGGAGGAGACTATGGGGTATTTCTTGTGGGAGGCAGGTTAAGGATTTTTTGGGAGGTATAAGTGTGGAGGACAGTGGGATTTGGGTTCCACCTTGGAAAGAAATAGCTTGCATTTCTTACTTGTTATGGGTGCAACATAAGAGGTTGGGGAGGCATAAGGAAATGTGGGAATAAGGGGTACTTGAGGGAGGCATAAGAGCATGTCAGGGTTTTGATATACCTATATTTGTTGGTCCTTTTGAATTAGGTGGAGTGATACCCATTTCCCCTTTGGGAGGCATAAGTAGCATCCCTCGTGTACATGATGTTCTTCTTTTCAGTGCTTAATGAGATCTTGCTGATCCTTTCATTGCTTGGACCTCATCTGTGGTGCTATGCATTATAGTAGCTGGGCCCTTTCAAGGCAGAGAATGTGATCAATTGCGATTGTGTTTTGGAAGATATGATGAGACTGCAATACTTGTGAGGATGCTACATTGTTACTATTTTTTCCACAAGTTCCATTTACTTGTGTGTTGTGAAGAATTCGAGTCTCCATGTGTTGGAATGTAGTGTCCACTTCCCTTTGACACCTTTTTTTATTGATCCTGATACTGCTGACTATATTATGGACATTATTGTGATAGTTTTGATTCAGTATGATGTTAGATGTTAGATCATGGATTATTGTTGACTTTGATTCATATATGATGCATGATGTTATTAGAGACATTTTATATAGATGTTAACATGTTGTTACATGTTGGACATGGTTATATATATAATATATATATATATGGATGTTGTTAGGACATGTGATATTTGGATATATTGAGTAGACCAGAGAAAATTGAATTAAAATTGATGATGATATAGTTGTTGATGAAATTGTAAGTGATATTGTTGATTGTCTTGATGATTGTTGTGATTCACATATATATCGATGATTTTGAAATTATATTTATATTCATTTGGATGTTCTTATATGGCCACGAGGCCGAAGGAGGTATTTTTTTTTGCAGGTTAAAATATATCACAATAAACATTGAGGGATTGGAGACCAACCACATTGGAATTCTAGATGAATTCAACAAGGTCACCATGGCAACTTGTAATTGTTTGTGTGTGTTTGATAGTTGTTAGGGATTCCCATGGGGGGGATCCCCTTCAAATGTGACCAAGGGATTTATGTTTTCTTTTATTTGGTTCCTTTGTTTAATGTTTGCATGTGTTTATTTAGTGGTGCATTGACCCCTTTCATTATTTATTAAATGGTGTGTAAATATTGTGAGTAATCATGTTGTTAAGTTAATTAAGTAAATGGGTCATGAGAATGTAATTAATAGAGTTGTTGGCTCTTGGTTTAAGTGTTGTAAGAGATGTGTAAGAGATGTGTAAGTTAATTTTGGAGTGTGAAACACTCCACCTTCTTTGAAATTTGAATTTGTCCTTGGAGACTAATTTCGGAGGCTTATGGGACAAGTTAGACTTGTCCCACACCTCTTAAATTTATATACCAACCTTACCTATGGTTGGAGAGTTAAATTTAGACTTTCATTATGCATTTTTGTAAGTCAAGTTGTATGTTTTAATTGCACTTTCTTACTTATTTTTAATTTCAGTCCTTTGGGGTGTGGGCTTGTTTTGGAGTGTGTAAGTAAACTGTCATATTATTCACCCACCTAATTATTATGCATTGGAGAATGAAGTTGACTTGGGTGTTGGGGTTGAGGATGTGTGATGTGGCAATCCTACATGGATCCACCTCATCCTCTTCTCTTCCCTCTTCTATAAAATTTGAATTCCTTACCTTGTTTTGGGTTGCTTCACTTTTGCATACTTCATTTTGGGGAGAATTCTTTTGTTGTTTTGAGCTCTTGATTTTGGAGAAGATTGGAGACTGTTGCATGCTTGTAGATTGTTGATCTTGGACTGTGTTTTGCATTGGAAAGCTTGCTATTTTGGAACCTTAGAATAAAACTCCGTCATGGAGAGGTATGATCTTGGCTCTTGAAATGATCTCTTTTCATTTTTATTTGCACTTAGGAATGGCATGAATGTTTGAATGTGTTGTTTTATTGTTGGCTGGTTGGGTAGACTGCCTAGGGATGGTGTAGGAGGAGACTATGGGGTATTTTGTGGGAGGCATAAGTGTTTTGGGGAGGTATAAGTGTGGAGGGAGTTGGGATTTGGGTTCCACCTTACAAAGAAATAGCTTACATTTCTTTACTCGTTATGGGGTGCCATAAGAGGTTGGGGAGGCATAAGGAAATGTGAGGAATAAGGGGTACTTGGGGGAGGCATAAGGGCATGTCAGGGTTTTGATATACTATATTTTTGGTGGTTTGTAATCAGGTGGTGATACCCATTTCCCCTTTGGGAGGCATAAGTAGCATCCCCCATAGTTCTTGCTCCTTTGGCTTGCATGAGGAAGCCTGAGTGTTGTTTGTTGTCTTTTATCTGTGGTTGCGAACTAGAGTTTTGTTTTGGACTGTGTTTTAAATGTGAAATTTCATGTGTGTTTGTGGAAGCCTATTGTTTCCATGAGTTGAAACACATTTCTTATTGCATTGTGGTTGGGGCTCAGGGGCCAATGAAGAAGGATGGATTCTCCTTTTCATTGGATGTCTTGGTTGGGTGGAGAGCGTTGCCTTTCCCCTGCCTTTGTTGTGATCAAATTGGAAAATGGAGGTTCTTCATGTTGTTGTACTAGAGAGCAAAGAAAAAGACAAGTTTGATAGTCCTTGTTGAGATTATTTCTTATTGTAACCTTTTCCCACTTTGAAGTGGATGACCTTGTATATTATTTGTGATGGAAAGATGTTTTGTATTAGCTATGAAAGCTGTAATTCGAAATGTGAAAGAGATATACTCTGTTTTCTATTTTTTTTGAATGAATGAGAAAGAAATTGTATTTGTATATTGAAATTTAGGAATGAAAGAAGAAGTTGTAAAGGTATCTTTTTGAATCAATAAAAGATTGTATTACTTTTCTCAAATGGCATTATCAAGGTATTGAAATCTGATTGTTGAAATGTATTTTGAAGTTTTGTTGGAAAGAGGAAAAAGTGAATACATATGGAGAAATGTCATAATGCTTTGTTCTTTAGAAATCAATGTTTTAGAAATTAGAAGTTATAATTTGGCATTTGAATACCTTACTTTGAATCAACTTAATAGGTTAGAATTGGTTTTGGAATGAATTTTTTGAAAAAAACCTTAGAAGATGATAAATGAAAATAGACCCATTCGAATCTGATCTCTGTTAGATAAATTTCAAACTCTGCAAATTAATTAGCAAATTGAATAGAATGACCCTGCAACATCAGAAAGACAAAATTAAATACCAAATTGGACTTGTAAGATCAAAACGACCCCAAACAAACTAAAACAATTAAGAAATTTCCATCAAACCTTTCAAAACGGGCAAAAGCAAATTGCAGACTCCTTGTTGTATAAAATTGATAAATTTGAATTGCAAATCAATCAAACCTTTTAACCTTGCAATATATCCTAAAATCTTCCAAGTAAAATCCTCCATGCCTGTTGGGCATGTTGAGAAAGAGTTAATGGAAAATTTGAACAAAATTTATAAGTTAAAAAGACCAGTTCACTTCCTAAGTGACAGCAAAACGTTTTCTCAAAATTTACCCTTCAAAACTTATCAAAATTAAAATCTTGAGTTTCTTGTGCAAAGAGGACTTTGAGAGCTTTCCAAAAAGTCCTCGTTTACCAAAAATCCGAGCTTCCAATCGAAAGTTATGGCCTTCTGAAGTTTTTACTTCATTTCGGGCTCAAAAATAATCTAACTGTCAAATTTAAATTATTAAAATATTCGCTGGCAGACCCGCGGGTTAAAACCTGACCTTTTTCACTTTTTTCCCAAAGGGCACAAAAATCATGAAGTTCCCCGCTGCCCCGCTAGCCAAAACCTTCTTTCCTTGACAAAAATTTCGAAGTCCAAAAATTTCTTTTGAAAAAAAAATCTCCGCGGCCCCGCATCCCTGTAGCTAATCATTTACTGACAGTGGCTTACTGAGGCATTGGTGGAGGCGTGGATCCTTTTTTTTGCCTTATTGCTTCAAAAGAAAATTTGGAAAAATTCCCAAATTTTCCCACAGGCGCCAGACGAATGGCTGGCAGACACATGTCTCCATGACCATCGGTAGAGGCACAGAGTGTCCAGAAGATTTACACTTCAAAAGGAAACTTTTCCCAAATCTCCCCACCGACCCACTGATCCGCATCCAATGAACATTTGACACATGGCGTCGTGATACACCGGTGGAGGCATGGGTGGGTTTTAATCCCTTGCACCTTTTTAATCCTTAAGGAAAAAATGCATGTTTGTCCCCGCTAACCCACTTCCCCGTTGGCTTAGAACGTGCCATGTGTCCCTTGCGGCCTGGGGTATAATTTCATTTTCGGGCATAGATTCCCGTCGCGGACTTGCGGGCACGTGGGGTTAAATTTCACTTTTCATCCCCAAGTGCCAAGAATCCAACTTTCCTCCCTAACTCCGCTGACCCAAACGCCCTTGGGGAAAAATTTCTCCCCTATGCCCTGCAGGCCCACCTTTGGGGAAATTTTCTTCCCAAGGCCCGCCGGCCCATAACTTGAGTTTAATAGGGAGTTAGAAGGACTTCCTTATATCTATGGAAAGGGGAAGAAATTTCCTATCTAATGGAATGGTGTTTAGGAGTTTTTGAGTGTGGGAAATATGAGAAAAAATATTTTGAATCTTTTAGGTCAGTATGTGAATGGGTAAGAGGAAAATTACCTTCCTTATTTTCAATGTGTATTTCTAAAAGCATGAGTTGACCATTCTGGGGCCACCTTATGGGGCAAGGGAATGTTTTTTTTTCTACCCCCTTGTAATGAGAGCCTTGTTTTATTGTTTTGGCCCCTGTAGCCCTCTAAGTGTAATTAAGAAATATTTAACCCTAGTGTTAATTTAATCTGATTATTAAATTAACACCTAAAGGAAATTTAAACTATACTTGGTTAATTATACCCACTAATTGTAATGTGGTCTTTTATATGTTGTTCCAATGGAAAACCTTATCTTCTTAACATGATTGACCTTGATGTACTTCCTCATGTCAATTGTTGCTTTGAGGCCTGTTTGCAGTCTCAACTTGAACAAAAAAATATTATTCCATAATTTTTCTAACCTAGGTTTTTCCTAGGTCTCGAGTGGGATTTTTAGCAGGCGTTACAATAGAAAATATTTCTTATTGCATTGTGGTTGGGGCTCGGGGGCCAATGACGAAGGATGGATTCTCCCTTGTCATTGGATGTCTTGGTTGGGTGGAGAGTGTTGCCTTTGCCCCTGTTCTATTATGATCAAATCGAAATAAAGAAATAAAGGATATTCATGTTGTTTTTTGGAGCAGAGGAAAAAGACAAGTTTGACGTAGTACTTGTTGAGATTATTCTTATTGTAACCCTTTTCCACTTTAAATTGGATTTTTACCTTGTACATAATTTGTGATGAAAAGATGTTTTGGTATTGGCTATGAAAGTTACAATTTGAAATGTGAAAGAGATATACTCTGTTTTCTGGTTTTGAATAAATGTGGAAGAAATTGTATTCTGTATATTGTAATTGAGAAAGAAGACAGAGTTCTGGAATATCCCTTATGAAAATTCTTTTGTAACCATTCCAACCTTGAAATGGATGATCTTGTATATTATTGTGTTGGAAATACTACTCTGTTGTAGCTATGAAAGTTGTAATTGATTATGGAAGAATATATCTTGTATTCAGTTCTATGAACAAGAAAAGAAAGATATAAATTTGGTATGTTGTATTTTGAAAATAAATAGTTAAAGAATTTGTAAGATATTCATTTGAATTAATAGAAGTGTTTTGCCTTGTTTATATGATATTATTTCCATTGGAAATCTATGTTTAATATATAGTGTTGGTACCCAAACTTAATCTCCTTCACAACTCAAGCAACATCATGGATCTCACAAGACACTCAAGTGCAGATAGATGATTTGAAATGTGTAGATTTGTAAAAATAACACATAATATTACATGGCTTGTTATCACTCAAGATTTGGATATGGGTAGCACACTCAAAAGGATTTAATGCATCTAATCCTGGGACTATTTTAGGTTGTTCCTTCATTAACCATGGTAAGAGAACCTAGATATTACATCCTTTGTTTGATGAAATAGTGGGGACTATCCTTATGCTTTGCACATATGTATGGAGATGGCCTTGGGAAAACATGATCAATTATCCATTATTCAAACTCAAAAGGTTGTTCACTACTAAATTATGGAAATGAAATTTCAAGACAAGGCTAAGGCTGTTAAAGACATGATAAAATCCTGATATGCTTTGTGCATTTTTGTGAATGGATTGTATTCTTTTGTTGACACACAATGCAATGCAGGGGTTGCTACTGGGTAGGATTGAGTACAAAGTTTCAGAATGAAATTTTTTTGGGAGATGTTTAGATCATGACTATCTAGGAATTACCAACTTCCTTCAGAACCTTTGCAATGAGATCTGTAGCACCTAAATTTGAGCAGAGATTTTTCAATGGGTTTAAAAATACTCCTTCAAGCAGGATATGTGCACCAAATGGAGGCCAAGATCTGCACTCTTCCACAAAATTTGATAACCTTTTACAAAATCTTGAAGTAAAATACCAACAAATTATCCAAGAATCCCTAGTTTGTCATGACCTAAGGTGCACTTCGAAGGTTTATAAATAATCTCAATATTCAAGGACAGTAAAATGAGTTTTTAAATCTGTTTATCTTCTATCAGATGAAGTCTCTTCTGAAATATAAGATTGCAAATGCCATTAAACCATTAACAATAAATGATACCCTATATAATCAAAGATATCCTAAACATAAGATTGCAACATGAGTAAGAACATAAATTGAAATCATTTTGAAACATAAGCATCTGATGCAAATTTTTGCCAAGAGATAACACCAAATAATCCAAAATTTGATCAAATACATCAGCAGGGGAATGTTATTGGAACAATATTAGAAACTTGTTGATCTGCTTTACAACTAAAACCAATTCAACATGATGAAATCTGATGGCAACATGGAATTCGAAAATGGCTCTAAGGCTGATTTTCTCAAGAAATGGATTTCTTCCAATTTTGCTTGAAAAATTCTTTGTCCCTTTTTCTCTCATGTGTCTCTGTGGTGCCCTTTTTTAAAAAGGTTCTCTCAAAAATGCATGATATACCTCAAATGTGCATCAACGGGTTAGTGTATTCCTTTCCAAGAAAATAATACGCTTAAGGGATCAATTTTGTAACAAAAATTTCAAATCCTTTCATGAAAATGACATAAAACTGAAAAACGGTTTGGGCATCAGGTTGTCAGGGATGTATAAATTTTTTTGTAAAATATTGCAAGAAATTCAAATCCTTATGCATCCCATGGTCACATTTTTGTCATTCAGGCATGGTAGCATGGTTTAGTAATCATTTTTCACCTTTTACCTTTTCAATTTTCACCTCTGCAACTTTTAATCCTTGACTTTTCACATTCTTTCAGGCTTGGAAAAGGTAAGAATTATATCAAAAACATAATATATCATCAAATGAGCTCATGAAAATAGTTCCATTTCACTCAGAAGTTCCAAAAGGATGCAAAATCATATAAAATTTGATGCAATTTGGTGAAGAAATGGCGAATCCAAGCTTGCTTTAACTCCCATGGCGACCAAAAACGAAAAAATTCAGTCCTTATCCATGGGAATGATTTGCTCAAATTTTAAACTATCATGCCCTCCATGTGGACAATGCCATTTAAACAATAAGCTCAGAAGATACCCTTTTGAAATTATGAATGGGGTGGGACACATGTCAAAACCTGATTGGATCAAACTTCCATCCTGGAATTAAAAATGTATTTGCGCACCCTTTTTTAATTGGTACCTTGGAAAAATTTTGCAAAAATTCTCCACTTCTCCCCTAGACCTACCATGTGTCCACCTAAGGGCCCCACTGAAAAACCGCGGGCCAATTTTATGAATTTTACTAATTTTTTAGACTTTGGAAAAAATTTACATTTTTCCCCCGCATACTTGCACCCTATTTTTTTCCTTTGCCACATGGTGCTTCTGATTCGTCACTAGCCCAAGTCTCCAATTCTTCCTTTAAACCTCCCTGCCAAAAATTTGCAAAGTTTAAAAACTTTCCCCGTTAGCCTGTTTCTTCCCTATGGGTTGCCATTATGGGACATGTTGTTGGCTCTTGTATGTTGTCTGATTAATGGCATAAATTTCATAAAATTGGCATGGTATAAGGAGACATCAGGATCCTCCTGCCTGAATTTTTACAAATGTGGACACGCGTCATTATTCTTATTCGTCCCGGAACTTGGGATGGCCTCAAAAATCAATTTTACCATTTGAATTTTAAAAACTTCAAAGTTATCACAAAAAACTCCTACCCATTTTTTCCCTCTTGAGACACGTGTCACTTTATGATTCATGGAAGAGCTTTAAGGTCTCAATTTTAAACTTTAGGAGATTTTTAAGTTAAAAAATTCAAATGCATCCAAACCTTTGCCCTCCCAACTGCTAACCTTTGCTGGACACGTGTCCTCCTTCTATAGGATGAGGGCCATCGGGTCAAAAACTGTCCTTTGACACTTAGAACCAAAAAACTTTATGAAAATTTCACCAACTTCTTCCACCACCTGCATGTCCCCCAAACCACGTGTCCTCTTCCCATTCATTACGGGATTTCGGGCCTAGAATTGACTTTGAGACATTTTGTCTTGGTAATGAAAGAAAAATTTCTTAAGGTAAATCCACCACTCCTCGACCAATCAACATGTGTCACATAGGTACCCTTTATAAAAGGCACATGAGCCATAGACCAGATTTTTCATTTTAGCAAAGGATTTCAAAAATTTGACAAGTTAGAAAACATTCTATATTGACCACCTCGGCCAATAGGAACATTGCCATGTTGCAATAATGTTATGATGATGAATTTGATGGGTAGAATACGCCCATATGAAATTCAAAACATCATAAATTCACCGGATGTCCTAATAAATTGAAATTTTCGACAAGGAAGGCGGATTTTTTTATCTTAAACCAATTGAATCATGATTTAACATTATTTTTGAGTGTGGATTGGGGAAATTAATTGCAATAAAATGGGATTCGATCAATTTTGAGTTTTGTACACAATTTGACAAAGGATAAATTACACAGCCCATAAAAATGAAGAAATTAGGGCACGAATGGGGGAAAACTTGGAAAAATATTTTAGAAATAGGGAAAAACAGGTAACACCATGGGCATTTTCGAAGCATTCAATTGGAGAAATTGAATTGCAGGCCATCCAATCGAACAATAAAATGTTCATGAGTAGATTTGTTTGACAAGAAAAATTAGGGCACATTATGAAAACTCAATAATGAGACCAACATATAGTAGGAAATATTTGTTTGTAAAAGTGAAAAGGAAGCACGTATGAAAAAATATTGCACTACTTTGTCTCATTTGAAATGTTTAATTTTGAAAAAAAAATAGAAGTTGCATTCTTGTCTCTATCATTTTATTGAAGGAAAGAAAACTATTTAAAACTAGCATGGAATAAATTCAATTTTTTTATTGCATGGAAAAAGAGATAGTTAATCTCTGTTTTTGAAATGTACCAACTTCATTTCTACTTCACTGTATACTTCACAAATTCCTTTTTACCAAATGTCCAAAAAAAACTTGTAAATCTATAATAGACAAATGAAATATTCAATTGGAATTAATGAGATCATAATGATCTCCAAACTAAACTAAAACACTAAAGATTTTTTTAAAGAACATTTCAAATCGAGTAAAGGCGAAATTATATGTATTCTGTTGTGTTAACATTGGTAATTTTTTAAATTTAAATCAATAAAACAAATTGACCTTTGTTTTCTGCCCCAAATTCTTCCAAATGTAGATCTCCATGTCTATTTGACATGTTGAAGGAGAAAGAATGATAAATTCGAACAAAATTTATAAGTTAAAATGACGAATTCACTTTTTAAGTGACGATAAAACATCTTCTCAAAATTGACACTTAAAAATTTATTAAAATTAAATTCTTAAGGTTTTCATGCAAAGAGGATGCCAAGAACTTTCCAAAAAGTCCTCATTTTCCAAAAAATGAGTTTCGAGTCAAAAATTATGGCCTTCTGAAGTTTTTACTTCATTTCAGGCTCAAAGAATAAACATGGGAAAAAAATGCAAAAACATTAAGTTCCCCGCCGCTTCGCTGACCCAAAAATTTTTCCCCATCGAAAAAATAATATTCTAAGTCCAAAATTTATTTTGGAAATTTTTCCTCCACGGCCCCGCCGCCCCGTAGCCAATGAGTGCTCGAAACGTGGCTTCGTTTGACGTCGATGGAGGCGCGGATCATTTTCAAACTTAACGCCTTTAAATTAAATTTTTGGCAAAAATCCTGAAATTTCTCTGCAGACCCACCAACCCATAGCCAATGATTGATTGATACGTGGCATCGTCTGGCATCGGTAGACGCGCTGGGTTAATTTTAGCCTTTACGCTTTTTATCACAAACATATTAAATTCTTAAGTTTCCCTGAAAGTCCGTTTTCTTTGCACGAATCAGGGCTTGACACGTGGCACCTTTGGAAATGACAGAGGCACAAATCTTTTTGTTCCCTTAACATTTTTCAGCAAAGAATCTAAATATCTTACATTTCTCTGGCAACTCGACTTCCTGCTAGAGCTCAGAAATGTTGACATGTGTCCCCTTACAGGCTAGCGGGCGCACGGAGGTAACTTGCGTTGTTGTCCCTAAAAAGGAAAAGCGTTAAATTCTTTCCCCTCTCCATTAACCTGTGTCTTGGGAAAAGTTTTCTTCCTCGCTTCACTGGTCCACATTTCTCATCTGGGAAAATTTTTCTCCAAAGCATGCAGGCCTGAGCTAGGGAAAATTTTCCTCCCCAGGCCCGTAGGCCCGCTCTTGGGGAAAATTTTCATCCCAAGGCCCTCTGGCTCATATCTCAGAAAATATGAGGAGTTAGGAGGACTTCTTTACATCACTGGAAAGGTGGGGAAATTTCCTAACTAATGGGAATGTTTTCAAGGATTTTTGAGTGCAATAGTTATGGAAACAAATAGATTGAATCCTTAAGTGAGTTCTGAGAGTGGGTTAGAGAGAATTTTACCCTGTTAATTTTAATGTTTAATCTAACGCCATGTTTAAGACCTTGTTAATTTCTAAAACCTTGTAGAACCTTTGGCTCTTCTTACCCGCTGAGGGCTAGTAGCTGAAATTTTAATCACCAAATCTGAATGGGATATCAAAACAACTTTTTTACTTATTGGCTTTGCATATCACTATTATAACAAACCTCGACCTTGCACCAATTTTTCCACTCCTATATAACCCTAGTTTATTTATTCATTTATAGATTATTCATATAGATTAGGCTCTTATTGGTACATGTACCTTATGACTTTATTGAATTTTGATTTTTTTTCTTATGTTTGTGTGAATTTTGACACTTTAGAGTTTCTATTGTCTCTTTTCAACTTTACATTTCTCTTAGCAACACTATATTATTCTTTGTTTGGATGGTTTGGCCATGAGTTTCCCCACTTTTCTATGTATTCTCTCTTCTCCTTAATTTTATTTTTTCCTTGTTTCCTAATTTTTTTATTTCAAATTTTTGAAGAAATATAGAAGTATGGTTCTAGCTACCATTGACCATTTCTAGGTTTCAACGGGTTTTTGACTTTTTTGTTAGTTTTTACACTCATTGTGTTTACACATGTGTGCCAATTATCAAATATGATGACAACATGTGTATAAATTAGTTACCGAAAAGTATAATATTTTTTATTTTTTTATGTTTAGAAGTTTCTTGTTATGTGGAAAACTTTATTTTTGGAAATCTACTTTTAGATTGGAAGTGTAAGTTAGAGTACAAGTTACTGAATGTGCACTTAGATATGTTTAATGATTCGTCCCCAAGAGGTAGGGCATAATTTCTATATTTATATTAATTTCAATTTAGTTTAATCTTTATCCATTTCTACTATTAGAAGTGATTGGGGCACATAGGTTCACTAAGATGCATGATAGGTGTGCATGTGTCACTTGACCTAATTTTGGCTTCTTGTATGTTGACCATATATTAGTAGTGGAGTATATTTGGAATATTTAATATATTTTTATTATTCTTTAATTTAATTTGGTTCAATTAAGAAGTGAATTTATTATTATTCTCTTTCTTTTCATGTAAGTTTTGAAAAGTCCTATTGTAATGACTATATTTGCCTAGTTTATTGTTGAATTGTTCTAATACAAAGTGGAGTGAATTTTTCCAAGTGGTCAAGTTTTTTGCAATGTGTTTAGCTCTGATTTTATTTGCACGTATTTAATTATACATACAAAAATATTTAAATTAATTATTTTAATTTTTACCTTGCATATTTTGTTACCAATCTCACTTACAAGAAAACTTGTTTAACTGCTAGCTGTGTTTGTGAAAGATAGGATGATCACTAGCTTCATTTAGAAAGTATTTTAGATATCATTTGCATTACTTCCAAACAAAATAATTCACCAACATGGTCCTAATTTGAACTTGTATTTATTATTAAAGCATCTAGATACCAATAGAAGAATTTAAGAATTAAGAAAATTCTAGCATATATAAAATTTATTTCTTGTTGCATCTATTGAAAGAATAAGGGTTGGAACCCTTGCATTACATTGGAAAATTTTATAAATTGTATTATCCTTGTGTTTCCATAATGGGGATTGATTAAGACATGTCCCTCAATATGTTGTTTTAAATACATATTTTATGAATGGTTTGATTTAGATATGACCCTCAATCCACCCCTCACTTTTTTTACTATTTGTTAAGTTGTTGCGATTGATTAGGGTCTTAAGATGTAAAATTTATTCCTAAATTCTTGCATGGAATTTTGGAAAATTAAGTTTTATGGAGGTTACAAGTAGGGAATATATTAAGTAAATCAAATTCACAAACTTTGACAGCTTTTAGAATAATGTTGCTACAATTAGGTTTATGATATAAAAGGAGTTCTAATTTTTTTTTATCAAGGTGCTCCATTTTGTTTGATTTTTTGGGTTTATTTTTCTTGAACATGTGTATGTGTTTTCCATTGCTTGCTCTTTTTGATTATCTTAAAATTTGTGATAACTATGCATCACTCTAAAATCCTATTTCTCTCCAACATGATATTCAAATTCAAAAATTTCTATATACTTAGAATGTAAATAGTTAGATGTGATTAATATTAATTTTCTAATCTATTTTTATTTATACTTAAAATGACTAATTAAATGTTACTTTGATACATTTTTAATAAATTATTAGAGAAATATCACTTTCCACCTCTACACATTGTTTTGTTTTAGTGAGACATTGAATTTATTATAATAAAATTAACTTGAGTTGAAATAAAAAGTTAAAACTTCTCAGGGAGTCTACTCAAAATTAAAATTAAATACTATTCTATCATTTAAATTATCATTTTTAGTTTTAAGTAGTTTAAAAAATTATTTTTATAATAATTTTTGAATCTATTGTTTTTTTTTAATTTAAAGTAAAAAAATTAAATTTTTTAAAAGCACGAACATGGCAAGAAACATTCAGCCAACAAAATGTTCTACACTCTACTCATCAATAAAGTCTAATACAAACATCCTTTGAATGTGGTATATGCACAAATTATAGGAGTCAGAAATAAAAAAGATCCATATGTGCAAATGAAACATAAAAATCTCCAGTAGGCCACAATGCCTATTCTCATCTTCTAGTGATAAGGATTCGAAACTTACAAAATACAACCAAATTTTACTATACATCTCCAAAGAATCACCTATCAAAACTCTTGAAAATTCTCTCGAATTTACATATGTGCATACTACACAAATCTTCGCAATAAAATGATTCTATCACAATACCTAAAATAAAAAGGAAGAATGACACAAAAACAATTTTATTCATGATATATCCTGGAGATTCAGGATAAAACATGTTCAACCTTGATTTTTTTGTTCTATTTTCCCCTACAAAATGATGTTTAAGAACCTTGTGTGCTGATTCAAGGGTTTTAGTACTATTGCAAAAGGATATTATTAATACATAAAGGAATTAATGGAGACCACTGAGGACAAAACCACTGTTCCATAAATGTCCCTTCCACAAGCACACTCACTTTGAAAGTAGTGGATCTGGAATCTCTTCAGGCCTCTCACTGATATAATTTACAGTTTTAATTTCTATATATGTTCAAGTAAACGACCTTATCTTATTACCAATAGATAAATTCAACCCTGTAAAAAAATAGTAACCATGTGAGTGATAGATCAATATTTTCTACTCTTGGAGTTAATCACCATCGCTTATCCATAAAAATAGTAACCAAAATAGATACCTTCTATATCATAGCCTTGAATATTTTCAGTTATAGATCAAATGAAATCTAGAAGTCCTCTCCATGTATCCTCAGAGATACTATGTTGTTGATTTTTCTATTTGAAGAAAACTAAATGAAATTACCATGCATTGAAATAGAGAAAAAAAATTGAAGTTATAATATAATGAAACAATAAAGTTTGAAACCACTTTCAAAGAATATGAACAATTCCCCATATGGATGTTTGTAGTCTACAATTTAGATGCCCCAACGATATTTACCAAAAACTTGCATTCCTCATTTAGAAACATTACACAAATCTCATTTCTAATGCTGTAATACTATTCCTATCTTCTACCTAGGTCGATGAGTTCCCAAATTTGGAAGATGGTGACAATTGATTTCTACTCCACATATTAAATCATAACCCCTAAAAATTGATTAACATATAACCACGAGAAAGGGAAGGTAATTTATTACATGAAAATAAGGGATATCCGTATCCATTCTACGGTAGTCCAATAACAAACATTGCAATTTCGGTGGAGTAATCAATATTCAAAGAAAATCCAAGCTTGGTAGTGACCCAATTAGCATAAACAAAAGAAAGATTATGGACATGACATATGTGTATGGGAAATGTTGCCTTGAAATATTATATTATGCTAGACCGTGACATTCTCTTATAGACACAATAATATCATGTATTGGTCTTGTTGTGGTTGTGATGCGATCATTTCTTCTTATCTGATACAAACGTGTGACAACATTGGTTTCTAGCTTCAGGCTCCAACTTTCATCTTCACATGCACATAAAGAATAAAAATTAATAGAAACATCGAAACCTACAGTATTCCCTTTGTACAAGCGATGTGATCGATTGTAAGAATCCATCGTAACTATGTTTTTGAGGAATGCAAAAAATACAAGATATCCTTCAAAATCAAATGTGAAGTGCTGATTTTTATCAAGCAGGGCCTGTAAAGAGTGGAGTGATTAAGGGTAGAATGCCTGCAGCTAAAAATGATTTTTTATCAAGAAAAAGAACATGAAAAACAATAATATAGAAGAGAAAACAATTAAATAGTATCTGATTAAAGAAAAAACTTACTAGTGCCTTGCTACCGAGTCTCTCGAATCCACTGCCTCCTCTACTAAGATCTCCCGCCTCTCCTGCATTCACAATGGCTCACAACACTATCGTATTCCTCTGGTTTTTGCATATAGCAATCTTTCCTGTGAGTTTCAATGACAACCATCGCTCCTTCCTGCGAGTTATCATGTCCCATGTGTATTGTAATTCGAAAATATTTTGGACGGGCCACATAAAATATAATTTAAATTCAAACTCAAAATATCGTGTCTCCTAAACACATCGATTGCCATGTCAAAATGTTGTAACGATTTGGGTAGTGTGTCACATCATAGTTTCCGACATAGCAGTCCTTTCTAGCGAGGGAAATGGCTATGTCAACAAATCATGATATGAATTAAGTGCCCACATGCATAGGTAGATTTTTGGTGAAGGATAGCCGAAGGACCTTATTTATGCATATTTATTCTAGGGAATAATCAATCAACCAAAAAGCATGAAGATTGGTCAATGTTATGCACCCAGACAAAATTACATGAATACCATTCTTTTGACACTCATGTGTAGCGCATACTTGATGGGATGAATCACAAACTATATTTTCTATGGAATTTGTATGTTCTATGCTACAACTATGTATTTTTTTATATGACATTCATGTAGGAGAACTCGTGTGTATAAGAATTCTCTCTACATTTGTCACGAAGTTTCCCAAGTGCTCGACCCTAACCCTAGAGTCATAATATTCAGAAAAATAAAATTGGAAAACAATGAAAACTAATGGGAACGAAGATTGATGTGAGTGAAGCCAACAAAAAGGAGGGGGGGTAGAGTTAGCCAAGGACCTAAGCATGGTCTGAGCTGGTGTGGCTACAAAAAATCATCGCTCTGATGGAGTCTGCAAACCACATAAAATTACACTTGTCTACATGGTCGAATACCTTGTGTAAAATGAGTATGTCAACTGGAACTTTGTCAGCCTCCTAACATCCTTAAGTGGTATGAGGATAAAGAAAAACAATTAGAAAGAGAGAACAATCAATGTTGTTGAGGAAATTTATGATTTACGAGTTAGGTAGTTACTACCCATTGTGGAGGACTCCCCCTAGACTAATAATACTCTAAACGTATGTCACAATTGCAAAGAGAGTAGAGATGAAGATTATCAAATGTTGACTCAACATGAGAACCAACAACTGTGACCCTGATGTTTGAGCTCGAAAGGAGGGATGACTTACATGCGACCCCTAGGACAAAAGGAATAGACCGTAAAAGCCAGTATGATTTTTTTCGATGGAAGACTAAGTATGATTGACCAAGGGTGAACATTGGGACGTGGAAGCAAGGATGTCTGGTGGACTATCAATTGAATACAAGAACAATGTTATAACACCACATCATCCATGTGAGGACTGACAAAGAAGAGGTTGGTCAGTTAGAAAATGGGAGGACTATGTAAGGGAAGCAATTCTAGAGTGAAGATGAAGGTAAGAAATAATTAGATCTTAGACAGAGGAAAACAAGGCACCAAGTAGCGACTTCAAGGATACATTGTTTTTTCTTGGTATAAACAGATTTGGTTTCAGGCCTTGTAATATAGATTTCAAACTAGCAATAGTATGAACAATTTGGTACTACCATAAGAGACATGGGTGGCATAGGACAAAAGGCACAAGGAGACTAGGTAGGGCCGATTGAACAAAAGGTGGATCCCACAAGGACCATTGCCACCATCACCACCAAGGAATTCAAACACAATGGCGAGGCTTGATATATCAACATGACATCCAAGTTGGAGATCACAAGAGAAATTTTTGTATCATGACAAGAAGATGCCAATGTGTGATAAATTTTTGGTGATCTCTTTATTGATGATAACTTATAATATCTTGTTAGGATGACCATCATTGATAAGACCAAGTTATTACTAAGAATGAAGAAAAGATAGGTGTCAATAAAACAAAAGGGTAAAAAAATTTCTCAATATCAAGACTCAAGAAGCTACACCATCCTACTCACAATAAGATAATGGGTTCTTCTTGCATTATAAAATGGACGATTATTAAATTTTTTCCTTGTCATGTTGTTTTGAGATCGACCCTCATGACCAGGAAGAAGGATCGACACAAAAAAATTCCTTGGCAGACAAGAATAAGAAGAAGATATATAGGAACAAGAAGGGTATTGAAAATATGCAACTAGTTTTGATTATTTTCTTGAGTATATGAAAGATAACCCTGATTAACTTTGTATATACTTGTTTAAATAAGCCCAATGAGGCATATTGTAAGCAATAAGGAGCCATATCTTGCTCCAAATGGTCATGTCATTAGAAGGTTTACAAGTGAGTCTATAGAGTGTGCAATTTGGTTTTTGAGACCTACTATTTGGCTTCCCAAAAAATGGGGATTTGAATTTGTAGTAAGGAACCTTGATGTTATTGGAAAATTTAAGGGTTGAAATCAACTCATTTTAGATGGAGGTTCACTTCAAAGTTCATATAGCATTGGAGATCATAATATCATATAAGGAAGTTTTTAAGGTTATGGTGAGGTTTAGTAATGTGTACGAGGATCCTCAAGATCTTGATATTCATGTTAAAATCTAATTACATCCTAATAGTCACCTAGGACAAGTTTAAGACACTTACAAGCTAGATAAACATTGAAGAAACTCAAAATCAGTATGCTTTGATCTTGTCATAGGAAGTTGAGAAATTATTGGAAAGGGGTGAAAAACATATGATGGTTGTTATAGGTAGATAAGCACCATGTCTACGTGAGGAGGCTAATAATAAAGATTTAAAAAGCTAAGGCATACATGAATGAATGTGAGTTTTCAATGAAAGAATAAAGGAGCTTGTTGGTTCCAGGAGAAAACTAGAGTTTTAAGTCATTTCATGTTTGTAAAATGGATGACAAAGGATTCTTGGATGATTGTATGGATGATTATACTACAAACAAGGTGTAATTCATGTCTTTTTTATAATTTTTGCAATCCTAATCATGTTTGTAAATGAGTTTTTGGTTGATAACTGGTAGGAAATAGAGTTCAGAGTCATGTTTCTAATGCAAAGCTTATTGTTAGGAGTAATATGTGCATGATCACCTTGTAGGACCAAAAGGAAAAAGGTGGATAATGTTGATATAGAGCTGTAGAGTTCAATTTTAGGTCTTAGACTTAAAATTTGATCAAATTATTGATTTTTATCCTTCTCGGGCCTTAGGGTTTGGATGGAAATTTATCTCTAATTCATGGTTAATATCCAATGAAATTTGCTAAAATTTGATATACAATGACTGTAGGAGATCCTCTAATAGATTTCTTTGGTTTCATGGTGTTTGGAGGTGTACAGATGATGAAATTGATGACAGTCTAGTTGTAGGCCTAGTTTGAGAACTAATTAAAGAACCATCAAAGTGAAACTGTGCATTTTTCTTATGAGAGACCCTATAAAGTATTTAACATCACTTGAAGAAGCCAAATGAGTATTTCAAAAATTGTTGGTAATTCACAAGGAAAATTTATCTATTAATTTTTATCAAGGAAAATCAGGGATTGAAGGAGTAGTAGGCAGAATGGATAGGTTAGGTGTCAAAACAAAGATTTCTTTGAACTTCTTTATGTTTCCAAGCAAGACAAATATATGACAGTATAAATCCATTTCATTTTGAAGTAGATTGGTGTTTGAAATCCTATGAACAGGTCATATCAGTCAAAGATCAGTTTTGGATGAACTAGACCTAATGATATGTAGACAACTTCCAATACTCACTATTAAGCAGAGAAACTAAAATTATGACTTTATATTTTGGACACTATTACTGGTGAGAAAAACCTAAAAATTGCTTTTATAAACTTTGCATCGGTTAAGCTATAACATGAAAGCTAACTATCATATACAAGAGAGTATAACATAGTAAACATGGAAAAGGGAAAAATTGTATGTCCAGGGAAAAAATTGAATGCATGTGCACTTTCTAAATGGAAAAATGCCAAGTCTTGCTAGAAAATAATGCACGACAGTATTGTGCATGAATTAAAAGGCATCAATCTTACAACTTAACTTTGATAATCTTTTACCACTTTCAAGATGCAACTTGAGTAAAACTATTCCAAAAAATATCTAAAAATAAGAATATTATCTTCGTCATTGGAGCTGAATGAAAACCTACATAACAAAGAGAACTAAAACACGGGAAATGATTAGTAGATAGATGGGTGGGTTATCTGACAATGTCAGTCCCGATAAGTGAAAACTTCCTAGGATGGATGTCAACCCATGTTTTTGATAAAGATAAGTAAAATAAATGATAGATATGATATAATGCAGTAAATATGAAATAAAACAGAATAATGAAACTCTAGATATAAGATAAAAAAGTAGATATGATCTAAATGCATGTAAAATACATCAAAACTAGATGGGTCGATGGCGACCGAGGCAAGATAATAGGAAAATACAGAAAGACAAGTCTGCATAGTCTCCTGAAGTTTTATTTGACGCTCGTCTAGACTGGAATGTAAAAGGAATGATAAACAGATCATACCAAACCACAAAGAACTCAAATTCTAATTAAACACCACACTCAATAAGATGAAAGTAATTTTCCAGAATAACTTTACATAAACCTTTGCAAACAAATGAGCAACAATATCATATATTATTATGAAACTCAATGAAGTAAAATGAGAAAGGGCCTTGCTTATATAGGCAAGGAATATCAATCTAAGAACCAGTCAAGGTCATAGATCAAGCCATAAATCAAGGAAAGAACTAGTCATCAAAGATAGTGAAGACCATAGATTTAGGAAAGAAACTAGTTAATACTATATATCAAGGAAAGAACTATACCTAACAACTAGATAATATCTCCCTAATATCTAAATAAAATAATAGAAATATCCACACACATAAGTGGGTGAGGATTAAATACAACAAAGGTAAATAAAGTACCTAGGTGAACATGAGCTAAGGTAAATACCTTCTCTAACACCCCCCCCTCAAGTGAAGTTAGGGGCCCAAAATAAAAGTGGCATATCTACAGTATGAGTCCCAACAACTGGTCTTGATCAGGTACTCATGTACAATATATACATGAAGAAATATCGAACCAAAAGTAGGAAATAATCTTGGTAGAAGGAAAGAGAAAGAAGAAGAAGGAAGATGTTCTCACAAACACCCCCAAGAACAAATTATGAAACCATAAGCATGCCACACAACTCAAGGTAGTGAGGTGATGCAAACGGCTTCATAAATATGTCTGTAACCTGTTGCTGAGTCAGAATGTATTCCAAGAAAAGAAAACCATCATGAATGTGTCGATGAATGAAGTGGATGTGTATCTCAATATGCTTGGTCCACTAGTTCTCAACAAGGTTGTGAAGAAATATGAATTGCATTTTGGTTGTCACACCAAAGTACAGTAGGTAAATCATCTGGGAATCCAAACTCTTTCAATAACTGTCAAAGCTAAAGAATCTGCAGACTTGTTGTAACTTATTCCCTATACTCTACCTCTGAAGATGAAAGTGTAATAGCCTGTTGCTTTTTACATGCCCAATCAACTAGAGAAGAACCAAGACAAAAAAGATAGCCAAAAGTGGAATTTTTTCATCAATAGAATCCACCCAATCTGAATCTATATATCCAACCGAGTAGAACCCCTAGTGTAGTGGAGTCCAAAGTGGGAAGTGCCCTACAAATAGCGCAAAATCCTTTTAGCAATCCTGTCAGTGACTACTATGAGGAGAATGTGCAAACTCGAGATACAAGCCCTACTTCAAATGAAATATCATGGTGAGTATGGGTCAAGTACATGAGACTTCCAACCAACTACCTATACAATGTAGGATCACAAAGTGGAGTGGTACATGTGGAAGTAAGAGTAACCCTGATTGAAAAGGATATGGACTTGGCTTGCAATTAGCCATATCAAAGTGTTGAAGAAGATCATGTGTGTACTTTTTCTTGACTCAAATGAATCCCTGAATCTGTCTGAGAAATCTACAATCTAAGGAAATAATGTAATAACCCAAGATCTGTCATGTCAAACTATGTAGAAAGAACCATCTGAATACTCTGAATGTGGGAAGAAGAACTTCCAGTAAGTAACAAATCATCAACATACAAGACAAGTATCATAATATCCTCGCTAATATGCTAGAGATATACTGTATGATCAGAGTGGAAGCAAACAAAACTGTAGATAGAAGAAAAGAATCCATCTTCTCATACCAAGCCTGAGGGGATCATTTCAGATCGTAGAGAGACCTTCGGAGTCTACAAACAAGAGAAGAATCCTGAACAAATCCAACAGGTTGCTCCATGCATATTTCCTCTTGTAAATATCCATGTAAGAAGGCACTCTTCACACCCATTTGGTATACGGGCCACCCATGTGATGAAGCAATAACAAGTACAAGGTGTACAAAATCCATCTTGGCAACAGGTGCAAAATTCTTAGAGTAATCAATACCTTTCAACTTGTGAAAAACTCTTTGCAAAAGACAAGCATTATACTTGTCAATGGACCCATCAGTTGCGTATTTGGTTCAGTATACCAACTTACACCTAACCATATTTCTTCCTTTAGGAAGAGATACAAAATCTCAAGTATGATTCTTCATCAAAGAAGAATACTTAGCAGATATCACATCATCCCACTCTTATATCCCATGAGCCTGTGAAAAAGATTGTGGATCCTCAGAAACTACTTGACACAAGTCCAGAACCTGTAGAATGTGCATGATGATGCCTAGTGGGTGGAAGATTGTATGAAAGGTCTATTGCTTCATAAATTGTAGTACAAGTCCACTTAGGCATAATGACAACATAGGTGGGAATAGGATCCTCATCTACATTTATAACCTCCTCAAAGCCTCCTCAAAAAGGGATCCTCAATATGAGATAAAGAAGAAGTAGGCAAGGAAGAAGATGAAGAATCATGAGGTATGAAGTTCTCATCAAATTGAACATGTTCAAAAAATAAACTCATGAGTATCAGGATATAAAATTTTGATAAGCTTATGTCCTCACAACACCCTACAAATATCAAGGGTTTTCTCTTCTTATCCAAGGCTTTCCTTTTCTTCTTAGGCACAAAGGCCAAGCATGGCTCCCAAAGACTCAAAAAAATGAGACATCTGGCTTAATGTTGGACCAAGCTTCCTTTGGAGTCAAATTCTCAAGTGTTATGTGTGGTGTGCGATTATGAATGTAGTTAGCACAATTAACTATTTCTGCCCAGTATATAGGAGGTAAATATCTAGAATGCATCATGTAGTTAGCCATTTCCTTCAAAGTTTGATTCTTCCTTTCTGTAAGGAATTTTGTTATGGAGTATGAGGAACAAAATTTTGGTGAATAATGACATGAGTTGCCAAAAATTCAAAAAACTATTTGCTGAAGTATTCCCCCCATTATCAGTGTGAAGGTTCTTTATACAACTAGAATATTGTTTCTCGACCAAAGCCTTGAAGACTTGGAAGTGTGAAAAAACATCACTTTTTTACTTGAAAAAATAAACCCAAGTACGCCTCGATCAAATTATCAATAAAGGTAAGTGCATACTTAGCTCCATTGAAAGAGGGGGTAGGAAAAACCATCAAGTCACTATGCACAAGCTCAAGTGGTGAAGAAGATCTCTTGGAAAAATTCTTAGGAAATGGATCTTGGTGTTGTTTCCCTAATGCATAAGCAGGGAAAACTCCCTCAAGACAAGAAACTCTAGGAAGACCATCAACCATACCATGAGTGCTCAAATCCTTCAAATATTTGTAATTGAGATGTCCAAATCTCTCATGCCAAAGCTTACTCTCTGAATCTGCATAAGAAACCAATTATGTCCCTATAGAGGAAGTGTCATCAAAACCCTCAAAGTGATATAGTCTAGAACTATGATCAACAATACCTTGAGCAACAAGTGAATGAGGCTCCAACAAAGTTATACTTCTGCCCCATGTGGTGTAAAAGTCATTATTTTTCCTTGACCAGAATGAAAAATTTGATATATAGAAAGAAAATTTGTAGTGATGGTAGGAACATATAGCACATCTTAGATACTTTCACCATCAAGGTGTATGTCACCTTTTCCCTCAACAGAAAGAAAGGAAGAATCTCCAACCTCAATTTTGGAAGTAGAACTCAAACCTAGAGATATAAAATACTCCTTGGAAGAAGTCATGTGATGAGAAACACCAGAATCTATAACCCAACTATCTGCAAGTGGTGACTGAGATCTCCCAACAACATTAAGTGTTTTTCCTATGTTGATTAGAAGGAGGTGGAGTGAAGATAGAAATTTTGTATTTCTTGATTGCATCCTCTAAGGATTGCATTAGTTTATAACACCTATGTTCTTCATGACCAATACCCCCACAAAAAGAGCATGAAAGGCTAGACTTATTCTTGGATTTAGAAGACTCCTTGGGTTTAGAGTTGTTTTGTTTGGGCTTAGGAGCACTTTGAGATGGAGAAGGGGTGGATTTGGTTTTACTTTTTGGTTTTCCCTTTGCCCTTAGGATTAGATGCAATTAACGCCTTTTGAGAGGTGGAAGACTCAAGGTGAGATAATTTGGATTCTTCCTAGTAAGTCTTTCAAAAAATGTTTCTAAGTTAGGCATTTTGAATGTGTTACCTAAGACATCCATGCTAGAGAAAAAACTAGAAACAAATATTTGGAACAGTCCTCTCAACTTAGTGTAAAATCAAGTAAACAATACTCTTCATCTTTTTGGATCTCTTCCACTCCCTTTCAATCATGTCAAAAATTCTTGAACCTGGTAAGATAGTCTATAATTGTTGGAAAATCTTCAGGATTAAGAGACGTGATCTCAATTTCAAGTTGCATGGATCTCATATGATCCACCTTACCAAATAAATTCCTCTAATTTCTCCTATATTTTGAAAGTAGAGTCACATTTTTACAATGAAACAAAATAACTTCTCACTTACATAAGTTCCTATCAAGCCTATACACTCATCAAATTTGCACTGGTACTAAAATTTCTCATATTATCTAGTGAACATTGGTTGTTCTGAAGAAGCTAAATCCCATAATCCTTTCCATTTAATTATTGTTTTCATTCATGGTTTCCAGGCGTGTGGTAACGATGTGTTGTTAATGGCTCAACATGATCTAATGTAGAAGTAGATAAAGACGTCATTCTCAAAAAACACAAAAAAATGCAAGATACTTCCAAGTAATGCAACAAGACCCTCCATGATTTTTGCACGTTATAATTGAGTGTGTGATTATAATATGACACTTTATAATTATATTGTGTTTCTCAAATCAAATAGTTCCAATGGAAAAACACAAAAAAACAAACACTTTTACAAAAATCGGAACTTTCAAATCCGAGTTACTGATCAAAAGATACAAGTTTTTCAATATTCTGCTCTACTATTTTTTTAGTTGCCGCTAAAATCACAAGCTTAAATGATCATATGACCATACCATATGAAAAAGGGAAAAGGATTTCAATGGGTGTCTTTTGGTAAAATATTGTTAAATATCCCGATATGTTGAAAATGACCTTCGTTGCCCAGAATAACAACCTTCAGCATTTTCTTGAATGGTGAAAACCTAGGCAACAACCCATGTTAATAAGAGTTACAAAAACAAGAAAAGGTTTGCTAGGTTTTCTTCCTCCCTGACATGGATTCTAAAGCAGACTATCACGTGTCTCTGCAATAACAAAAAACCTTGAAAAATGACTGCCTCCAGAAATGTTCAGTTTACACTCAATCTTAGGGTTTTGCCACATTTTGGACCCAATGGAAGGATCTATTTTACATAAAACCACATGTAGAACAAAATACAAACAAATCCCGAATATATGAATATATAAAAAAAAATATTTACAAAATAAAACTTACAAACAAATGTCAACAAAATCTCCTACTCTGATACCATAAATGAGGAATGATAAACAGATCGTACCAAGCCACAAAGAACTCATATGTTAATTAAACACCACACTCAATAAGATGAAAGTAATAAGAATTTTACAAAAGCCTTTGTAAACAAATGAGCAACAATATCATATATTATTATGGAACTTAATGAAATATAATGAGAATGACCTTTTCTTATATAATGCAAGGAATATCAATCTAAGAACTAGTCAAGGTCATAGATCACCATACATCAAGGAAAGATTCTAGTCATCCTAAAGAACTAGTCAAGACCATAGATTTAGGAAATGACTAGTTAATGGAGTTAGTTAAATACTATAGATCAAGGAAATAAGTACACCTAACAACTAGATAATATCTCCCCATATCTAAATAAAATAGAAATAAATATCCACACACATAAGTGGGTGAGGATAAATACAATAAAGGTAAATAAATGTACCTAGGTGAACATGAGATAAGGAATACCTTCTCTAACATAAAGATGTTTTGAACTGAAGAAAGAACACCGCAAGATGATTTGGATCATAGATATGACAGGAAGGATGTAAGAAAATTGGAAGATTTGATGGAGGCAATGGAAAGGTCGACAATGAAAGGTTAACTGGGTTGATGGCGACTAGAATGCATGTCAACGAATGACTACGGATAAAATTTATGATTTGAAAGGTAAGTATGGAAAATGTGAGGGATGAAAAAGGATTGACTAAATAATGGGGTAGTGGCAGGGATCTAAGATGACTGCATAATCTGCAAGGATGAAGCATAAGATGAATGGAAATACAAAGGGGCTCCACACAAGATCAAAATGTCTTCAAATCTCCACAAATGAAAATTGTCTTCAAAAGGAAGATCCAAGTTGATGGTAGTTGTTGGTGAGAAGAGGAGAAACTTGCAAAATAAAGCAACACCCAGAAAATTTATCCTTTACAAATAAAAGCATCTCTTATATCTGGCTAAATGGTTCAGGAAATATTTCCTACAGGAAAAAGGAGAGGAAATTTGTCAAATGAAAGACTTCTAAAGCGTGGAAACCATTAAAGAGGTCATTGACCTAAGTGTATCATCCTAAACTGGTGTTGTAGTCAGAAAATATTAAATAAAGGCCTCTTCAGATTGAAATCATTAAATGATCCTCCACCTACAAAGTATCTTTTACCACCTAGAATATTTAGGGAGAATAAATATATTAGATGAGAATTAGGATTAATTAAAGATGATTAAGGATGATAAATTATGGTCATCCCTATCCCACTTTTTCATCCATGATATTATAGGAATTATTATATCCTTTTAGATAAGAAATATGCTCCGTGATCCATCTTTTCATTTCCTGATTTTGGAGGGAAGATCCTCTCCAAACCTTTTTCAAATCATTTTGCATGTATGAGAGACTACAGAGAGTGAAAACGGGGTGAGGGGTAGTGATACTAATAAATTGGTATCTACATGTAAGAGTCTTAATATCTTCTATGTTCTCTAAAATGGGATTGATATTTTTGACTTGAACATTAGTCATCATCCAATTAGAAGTGAAGGTTCCAACATTGATTCATTTCTAGAATCAGTAGGGAAACTCGAAGTGATGAGAACAAGTAAATATCTCTAACCATCACAAGATTCTTCTAGAATCTCATTTTATTGTCCATGAACTATTACTTTCTATACATTACCAGCTCAATATTTGCCTTGGAAGGCTATCATTTTATGTGGCCAAACGTATTGTCCTCATGGTTGAAGAGGATATGAAGGAGATTTAAGAATTTCCTTTATCTTCTATTCATCAGAAATACATCCTTCTTTACAAAAAGGGAAAGGGAACGACCTCATATTCACATCCATACTTTGAGCTCATATGTTTTTTCTATCTCATTATTGACATCAAATCTGAACTCATACTTATCTTGCATAGTCATAACATGGGTAAGGATCTCAAGACTAAGTTAAGGGTCTTTAATTCCTTCTACAATATTCAAAATATCTTACAGATAATCTTCTCCAAATCTATGACATGCCCACTTTCTTACATTAATTTGAAGAATTTACACATTGGGTCTCAGGAAAGATATTGTTAGAAATTGATCTTCATATGGCCAGAATTCATTTGAAAAATACTCTTTCTCATGATTTGAATATTTCTTATCATTTGGGGGTTTCCTTCTTGTAAGTTAAGGCATACTTGATCTTCATCATTTTCAAATAGATATATAATTTCCATGATGAATGGTCTCAATGGATATTACTGATGAATTTAATAGATTCCATTGTAAATCATCCTAGAGAGGAGGAAGAATGCTATGCACCAATGAAGTATTCAACAAATTGGTGATTGTTAGTGCAAAATCATAACACCCCTAAGTTTCTGCAACTCGATGGGTTGAGACTCTCAGTGCGATTGCATAACATGGAGCTTTTCCCAACTGTGGGACCTTGTGAAATCAGAAAAGCTCTCCAGATGAAGGTTGGTTCTATTCCTCTATTCAGATGCACACGAAACAAAATGCAGAGGGTTTACTCAAAATCTAATCTAACTTACCAAGGAGACAGGGTAAGAAGATGCATAAAAATAAACCTAAACTAACAAAGGTGATGCACCGAGGAATGAAGAACACCTATCTTGCCAATAAACACAAACCATTAAAATGTGATGCAAGATCATGCACAGATAACAAAATTTGCAGTGAAAGATCAGGAGGATGCAAATGAACACAGAGAGGGTTGAGAATCATCCACAGACATGCATTACTTGCTCCAAAGATTGATACAATACACTACAAAATTCCAAGAGGAAAATTTGCATTACAGTTTTAAATGGGAGGTTTGAACTCCACAAATTCACCTGCCAAAGAGAAGAAGGGAGGGGCAAAAACAAGAATGTCCAACGCTTAGAAAGAAGCCCCTCCTTACAATTTATAGGAAGAATGAGAGAGGGAAGAGAGAGCAAATCCAAATCTACCCCAACCACCTCTAGGTTGCATTTAATTCATCTCATTATGGTGGTAGGTGAGAACCCTAGCAAACTTAAAAGTGGCGAACTGTATTTTGCATTAAAACTAGTTGTTGAAACGTCATTTCTGGCCATTACCACATGCCAGAGACGTTTCTTGATTTTTTCTCTCCAAACTGAACCAAAATGCAAAATTGACCCTATAATCATGTATATAATTTCACCAGCTTTCCATTGATATAAAGAACGCGAAAAACTGAGCTCTGGATCGAAAGTTATGGCCATTTGAAGATTTAGGGCAAAAACAGACCCAAAACGGATCGGCGGGAAAAATAAATTGAATTTTACCTCTTTTTTGCATTTTGGAATTTTTTTTTAATTTTCCCCCACACTCCACCACTTGGATGACACATGTCAGGCCCTGATTGATTCCATTCGGTGCGGACTCAGCGGGCCTTTGAAACTCGCCTTTCTTTCGGGCAAAACTTCCAAAAATTCTAATTTTTTGCCCCGCTCCACTTGGACACGTGGCACTATTTGATTGGCTGGCGGGCCCGCAGGAATTTTTTTGTACCTTTGAAAATTTGGCATTTTTGAAACTTGGAAAATTTTATAAGTCCTTCTCTTTTCCCGCACTTTTTGGGACACATTCTCCCGCATCAAGTGATTCAGGATTCCATTGTTGGCCTGTTTGCGGCCGAAACTTTCGCCTTTTCGCATTCAATGTCCTTCATGTACTTTCATCCCAACTTCCCAAACTACCTGGGACACATTCTGAACCGCATCGAAATGGCTTCCTTGTCCCTGTTTGTGGCCCTTTCACCTTTTCACGTCCCACGCGTCCCTCGCTACTTTGTCCCAACTGTCCCGGACTGCTTGGGACAAATATCTCCGAACCGCCCGAAATGGACTTCCTTGTCTGTTTGCGGCCGACGTTCCACGCGTCCCTCGCGTACTTTTGTCCCAACTGTCCCAGACTGCCTGGGACAAATATCTCCGAACCACCCGAAATAGACTGACTTTCGGCAAACCGGCCGATTCGCGTCCCACGCGTACCTTTGTCCCGGCTGTCCCAAACCACGCGAAACAAAGACTTAGACGATTTTTCTTGCTCTCGGACGTTTCAAGCTTTTCACGTCCCGATGTCCCAAATGTCCCGCAGACTGCCTGGGACAAAATACTTAGCCAATTTTCTTGCTTTTCCCAAAGCTTGGTACGATGAACCTCAGTACAACCACGAACCCTTCAGACCCGAAATGCTTTAAAACAGTCTTGCAACCTTATTTTTTGCATTTTTTCCATTTTTTCTAACTCATTGGGATTTCTTCTTGGATGGGAGAGTTAGAAAAAGGCCGAGGGGACCTCAAAAAACATGATTTTGGGCCTCGAATCAATCTACTTGCTCGAGACTGGATAATTTGATGCATGTTATCAAAATTACCTTGAGGGGTGAATTTTGGATAACAATTTAGCGACTCAGCGGGGTCATCTACCTGCTGGATGAAGTTACCAGTTGCCCTGAAATCATCCATTGGGCATGGAGTCATGAGTTGTAGCCTAAAACTGATCTGAACTTTGAAAACCTCCTCTCTAAGCCACTTGGAAACCCACTGAAATGGACTAGTGCAAGAGCAAAACCAGCACCACAAAAACTATGTACAAAACTGAAAATCATACATGCTCCAAATGGAACATGCAGAGTGTGCACAAGCACTTCTTTTACTGAAAGAAAAACTACCTATCCTATTCTAACTAGAAGCAAAAGTGGGCTAAACAAACCCTGCAACTGGTTGGGAGAAATAGCTTCCTTTCTTCAAAATTGGCAACCATGCAACTGATTTGGTACTGAACATGGCTGATTGAATGAGTGGAAAATCAACAAGAAGCTGGTCTTCTACCCAAATCATCAAGGTGTCAACTGAAAACAAATCCAATACCTCTTTTAGTTGCTCTGCATTTGGATTGAAGAGGTATGACAGCTGATCCTTGGTACTTTGTAGCTCACCCTCATGCTTAGAAGCAAGCATGACTGGTTGTGACTTCTCCTTTGACTCCAATGAATCCAAATACCTTATTGGGCAAGGTATGATCCGTTTGATATGCCCATAGCTCTGATTTTCAACTCCAAAAATGGAGTCTTCTTGTAGACCTTCTTGGGTGGGTGATGTGGAAGCAATGGTAGAACCTTTCTGCCCTTTCTCTTCCTCCAATGAAGAACATGAAAGATTAAAATCTTCCAATCTTGGTTCCAAAGAGCTGTTATAAGATGAAGGCTGCTGCAAATGAATGCTCTCCTTCATGACAACAGGCTCAAGTATTTGGGACGGAAAGATGAAAGAGAGGAATGGTGGAAACTCAACTGGTTCTTCTTTATCAAAACAGTCCTCCAAATCTGACAGATACACTACCTCATGGTTGTCCTGCTGCAAATGCTCAACTTCCTCCATGGTGTCCTCTTGATCTGTAACTTGATCATCATGGTTTCTTTCATCCTCCAACATTGAGTTTGAGAGATCAAACTCTTCTTCAGCACTAGAACTTGAGAGAGATGAAGTAGAAATAAGAACTGAAGGTTCTCCTGTAGCCTACTTTGTGCTCAAAGCCCTTGGATCTGTAATTTTCTCCTCCACAACTAGAATGTGCTCCTCTTCTTTTGGATTTGGAGCAGCTTCTTCCTCCTCTACTACTTGAAGACAATCCTACTCTTGATAGAACTCTTCCTCTAGCATGAAGTTTGTCAAGTCAAACTCTTCAATCTGCTGCTCTAGAGGACAAGTTGGGACTGCAAGATCTTCTTCAGAGCTTTCTTCCTCTATGGCTGATTATGCAACTTGAATTGAATCAGCATTCCCTTCAAATAGAGTGCCAACATGGACACTACTTTTTGAGAAAACTGACTGCTGATCTGCTTCTTCTTTTTACTCTTCTTCTGCTGCCACAAAATCAGTCTTAACCACCACCTGTTCTCTAACTCCAACCTCTTCTAAAGGCTTAACCATCAAGGGGATATTTTTCATCCCAAATTTAAGAGCCCAACTCTTCAAACTTTGAATTTCTTTATCTTTGTTTGGCTCTTCTTTCTGGTTGTTGTTTTCCTTGACTGGCATTCTGATTTTTATCCTCCCAACATGGATTTGGGAATGCAAGAGGAGAAGTGGATTGTAACTCAATTGATTTGGAAATTTTTCATGGTGGTGGAGGAGGTAGAAACTCTTGTTTCTTTGGAGGAGAGGGTATTTCTGTTAGCTCTTGTGGAGGGGATGGTTGTTTGGAAGGAAAGGGGAAGGAAGAATTGAGATGTGGTGGAAGACTAGGGAATGGAGAAATGGAATTAACTCCTGGGGAAGCATTGACTGGATTTAGAATTTGAAATTCCAAATGAGATGATGCTGCTTGAGTAATGGGAAGAGAAAAACCAGATGATGGTGTAGAACTTACCCATTGACAAGGTTGTTCAACACCAAGTGTATAGGCCTCTATTTCTGCTGTCCATTGTGCAAGTTGGGGCAGCATCTTCATCATGAAGTCCAGCTTCTCCTGAGGGCTGAAGTGTCTTGGAAAAGGGCCTCCCCATGGACAAGGAGTCCTGCAACCAATTCTGAAAGCCTTCATTTGAGCTGCTGCTCTTGATTGCACCATCTTTGCCTCCATCTTTTGGATTTTTTCCACAAAATCTGCATCTTCCATTTGATTGTCTTCATTGCATGCGTACCCTTGTTCTTGATGTGCTTCACAACCAAACTGAATTTGGTACTGCTGCTCATATGGGTAGACATGCTGATTTTGAATTTGATCAAAATGCTGATTTGGAGGATTTGTAAAACATGTTGGAGGTGTGATATGTACTGTTGTTGAAAATGAGAATTCCATGATGGAAATGAAGTCATGATTGCACAACTTCATGGAATGGAAAAGAATGAAAGAGATGGAAAGAAAGATGGATGGAAAATGGGTCTGCAACTCAGAGAATGAGTTATTTACCAGATGGAGTCACCAGATGTGCTTTTGAATATGCCTCTAAAAGGCTGGATCTTTAACAGGAACACACCAACCTGTCAAAGATAAAGTGGAAGACCTCTAAGGTCCCACCGGGCGTGCCAAAACTGTTAGCACAGAATCACAACACCCTTGAGTGTCTGCAACTCGATGGGTTGAGACTCTCAGTGTGATTTCATAACATGGAGCTTTTCCCAAGTGTGGGACCTTGCGAAATCGGAAAATCTCTCCGGATGAAGGCCGGTTCCTATTCCTTTGTTCAGATGCACACGAAAAAAATGCAGAGGGTTTACTCAAAATCTAATCTAACTTGCCAAGGAGATAGGGTAAGAAGATGCATAAAAATAAACCTAAACTAACAAAGGTGATGCACCGAGGAATGAAGAACACCTATCTTGCCAATAAACACAAACCATTAAAATGTGATGCAAGATCATGCATAGATAACAAAATTTGCAGTGAAAGATCAGGAGGATGCAAATGAACACAAAGAGGGTTGAGAATCATCCACAAACATGCATTACTTGCTCCAAAGATTGATACAATACACTACAAAATTCCAAGAGGCAAATTTGCATTACAGTTTTAAATGGGAGGTTTGAACTCCACAAATTCACCTGCCAAAGAGAAGAAGGGAGGGAAAAAACAAGAATGTCCAATGCTTAGAAAGAAGCCCCTCCTTACAATTTATAGGAAGAATGAGAGAGGGAAGAGAGAGGAAATCCAAATCTACCCCAACCACCTCTAGGTTTCATTTAATTCATCTCATTATGGCAGTAGGTGAGAACCCTAGCAAACTTAAAAGTGGCGAACTGTATTTTGCATTAAAACTGGTTGTTGAAACGTCATTTCTGGCCATTACCACATGCCAGAGACGTTTTTAAATTTTATCTCTCCAAACTGAACCAAAATGCAATATTGACCCTAGAATCATGTAGATAATTTCACCAGCTTTCCATTGATATAAAGAACGTGAAAAACCAAGCTCTGGATCGAAAGTTATGGCCATTTGAAGATTTAGGGCAAAAAACAGGCCCAAAACGGATCGGCGGGAATTTTTTTTTTTTGAATTTTACCACTTTTTTGCATTTTGGAATTTTTTAAAATTTTCCCCACGCTCCGCCACTAGGATGACACGTGTCAGGCCCTGATTGGCCATGATCTTCCATTCGGTGGTGGGGGCAACAGGCCAAAACTCACCCTTTGGACTTTCGGCAAAACATTTTGCCAAAAATTCTAATTTTTTGCCCCACTCCGCTGGGTCGATGGTGAAGACACGTGGCGAGATTTGGTTCATTGGTGGGCCCGCGGGAAATTTTTTTGCCTTTGAGAACTTTGACCGGAACTTGGAAAAATTTTTAAGTCCTCTTTTCTCCGCCACTTCCTGGGACACATTCTCCCGCATCGGCCGATTCGGGCTTCCTTGTTCCTATTTGCGGCCTTTTCACCTTTTCACGTCCCACACGTCCCTCGCATACTTTCGTCCCAACTGTCCCAGACTTCCTGGGACAAATAAATCTGAACCACCCAAAATAGACTTGTTCCTGTTTGCGGTCCTTTCACCTTTTCACATCCCACGCATCCCTCGCATACTTTTGTCCCAACTTTCCCGGACTGCCTGGGACAAATATCTCCGAACCGCCCGAAATGGACTGTCTATCGAAAAATCGGTCGATTCGCGTCTCATGTGTACTTTCGTCCCAACTGTCCCAGACTACCTGGGACAAATATCTCCAAACCACCCGAAATAGACTGTTTTTCGGCAAACCGGCCGATTCACGTCCCATGCGTACCTTTGTCCCGGCTGTCCCTGCTTATGCGAAACAAAAGACTTAGATGATTTTTCTTGCTCTCGACCATTTCATATTTTCACGTCCCTCATGTCCTGACATCCCAAATGTCCCGCGGACTTCCTGGGACAAAATACTTAGCTGATTTTCTTGCTTTTCCGGCCCCAATCTTGGTGCGACGAACCTGAGTACGAACAGAACCCTTCAGACCCGAAATGCTTTAAAACTAGTCCTGCAACCTTATTTTTAACTTTTTTTCCATTTTTTCTAACTCGTTGGGATTTCTTCTTGGATGGGAGAGTTAGAAAAAATCCGAGGGGACCCCGAAAAACATGATTTTTGGCCTCAAATCAATCTACTTGCTCGGGACTGAATAATTTGATGCATGTTATCAAAATTACCTTGAGGGGTGAATTTTGGATAACAGTGATTATGGATGCTAAGTGAATGCCCCCTCAAGCAGGTGAGTGATGTAGTAAAGAAATGGAAAACCATTTAATAGGAAGAAGGAAAAGGCAATCGATTTAAGGAGTAGAAGGATGATGGGAGATATTTTTCTCATAACATGATTTAAGGAGTAGAAGGATGATGGGATATATTTCACTCGTAGCATGATCTTCCATTCAGACTGTGAAATTTAGAGCAACCTTATTTTTTTTTTTGCACAATAGATTTTTCATCATGATCATTAAAGAATCATTATGTTTAACTCATTATGTGCATAAACAAACACACATAGAGAAAACAAAAAGAGAAAAAGTAAAACAAACCTAATAAACACAATATATGTAGGCAACATGGCTACTACAAATGAACCAAGATGATAACGTAATACTTGTAATTGGTCAAGAAATAATAGAAAAAATGCAACATAACTGTAAATAAAGACAATTAATTATTTCCTTAATGTGTTTCATGGTGATATTTAAGAAGATTTAGATGCCCCTATGCAAGGATATTGACATGCAAGGGAATTGGATTGGGTAAAATATCGGAGTTAAGAAACTCTTCATGGTACTCTAGTTGGATCCACATTGAAGATTGATATGATATTGAAAAGGGTCATTTCCCCCAAACAAGGATATTAACATGCAAGGGAGAGAATGAGAGTAGATTTCCCCAAGAGAGGATGTATACGAGGGAGATGATTGATTTGAATTTCCCCAAGCAAGGATACATGCAAGGGGTAAGATGATTTGATTTGGTAATCGTAATATGATTGAAACAATCACTAGGATATGTGTTAAAAGTTTTATTATTTTCAATTGTGTTGATTTGGGATTATTGTTGTTTTTAGATTTTGTAAATATATAGAATTTTGTGATTATTTGGATGTTGTGGAATTTTTATTATTTGATTTTTCTAAATTTTTGGGATATATTGATTTTTGAATTTTTGATGTTTTGAATTGCTTTGGTTTTTTGGATTTTTGGATTTTTTTGTTTTTTGTGTTTGACTTGGTAAGGAATGCACTATTTTAACTCATGTTAATTTTTTTAAATATTTCATTCCATTGACATAATGGATTGGATATGATAGAGGAATGAGATATCCTACTCCATTCTTAACTCCACACAACTAGTTCCAAGAAGGACATGAAACAAAGGGGATAATGATATGAAAAATGAAGATGATGGATGCAGAGACACAAGGTGTAACAATGGTCCATTTGGGAGAATGTCACTCATCTCTAGTCAATATTATCTCATTGATTCCAACATTATTTCATGTTATAGATATTAACTATAATTAGATCCATTGATGGCCTAATTATTCGTAAGATTCAATTGAAGGACTTGTTGTCTCTCTTAACACGAGAAATGTTTTGGGATTTATATGATTAAGCACTTTTAACTCATATTTTCTGAAGCTATTATTTTGTTTGATTTCTTATATGATCCCTACATCATGCCCCATGCCACCAGTAAGAGACAAGGACTCAAAACCGAAGACAAAATGTAGGTGAGTAAGGATACCTTCCTCCTTTCTTAGTCTCTTACTACTAGTAATAAGTGTGGGCTCATCACTAAAGACTGCCAAGGATGAAAGATGTAGAAAGTGATTTTTTGTATTTTGATTGATTTTTCCTTGTTGTGATTTTGCTTTTAGGAATGATAAAATTTTCCCAAATCTCAGCCTCATGCGACTAGTAGGATGCAATGGTTCATAACCATTTACTGAGATGGATGGTCAAAAGATCCAGGTAAATAAATGTAGTGCTTTCTGTTAAAGATAAATCTTGTTTCAAAGGAGGATTTTCCATCAATAAGCTTCTAGAAAAAAATATAGGTAAAAATATTCAATATGGTAAAAACCAGAACATGGATGAGGTAAACAATGCCCAATAGGAACAAAGTGAGCCCATGTCTTATAGGTAAAGAGTGTGAAGATATGATAATGCTATGATTGTAATATTTTCCAATGGAATAAAAGTTTCAAGATGTTTATTTAGATGAGTTGAAGGTACAATCAGCTTCCCCTAAGGTGGAAAGTACCTATGGATAAGTAGCTTTTTACTTCTACATTTTTTATTTTCATATAATGTTTTAATGAAGTGATGGATATGGGAGATTTTTCATTTTCTTTCACAGTTTTTGATTTTGATTTTGATTTTTGAAATATTAGGGTTAACAATGGACTCATTGTTTTGGAAAAGGTCCATGGTTATGTTAGTTGAATGGTCCTAATTTATGAGGTTAAGGAAAATGAGGTCCAAGTCAATGATGTAGATTGAAAGATTGCAACAAATAGTTGGTTTAAGTGGTCATGATTTATGAGGCTTGGGAAGAAGAGGTCCAAGTCAATGGAGTAGATAGAAATATTTTAAATAAATCGATGATTTGATTGGTATTGATTTACGATACTTGGGAAGACAAGGTACAATTTAGTGGAATACATAGAAATATATGTGATAAAAACATGATTCAATGAGTCCTAATTTATGAGACTTGGGAGGACAAGGTCTAAGTTAACAGAGTAGATAGAAAGATTTATGATAAAGTTATGATTTGATGGGTCATGTTTTACAAGACTTTGGTGGACAAGGTCCAAGTCAACAAATTAGATATAAATATTTTCAATGTATAAGGATTTATTATTCATGATGTTTGGTTTTAAAAGGTCATGATTACCAGATGACATGATTTGATTATTTGAAAATAGATTTGTGCTTAAATATTAAAATGGAAATAGGTAAATACCCTTAGGAATGTGCACATCATAAAATGCACAAGTACAAATATCTTGACACATAGGTGATATTGTGGTCAAATCCATGAGGGGGATTTGTACAAATGTATTCTCTAATGGTTTAATAATGCCATAAGAATTAGACAAATATTTTACATTTGATGCATATTGTGGAACAACTGTAGATGTAGGAATGAACACTTGAGGTATTGTAGACGTGGAAAAATGCTTACCTACAGGTGTCCAAAACGATGTTTGTAACATTGTTATATCATGGCTAGAAATGTCAATTTTGATGGTGGCCATATTTGAGGCATATGATCTAGTGATGTAATGAAAGGATCATACTCAACATTATTAAATGATTGGCCCTGACCTTTAGATTTTGAATTTATATCATGGGTTGAGAAGGATTATTAAATTAATTCCAATTTTTTATTTAACGTGGTTGTATCAGAAGTGTCTTCAACTTCAATGTCTCCACTGTTGGGTAAATCTTGGATGTAATGATGGAGTTTTGAACAATGATCCATAGTAAGGCCACTAATGCAATGGTATTCATAATTTTCTGATTCGTTATACCACATAGGTTTTGGTTTCCATTTTGTGAAGGGTATTGTGACTGGATAGGTTACCATGTAAGCATCTTCAAATTAATGGAGGATGGTAGAGAGAATTTCTCCAAGAGGTGTGAATTGTCATATTTTGCGTTCACATGGAGTAATTTATTGACTACAAAGTATGATTATTTGTTTACTTGATTCAATGATTGATGATTTGAAGGATTCATGATGAGGAATTTTTCAATAATGGATTTCTCAAGTTGATTTCCCATTTAGATTACATCTTTGCAATTTTTTAGATGACACATTTTCATTTCGAATGAGAGTTTTAAATTTAGATTTGTTATGAATATGTTTATCAATAATTTTTCAGGTATTTAGTATGGAAATTAGTTTTTTATTCCTCGCCATCAGTGAAAGGTTCGTTGTGTCTTTGCTTTGCATTAGAAGGTCCATCATGGTGGGTTTTTGACATCTCACGATCTTTTTGTACAAAATTTTCGTTCGAGGCATCACATATGATCATCATTGTTTAGTCTAATGTTTAATATGATCAAAGCTTAAAAATGTGTTTCAGATCGAATCGATGGATATTCTGATATTTTATTCGAGTTGGGGTTGATTTTTACTCAATACGCGAACAAAGTGAATTTTCAACATATAAATTTTAGATGTTAGTTTTATTTACTTAATACGTGAATAACTTGAATATTGAACATATAATACTTCAATAATACTCTTGAATTGATTGTGTATGATTGGCCTATGATTAAACAAAATGAATATTCAATGTTATAGGATGTGTGATTGGATTTGATTGGATATGATTTTTCTTAAATTTGATAAAGTGAATATCAAAATATAAGACTTAAAGGATGGAAAATCTTGAACTCAAACTTTGGCAAAGTGAATTTCAAAGTGGAAAATGTAGACGTTGAGGATGATTTGATCAAATATGTGACAATGTGAATGTAAAAATATAAGATGCAGGAAAGGAGTGTTTTTTCTTACACTTTGAAAATTTTGACAAAGTGAATGTCAAAATATAAGGTATAATGATGAAATGAATTTCTTAGATTTTGACAAAGTGAATGTCAAAATAGAAGACTTAGATATGAAAGAGGAGTGCTTAAATTTTAACAAATTGAATGTTAAAACATAAGACTTAGGGATGAATGGGTTTACTTAAATATTTTAAAAGTGAATGTTAACATATAATATTGAAAGAAGAAAAGGGGGTGCTTAAATTTTCACAACGTGAATGTCAAAATAGAATACTTATAGAATGAAAGAGAGTGCTTAAATTTTAACAACATGAATGCTAAAATAGAAGACCTAAAAAAGAAGAAGGTTTTTCATATTTTATTAGCTTTTATGTGGTAGGTGTTCGAATAAAATGATTTGTGATTGAATTGTGATTGTGCTTTCAACCTCGATAAAGTGAATACCAAAGGAAAATACTTTGATTGAAGTGGATTACAGAAATTAAGATATGATTATGCAAAAATTTAAGACTTAAACATTTGATTTAGACTTAAAAGGCATGCTTAAATTTTGGAAAGTGAATCCAAAGAGTAAGGCTTAGACTTGATATGGATAGAATTATGTGCTTAAACTTGGAAAAAGGATTCAAAGAGTGAGACATAGATATGATAAATTCAATTTGGAATGAGTATCCAAAAAGAATGGGTTTGCAAAGTTTGAAAAGATATTTGATTTTAATGAAAATGGAATAAGACGTGATATGGAATAAGATGTGATTTCAAAGCATAAAGTGAAAAACTGACTCAAGGAAATTTTGACGAGAATGAAAGTGGTAAGGAGGATTTGTCAAGTAACTTGGCTCAATTTTTCAATCTTCCTAGATATGGATATCTCTCTAAATGTCAAATTATTATATAAATGAACACAATACATTGTCTATTCATCAGCTTTACTCTACCCCCTTGATTAAAAAAATTGGATTTTACTATACTTGATCAATCAAACTGCGGATTTCGTTATGTATAGTCATGGCTCTTATTCTGACAAGGAATAACAGTCAAGTAGGTGGGGATCTCGTTTCATTGGCCTATTCCCTCAAGGTGCCAACTAATTTGGGGTTCTAGTGTTACTCCTCAAAATGAGTTTTTGGCCCCTACCCATGAACTTCCCATAGTTACAGTAGATGGGGAATAAACCCTTCTCCAAAAAAATTAATTAAAAAATTGTTTTTAAAAGTTAAAAGAAAAGATGATAAAGTTTGGTTGTCATGATCAAAGAAACATGCAATTAGTATTTTGGTTCAATGTTTTAAGGTAGTCTTCATAAGATTTGGTCTTGTAATCAACAAGTTGGTAGTATTCATAATAGAAATAGGTATGCACTTTTAGGTTTTCTACATAATCATTCTTCTTGAAAAGATAGGAATCGATATTGATTCCCCCAATCGATGCCAACCGGTACGAATTGTTACCGATTTAGTTAAATGGCATCGATCTGATAAAAATTAACTCAATCCATTGCCCAATGATCTAAGAAACTTCCAAGTGACAGGGTTGAATTTTGGTGAGACAAGACTCGTGGACTAAACATTTGCAGTGTTAAATATGAACCTCTTATTGATGTGAAGTAGTGGACACATCCTAATACATCATTCTCTATTTGGAGAATTTATCCCCTCAACTCAATCATCCAAACCAACATCTTCTAAAATATATGTTCATCCTTCGAACCAGTTGAATTTTTTTTAGGTTTGACAACAAGTATTTGAGCCCCAACACATGCTTCTTTATTCATTTACTTTGGAAATTTATATTGCGGTTATAAACACACTTTTCACAATAATTGGAACTAATCACACATATTGAATTTGATCACATATGTAGTGATCACTCCTTTTTGACACTATTTCATTATGATGTTATTACTATTGGATTAATACTTAGAAATGTTTATTATTATATCTTGATCAGTAGATGATAGACTATGCAGATATTTGGACTATTGACATGTTGTGATTTACATTTTGATCACGATGTATTAGATGACACTGATGTATAGTTATATATGTTGATTTGTAGTATTTTGATTTTATACTAACATGTCATATTCTGGATGCATTTCCTATGTTGGATGTTTTGAGTAGAATTATGATTTTATAGATGTTAGAATTGAATTAATTGATATGATGATAGGTGGTATAATTTCTAATTTGGATGACGATTATTGATTTTTATATGTATATTATTCTTGATGTTGTTGATGCGGCCATAAGGCCAGAGAGATATTGTGTTTTTGTTGCAGAGATATTATATCATATACATCGAAAGTGGATAGGGACCAAACACGGAAAGATCATGGCTATTGTGCAACATGGCCAAATTTGACAGCTTGTGTATAATGTTATGTTGTGTTGTTGCATGCTTTGTTAGGAGGTTCCCACAGGAGGTAACCTCATTTATGTGGCCATGGGTGTAATGTGTTTTATTTTTTTTAATTTTTTGTGCAGGTGTTTAATTATTGGGAAAATATTGTTACTTTATTAACACTTGTGAATGTATGTTAATTTACTAATTTGGCTTAAATTTAAACTAAAAGGGAAGATATGACATGTGAGAAATAAATTGGGTAGATAGTCCTTATTTTGGTGCATGATGTAAATTAAATTAAATGCATTTAGGTGGTGTGTTCTCCACCATCCTTCCCAAATTCGAATTTGGCCTCTTTGGCCACTTTTACAGACTTGAGGGACATGTTAACATTGTTCCTCACATCTCAAACTCTTCTACTAACCATAATTATGAAGTATGGGACATATTTTGACCATTTTAATGCATTATTGAGTGTAAAAGCGTAAATAATTGGGTAAGTGCACCAAGTTGGGGGGCTAAAAGGGGGTCTTAAGTGGACACATTTTTCTTAAAAATAATTTTTTTTAACTTGTACGAGTTTTTTGAAATAGTTACACTCAAAATTGGAAGATGTTGTGCAAACAAAAATCGTAGCATATTGAGTCTAGTTTCTAAGCTACTAAATTTTATTGAAAATGGATAAGTTTAAGTAGGTCAAATAAGTAAAATACCAACAAGTGCTCCTTTTTTTGTTTAAAAACATAACATAGTGACTTTCATGTCCCCCACCATTTTTTGAGCACCATTTAGTACTTTTGAAAACCCTATGGTAGAAAGATAGCTAGGAGCATCTAGTTTGTGCTAGAATTTTTTTTACATTTGTTTAGCAAATATTTTTTTTAAAAAAAATTTCTAGTACAAAAAATTAATGTTTTGAAAAATAATGGAGCTCTAACCATGCCCCCCTAACTACCTCATAAAATATAGAAAATTAGATTTTTTTTTAATATGTATAGAATTAGGCCTAGTTTGTGCTAGTATATTTTTTTTTCACTTTCGATGACCCCAAAAAAAGATACACGATGAAAGATAGACATATTTAAACTTCAAAAAATAGCTATAAAAAGGCATAATTAGAAACTAAATATTATGGAAACCTTATATTAGTTAGAAAATTTGAAAAATTATATTTTTAGAAAGAAGAAACTCTACTCTACGTCGTGGTATAATTGTTTTTAAATGAATCAATTGTTTTATGTTGATTTATCATGGAGGAAGTTGCATTTTTACATTTTCCTACAAAAACATGTTGTTTGTTGTGTTTGTGTAGGTCCATGCATCAGGCTTGGGGATCCAAACCAGATCCTAAGCCTTGAGGTATGACTTGGAAAAGGTGAAAATGCAAAACGTGTACATGCTATAACGAGTACGCGTTTTGTATAGTATAAACATTGTATATGCTTGTGGCAAGATTCTATGTACAAAACTAAATGTTTAAGTAGAATTTATTTATTTATTATTATTTATATTTTATTATTTCTTATAATTTAAATTTATTTTCATAAATATAAGAAATTAGGGTCACTCTGCACCTTATGGAACTAGTCTCATAGCTCCATTACTCACGGTTTAGGAGATAGTTTTTTATAGTATAATTTGGTCAGTACATAGGTAATTTTTAAGATTTCACCATTCAGCCTTAATCTTTTAACATTTAAATTCTACAATCAAAACCCTAAACCATAAACATTAAACCCTAAAACCAAGGCCCTAAACCTAAACCTAAACCCGAAACCATGATCCATGAACCCTAAAACCTAAACCATAAACCTTAAACCATAAATCCTAATCCCTAAACCCTAATCCTTAAATATTCAACCCTTACCCATGAGCCCTAAATCTTAAACCTTGAGCCTTAAGCCCTAAGCCCAAAACCCTAAACCATGAACCATGAGCTTTAAATGTTAAACCCTAAACCCTAAACCCTAAACCTTAAACATTGAATCCTAAACCCTAAATACTGAGCCGTAATCCCTAAACCATAGGCCCTAAATCCTAAACACTAAACCCTGAAATTTGTGAACTAAACCCTTAACCCTCAACATGAGACCTAAACCCTAAACTATAAAACCGAAATAATAAATCCTAAACCCTAAACACTAAATCCAAAACCCTAAAACCTAAACCCTAAACCCTAAACCCTAGAACCTAGACCCTAAACCATGTGCCCTAAGCCCTGAACCCTAAACACTAAATCCAGAGCCCCGAGCTCTAACCCCTAAACCTTAAACAAGTAACTCCAAACCCCGAACGTTAAGCCATAAACCATGAACCATGAATAGTAAACCCTAATCCCTAATCCCTATACCATAAACCCTAAACCTTAAGCCTCGAACCCTAAACACTAAATCTAGAGCCCCGAACTCTAACCCCTAAACCTTAAACCAGTAACACCGAACCCTGAACCTTAAGCCAGAAACCATTAACCATGAACCCTAAACCCTAATCCCTAAATAATAAACCCTAAACCTTAAGCCTTGAACCCTACACCCTAATCCTGTGAGCCCTAAACCATAAACCTTAAACCCTAAGCCCTGAGCCCTAAACCCTAAATCCAAAGCCCTGAGCTCTAACCTATAAACCTTAAACCTGTAACTCTGAACCTTGAACCCTGAGCCGTAAACCCTAAACCATGCACCCTAACCCCTAAAACCTAAAACCTAAGCCCTAAACCCTAAACCATAAACCTTAAGCCATAAATGTTAAATCCTAAAGGTCCCAAACCCTAAACCCTGAACCATGAACCATGAGCCCTAAATGTTAAACCCCTAAACCTCATATATTTCCAGTAGGACTCATGAGTGAGTTCATCTTTTCAAATATCTGAGGACCATATTTCCTAGTCTTGTGCCTAGAACCATCATTAAGTCTATTTTTACAACTATCTTGTTTATGAGAGATGGGCATTTCCCTCCTTCAAAATATCAACAAATGAAAGACATCAAATTTTGATGAATCTCTTTGAATTTTGTTCCTACGAAGTCAATGAACCCTTTTTAGTTGAATACTCTTTGTAAATACTAATAAGAATGGGTAAGACATAGAACATTACAATGAGTGAAATAGTTTGCATGTAATGGGAAGAAGAAGATAGCTTTATATTGGGTAACATTTATTTGTACCAAATTGTTCTTGGATATTTGTAATTTCCCTCCATTAAAATATCAGTAGATGAAAGGCATCAAATTGTGATGGCTCCCTTGAATTTTTATGATCCTCATGTGCGGATTTCACTAATGCCTTAAGGTTTTGGTGTAACAGTTTGTTACATTTGGTATCAGAGTGACCACCCACGTTCAACTCCTAGAATGGGTAGCTACGCTGACATTGCAGTGTTTTCTCAGGGCTTGTATAGGACAGGGCGGGGTGCCACTATACAGACAAAAATCTAGCCCAAGGTCCGAGATACGGAATTGTAATGGAATGTTATGATCCTCGTGTATGGATTTCACTAACACCTTGAGGTTTTGGTGTAACAGTTTGTCACATGAATGTTCTTCCTACGAAGTAAATGAACCCTTTTTAGTTGAATACTCTCTATGAATATTTATAAGAATGGGTAAGACATAGAACATTCCATTGAGTAAATGGGTGAGCCTAATCCATGAGCCTTAAACCATGATCCCTAAACCCTAACCCTTAACCCCCCCTAAAACCCCTAAACCCTAACCCCAAGCCTTAAACCCTAAACCTAAACCCTTTTCCCTAAACCCTGAACCCTGACCTTTAAACAATAAACCCTAATTCCTAAACCCTAAATTGTAAACCGTAAACCCTAAACCTTAAACCTGATCCCTAAAACCTAAACCCTCAATGTTAAACCCTAAACCCTATACCTTTAACCCTAAACCATCAACCCTAAACCCTATAACCTAAACCCTTATCCCTAAACCCTAAACCCTAAACCTTGAGCCCTAAAACCTAAACCCTAAGCTCTGAACCGTAGGCCATAAGACCTAAGCCCTCAAACCCTAAACCCTCAACCCATACCATTAAAACTAAACCCTGGGCCCCTAAACCCTCAACTAAACCCTCAACCCTAAACCCTAAACCTTGAACTTGAGATATAAACCCTAAACCCTCAACCCTGATCCCTAAACCTTATAACCTGGACCTTGATCCCTAAACCCTAAACCCTAAATCCTTAAACCTCAACCCTTAACCTCGAGCCAAAAAACCTAAACTCTAAACCCTAAACCATAAATGCTAAACCATGAACCGTAAGCCCTAAGCCCTAATCCCTAAACCTAAAATCTAAACTATGAGCCTTAAACACTAAACCTTAAACCCTAAACTCTAAATCTTGAGTCCTAAAATCTGAGCCCTAAACCCTAAACCCTAAATCATAAATCCTCACCCAAAGGAAAGTCCTAATAAGATCATTCATCGTGTTTTAGTGTGTAAGGAATAGTATCTAAGGTGATCAATCGACTCATTTAGTTTTGATGAGAGACTACTTCCTCCAAGGCCTAAAAAGGAATTTTTGGCCATTATGTAGCTAATTGAACACCCTTTAAAACAAGCTAAAATGACCTAATCATGTCACTGAGTTATCAAAGACCATCATTCGTGAAGTATTAAGGCATTGTTTGTCTCCATAAGAGACATATGATCAAAAACATGTATGAGAATCATGAATTTGATTCCATGAAAGGATGATTTTAGAGCTAGGAAAGGTGAGGGGATGATCTTTATATGGAGCACCATGTTTCTAAGAATGAGAAATCATCTAAGTTTAGTTGATGTAATTCACTTGGTACTATTCGTAAAAACTCATTCAACACCTAGTAGTGTTATCAGACTTCAAGGTGGAGGCACATCACAATCACATCATTTTGGCAATAGGACAAGGAATCCCATTCAGGGAAAAATCCTCTATATACAAAGTGAGGATCTCTCTTTAGTAAGAAGTAGACAAGAATCATAGATTTTATTCATGGTCACTATAGTGAATTATGGACCAAATTTAAAAATTGGTACCAATTCAAGTAGTGGTAGTGCCAAAATCTAATTTAGAAGGTCAAACAACTTAAAAATGACTATATGCTTTCCCAAAAAAACACCGACTACAATATATATGCCCTGAAAGTTTTAGGTCCTTTTTTGAAATCCTGAAAATGAGTAAGTACTGACCAGATTAGATTTTAAAAAACTATCTTCTAGATTATAACTGTTAGAGCTACGAGACCACTTCCATCAAGTACAGAGTGACCCTAATTTATTATATTTAGTAAAATAAATATAAAGTATAAGAAATAATAAAATAAATCTTATACTTCAAGATTTATTCTTGTACATATAAGACACCCATATACACATACATAGTCCATAATATACAAAATGTGTACATGTTTTAAATTCTCTAAAAACATAAGCATTTTGTACATTATGGAATGCGTACACATGTTGGGTTATTCAAAACTCATACGCGTTATAGGTTTGGTAATTACCAAACCAAAAAAATTAAAATGTCAGCGTGTTTTAGACAAACACATATGCATTTTATCTGTTTCTGGGTTTTTCTCCACTTTTTGGCCCCCATACTTCGTGCACTTACCCAATTGCATTTGTTTACCTACCATATTTAATTTTGTCCTTGATAAACATGGTGTGCAAGTTGGAGTGTCTTGTGGGCATGTCATAAGTCTTACATGTGCATTTAATTGATTTGGGTTTGGTGTTTGACTTGTGTGTTAGAATGGAGGGATGATGAAGTGACATCCTACATGGAGCCACCTCATCATTCTCACATCCCTTTTCTATTTACTAGATGAATTTGATGGATTTCTTGTTACTTGCCTTATTTTTCTTCTCTTACACTTTTGGAATTGGGGATATTTTTGGGAGTTGCATTTGGATCGAGCTTGGTGTGAAGGATTCAAATCTTGTTGAGTAAATAAATTGAAAGCTTGATGGAGAGGTAGGATCTCCTCTTGTTTTCATTTTTGTATTAATGTATTTGATGCAGAAATTGTGCTTGTTTACATATTGCATGAGTGTTGTGATTTTTTTATTGTGGTTGGGTATTTTTCCTTATGTTGGGTGTGGGAGATGGATTTATGGGACCATTGGGGAGGGAAAAGGGAGATGTGAGGCATGTATTGTGGAGGGAGTGTGAGTTTGAGTTCCACCTATGGGAAGTGAAAAGGTTAACATGTATATATTTTTCATACTTGCAAGTGTATAAATAAGGATTTTATTATGTTTGAGCTGTGCACATGGTGGCTTTGGGTGGAAATCCTACATCACTTGGGAGACAAAAAGAGGTTATGCCCATATTCCATTGCTCCTTGTTATCTTCTTATTTTCCTTGAACACAATGATGAATCCAATCTTTATTGGGACAACCTTTTCAATCTACTTCATCCTATTGTCGAGGATTTCGACTAAGTCCCCACATCCAAATATTTCATATTTATAACTTATCATCCATAATATCTTATATTTTTAGTTTTAATTTCATTATTGATTATTTTTATCTTGATTACTTAAAACTGAGTTGGTTTTTGTTAAAGGAAGTCCTTTGGTTCTTGGAATCAGCCTTTGCCAAGTAACTCACCTCATAATTATCTAATATATTTCCTGTCAAGTTGTCTACGTCTGTGTAGGTTTCCATTTCTTTGGAAGATGAGTGTTGTTCACATATTTGGATCTGCCATCCTTTGTTATCATCATCCACACATTTTTTGTTAAACCCTTCCATTTCTAAGTTTTAGTGATTTAATTCGTGAAGTAAAATTGAATCCTAAAAATGATTGAAACAGAAAGAAGCCTCCACTCCATCACACACCAAACAACTAATAATCATTAAGTTATTCTAAAATCAAACATAGGAACCATTTATTTCCTTGAGTAATGTAAAATAAAATTAGATCATGGTCTGGTCACCCGTAGAAATTAAATGATAGTTGTTAGAGTCTATTTGATATGTTTTGGTCATCATTTTATTGAGAAAAAATATAGAAGCACCTCTAAATTATATCATGAAGTTATCCTTGATCACTACACTATCTTGTCTGAAACTAGTATCAAACTAAATAGATTATCAAAACCTTTCCAATGTTTGACTATGTAGGTGAACAAGTGTTGTGGATCAAAATATATAAACATATGGAGAAGACCAAAAATTTTCCACAATACTCATATCTCAAAATAGAAGCAAGATTTTTAACTTGATATTTAGGTCACAAGATACACTTTTTGGGACCCATAACCACGCCCATCGTGTTGTGCTCTTTATGATATTTCCGATGGTGCTATTTTTTGTGATTTGGAGTAGCTGATTAAAATTTATGATCATTCAAATATTTCAGTGTCATTGGTGTGGATGACATCCATGGGGGTGTTAATTTTAGGCTCTTTATCCCTATTTCCATCATGTCACACTTTGATCGGTTGTTGATTCTCTTTTCCCTCTTAGTGATGGTTGATATGAAATCTGAGAACCCTAAGAACCTTGTGATCAACTATTATGGTTGAGCTAATAGAGGGACGATGTGAATTTGGATGTCACCACCCGTATGATCCCCAAAACACAATATTATGAGTAATTATTTCCCTAATTTAAACTATGTGACCTAAAGATGATCTATGAGAATAAATTTGGAGAATCTAGAAGATGCCCAAGAGTTAACATGTTAATAATTAAGATCAAATCCATCAAATGTTCAAATCGATCTTAACTGTCTAACATAAAGTGTGATCTCATTTTGGTCAACAGTCACTATGGAATAATCTTAACTCAAATTTATTATTAAAACCAACATATCATTTATATATTAAAAAACAAACGAAGGTTATGTATATAAACCTCATATATTTACTTGGAGTTTGGCATGGGATAAGCTAATAACATGGGATTTGGTACTAATACAAGTAGAATTAGCATATAACAACTTTATCTTGATAGGAGCATTAAGAATATTCCATTCTAATGAGTATGAGGTAGTATCCTACGAACAATGAAAGAGTTGCAAATGTTAGTTGTGGTAAATGAAAGAGCCCATTAACTATTTTTTTTGTTTTTGGAATGCCTGAAGAATTTACACTAACAAGTGTGCAAACACTTAAAAGAAAATTAATACACGATATAAATAATGCACATATGTGAAGAGGGGGAAATTTAATTAGACAATCACAAAATACACATATTAGAGTGGGGCATTATATAGACACTTAATTTTTATAAAGGATTAGATTATTGCTTTAGGTGGCGTATTTATGTTTTAAGTGACGATTCATTCAATTTAAGATCTTATTGGTGTTTTTTTCTTATGTTTTTATTTTTTTTACATTATCCCTTTATACCATGCATGATTTTTGACCCTTGCTACATTGTACTATCCCTTTCGACTCTATCATTTTCTTTTCAAGTTTATATGTTAATCTATGTTTGGAATTGTATACCTCAATTTCACCATGTTTCTCGCTTCTTCTTGATAATGTATTGAAACTTATTTTATACTTATCTTTTTCCACTAAAAAAAATAACTTATCAACTCAAAACACATAAAAACCTACAAAATTACAATTGATTTTCTCTTATGTGACACATGAGGCTAAATAATAATTCAAAAGCATTGTTTTCCATGATTTTGGTCATTTTTCTAGTTTTATAGAGATATTACTAATTTCACACCTACAAAAGTGGTCACATCTCTACAAAAGTGTTTGGTTTTTCAAGTATTTTTCATACTAAACTTTGTTTCCTTGAGCTTAGTATCATTTCCATAAGCATGTCCTTCCCTTTGTGTGCTAGCTTGCATGTTAGTATGGTCTTAATTTGAGTTCAAGAAGGATATCACAACACAAGTACATTAGTGCATTTAGGAAAAGGACTCAATCATAGAAAACAAGTTGACAATGTGATATTGAAGCTGAATGAGAAAAATATATTTTATTTCTGAAAATTTCATGTACCAAAAATTAAATTAAAGTATTTAGAGATTCATTCTAACTTATATTATTTTTTTGCACATTCAAAGTATAAGTGCTGGAAAATGTACAAAAATTGAATTAGTTATTTTATTGCATCAAATATTACTTACGATTTTTTCAAATAACAAGGTGCTTTAAAATTATAAAGGGATAACATCAGGGATGAATTAAGGATTTTGAATGCCATAAGAAGTAATTAGAGTGTACGCCCCCTCTCCCTCTCCACTTTTTTAAAATTATAGTGTAATTTAAAAACACATACAATTAAAGATAGAAAGGCTTCTTCCTTGTCTTTTCCATATAAAAACTATTGATGACATCATCAATATTTTATTGTCGTAAGATGTCATATTCAATTGTCAAAATGGAAAGGCTATTTATTCTACTTTCATGTATTTTTGACCTTAAATTGTTTTTAATTCTTGTTAGAGTGAGAAATTTTCTCTTAGGACTGTTGTTTTGAACAGGAAAAAAACCATTAGTATGGCAACATCTACAAATTTGGGAACTTAGTGTCTAGGCCACTTTTTCCAAATATTTTGACATTAACAATATATTTGTCAAGGTTTTACATCTTGCTAATGCCAGGGAGGCCTCCAAGTCTGTGTTATATATTTTTACTAAGAATTAGAGTAATTGATTATTGTATCATTATCAAGATCTTTTAAATTTTCACAAAAAGCCTAACCTATTATTTAAAAAACAATATGTGCTTGATTTCTTCTTGATAATTCCCTTATTAAGTTATCTAAAATAACATAGAATGACTCAGCCTTCAAACTATCCCTTAAGGTACCTCATGTGATTAAATATTCTACCCCTGAAACAAACAAACATAATCTTTTAAAATAATAAAAAACAAATGATTTTCATGAATGTCAATCTTTTGAAAATGATAAATTAACATGCTAAGTATGAAAATACACACCAAAATTACTGAGAAATGGGAACCATTATTCCATTATTGTTACACTTTACTTCAAGTTCTTAATAAGTAAACAACATTTAAAATTGATTTGTTTTAATCAAACTGTCAATTTTTTTGTCATTGATGTCAACCACATAAGTCTTTGAAAAATTGAAAAGTCTCAATTAAATACAGTTTTTTATCTTAAATTTTTTAGCAAGGAAGGCTTGAAAAAATGGAGATGTATGAATGCAATTTTGTGAATTATTATTCTCCTTACATAGCGTTAAATAGTTGTTTTATGGATGCACTAAAAATAGTAGGAACTTGAAAAGGTCATAACTTGTGCTTTGGGTGCCCGATTGGGTCTATTTTTTTAAACCACGTGTTTTGATGAGACGAATGCACTAGTCAACCTACCCTACCAGTTGGAGCATGATTCAACACATTTTCGGGCCCAAATTCCACCATCTGAGGGCCGAAATTTAGGAATTAATTTGTAATTTGGTATTTTCCTATTTTAGGGCATTAGTTAATGTCAGTCTCTTAGATGCATTGTGAGTTGGAAAGTTTGAAATTCCTCTAATTTAGGCATGTAGAAGATGTGTGGAAATTTCTATTTCTATACAAATAAGCATGCAAACTTACTAAAATTAGAAGGTTCTAGTAAATTGCTAAAAATAGTAATTTCTGCCACCTAGAGTAGATTTAGTCAAAGTTAGTAAGAGTTTGTTTATCAACTCGAGTTGGGATTTGTTTTCCTATTTAGTTAAAATTATAATTCATGATTCAAGAATGAAAAAGGAGATCTATTTTATTTTGAGTTCAATTTATTTGTAGTATATTGAGTGTGTTTAGAATTTGGCTACATTATCTGGTATTAGAGCAAGTTCGAATCTTGGAAAAAAAATGGCAGGAGGAAGAGGAGGTGGTAATTCCCAAATGAATAGAAACATTCAAGATCTGTAGAGGCAAGTTTTTTTTATTTCTACAATGATAACCTAGAGAGGAAATCAAGGTGGAGATTACACTGATGAAAAAGAAGTTTGTGAAGAGGAGGAAATGCAAGCGTCACCCTTAGCTTTTGAAGAAAGGATTCTTCAAGAATTAGAAGGAAAGAATGATGGGATAAGAGTTGATGTTTCAATATTATGGAGGTATTCTACAACTGTAGGAATTGATATATTGGTTGACTAGCATGTGAAAGTTTTTTGAGTGGAAGGCTATGTCAGAAGAAAACATGGTAAAATCCACATGCACGAAATTAAAAGGTCATGATATGTTATGGTGGTATCACCTATAAAAATAGCAGTCAAGAAATGGAAAAGAAAGGATTAGGACCTAGAGTAAGATGGAGAAGAAGGTAAAAGACAAATTTCTCCTTGTGGATTATGCACAAACCCTTTTTAGAAGGTTTTAGAATCTCAAACAAAACTTATAAATTATGCAATAATACACATATGAGTTCTACAAGTTTTCCATTCATGTAGAGCATGAAGAAAATGAGGAACAAATGGCTGGAAGGTATGTAAATGGATCAAAAATTTCTATTCAAAATGAAATAAACATGCATAGGATTAAGAACATGGATGATACCTATTAGCTAGTCTTAAAGGCCAAAGAAAAACAAAGCCATCGAATTTTTAGGAGATCACCTGGGATGAATAGGGGAGCCTCATCCTCCTTTCGTAGATGAGCTAGTTTCATTCAAGGTAGAGGAGAACCACATATTGGAGTGGAAAATAAAGAAGAGATAAGAAAATATTCCCCAAATTAGTAAAGAGGTAGATGATTTCCTAGGGGTAGAGGATATGCTGGCGGTAGAGGATGGGAGGCTCTACGAAGACCATTTGTTTGTTACAAATCTGGTAAAGAGGGGCATATGGATTTTGAATGCCCTCATTATTATACACATGAAAAGTGACAAGAATAATCTCCAAGGGTAAATATTTTTGAATTTGAACAAGAAGAATATAAACATGACCTAGAAATTCCACTAGCTGTGGGAGAAAATTTGATGATCATAAGGATGATGATTGCTCCAAGAAAGGATTTCAAGGGGGGATGCATGGATACATAAAAATATATTCATAATGCACTTCAAGAAGAAATGTATGTCATGTTATTGTTGATGGTGGTATTTTTTATAACATGGTTTCAAATGAGATGGTTGAGAAACTATGTCTACATTGTGAGAAGAATCCTAACCCTTACCATATTGCATGGTTTAAGAAGGGTAATGAAGTTATTGTTGATAAGAGATGTTTAATAAGTTTTACTATTGGAAAAATTTATGAGGATGAGATTTGGTGTGATGTTATTCCTATGGATGCATGTCATATGATGCTAGGAAGACCATGGAAATTTGATAAGAAAGTTATTCATGACGGGGGAAAGAATACTTATAATTTCTGGGAGGATGGCACAAAAATAGTTTTTCTACCTCATAAGGAAGAGGATAAGGCTGAAATTATGCTTTCTACAAAATAATTTGTGAAGGAGGTAAAGGCAACCAAGTTTTGTTATATAATGGCCACAAATAAGGATGAACCTGTAAGTACACCAATACCTGTAGAGGAAGTAGAATGATCACAATAATTTTCTGATGTTATTCTTGATGAGCTACCAAATGGATTACCACCCAAAATATATATTCAACACTATATTGATTTGATCTGAGGTTCTTCACTCCCAAATCAAGCGGCTTATATGATGAGCTCGAAATTACATGCAGAATTGAATAAGCAAGTGGCAGAGCTTGTGAGAAATGGGGTATTAAGGGAGAGAATGAGTCCATGTGCAAGCCCAAATTTATTAACTCCAAAGAAGGATGGAACTTGGAGAATATGCACAGATAACAGAGCAAACAATAAAATTACAATCAAGGATAGGTTCCCAATACCTCTCCTTCATGATATGATGGATGTGCTTAATGCATCTTGGTATTTCACAAAGATTGATCTTCAAATTGGTTACCATCAGATTTGGATTAGAGAAGGATATGAGTGGAAAACAACATTCAAGAAAGGGAATGGTTTATACGAGTGGATGGTGATGTCATTCAGGTTATCTAATGCACTTATTACTTGTATGATGTTGATGGACACTGTGCTATAGGAGTACAATGGTAAGTTTTTTTTGCTTTATTTTGATGATATCTTGATTTTTAGTAAAACTAAAGAAGAGTATTTGAGGCATCTGAGGGTGATATTTGAAGTATTAAGGAAAGAGAAGCTTTATGCAAATATGAATACGTGCATGTTTATAGAAGAGAGTTTGGTATTTTTGGGTTTTATTATTTCAGCAGACGGGGTACAGATGGAATCTGAGAAGATAAAAGTAATTATTGAATGACCTAATCCACAGATTATAATAGATGTTAGAAGCTTTCATGGTTTAGTAACATTTTACAAAACATTTATTAAATATTTTAGCATTATTGTAGCACCTATAACCGATTGCACAAAAGGGAGTTTTTTTGGACAAAGGAAACTAAGGATAGATTTCAGTTCTTGAAGAAGAAGGTGACAAAGGGAACCTATTTTAGCACTACCATATTTTGGTAGAGATTTTGAGGATGATTGTGACACCTCAGATGTGGGTATTGGTGTTGTCCTAAGTCAATGTGGAAAGCTAGTAGATTTATTTAGTGAGAAACTGAATGAGGTAAGAAATAATTTCTCTACTTATGATGTGGAACTTTATGCAATTGTGAAAGCATTGAGGCATTGGAGGCATTACTTAGTGCCTAAGGAGTTTTTGTTATTTACAAACCACATAACCCTGAAATATGTGAATACACAAAATAAGTTGAATAGTAGGCATGCAAAGTGGGTATCATTTTTGTAGGGTTATAATTTTTCTCTAAAGCATAAATTAAGAAAATAGAATTAATTTGCGGATGTATTGAGTAGGCATGTGACTCTATTTACAACTATGGAAAATGAAGTGGTTGGTTTTGAAGCAATAAAGGATTTGTATTCTCCTAATCCTGATTTCAATAATATTGTTGAAAGGTTAAATCATCCATTATCAGACAATTCAGGTGATGTCTAGGATGATTACCTTTTATAGGATGGCTATCTATTCGAGGGATGCCAGCTATGTACTCCAGTTGGGTCTATGAGAGATAATATAGTGAAAGAGATGCATAGTGGAGGATTGGTTGGCTATTTTGGTAAGGATAAGATGATAGCCTTTGTAGAAGAGAAATACTATTAGCCAAACCTAAAAAGAGATGTTGTAAGATATGTGGAGAGGTGTCAAATTTTCCAAGTCTTGAAAGGCCATGCAAAAAATATAGGGTTGTGTATTTCATTGCATGTTCCCAAAGGGTCGTGGACAAATTTGAGTATGGATTTTGTTTTGGGATTACCAAAAAAACAACAAGGTAATGACTCAAATTTTGTGGTTGTTGATAGTTTTTCTAAGATGGTTCATTTTATTTCCTGCAAGAAAACTAATGATGTGACAGGATTAGAAGATTTTTTTTTTAGGGAATTTTTTTGTTTGCATGGTGTTCCAAAAACTATTACTTCAAATAGGGACACAAGGTTCTTAAGTCACTTATCGAGGACTTTATGGAAGAATTTAGGAACTAAACTACAATTCATAAGTTCATATCATCTTCAGACCTATGGGAAAACAAAGGTGATATATAAGAGTTTGGGAAACCTATTAAGGTGCATAGTTTGGGAAAAGCTAGAACAATGGGACTTAGCATTACCACAAGTTGAGTTTTCTTATAACAACTCCATAAATAGATCCATAGGAAAGTCTCCATTTTCTATTGTGTATTGGAGTAATCCAAATGGGATGTTAGATTTGGTACAACTACTAGTTTATGGAAGATTCAATGATGATGTAGAAGCATTTTTCGAACATATACAAAAATTGCAGTAAGAAGTGTGAAAGAAGTTACAAAACAATAATGATAAGTGTAAGGAAATAACATATGTGCATAGACGGAGAAAGGTATTTATAGTAGGTGAGTTGGTTATGGTATACATCTGGAAGGAAAGGTTTCTAAAAGGAACTTATAACAAGATGAAGTACAAGAAGATTGGTCCTTGCAAAATCGTGAAAAAAATCAATGATAATGCTTATGAGGTAGAATTGCCAGGGAACTTTGATATTTATCTAGTGTTTAATATTTTAGACTTATATCATTTTCATGGGGATGGTGTAGAATGGGATATTATTGAAGAAGTAGTATATTGGAGGCAATAGGTTACGATGAAGAAGAAATGGATCAGATTATAGACAAGAAATATTACACATGCGACATGGGAAATACAAAAAATATTTGGTACATTGGAAAGGATAGGTGCAAGAGGACAACACATGGGTCACAAAGTGGGAAAATAAGAAGATGGATGCAGATAAATGGCAGAAATTTAAAGAAGACAACTTGTAGGAGCTGTGTTTTTTTTCAAGCAAGGGAGAATGATGCGCTAAAATTAGCAGGAACTTGAAAAGATCATAATTTGTGATCTGGGTGTCCGATTGGGTCCGGTTTTTTAAACCACCTATTTCGACAAGACAAACGTACTAGTTAAACCAAATTATATGTTGGATCACGTTTCGGCACATTTTAAGGCCTGATTTCCACCATCTAAGGGCTGAAAATTAGGATTTAATTTATAATTCAGTTTTTTCCTATTTTAGGGCATTAGTTAATGTCAATCTCTTAGATGCATTGTGAGTTGGAAATTTGGAAATTCCTATAAGTTAGGCATTTATAAGATGTGTGGAAATTTATGTGCGCATAAGAATAAGCATGCGAACTTACTAAGAATAGCAGGTTCTAGTAAAATGATCAAAATAGTAATTTCTGTGACCTATAGTACATTTAGTCGAAGTTAGTGTTTGTTTAACAACTCGAGTTGGGAGTTATTTTCCTATTTAGGAAACATTGTAATTCATGATTGAAGAACGAAGAAGGGGATCTATTTTCTTTTGAGTTTAATTTATTTGCAGTATATTGAGTGTGTTTAAAATTTGGCTACATTATTTACCAACACAGATGATAGTGCAGAAATGGACAATTGGAAAAGGAGCCAACATTATTTACAAAAGGCAAATCAAATAGGATAAAAACATAATAATGATATTTTTGGTTTTGATTTTTTATCTTCACCTTTTTCTTTTAAGTAGACAACATTTGTGGTTGGTGTTTCTATGTACAAAACTACACATAAAAATATTTATTGATGAACATTAAAAAAAATTGTTATCTATTAAGTTTTGGGACTTGTTTTCATGTGTGGAAGGGTCAAAGATTGTACACTAAAATTATTATACTCTCTCCACATTTTTCTCGCCAGATTTTTTTTGGCCTCAAAAATTGTGCCTAATATTTCAGGAGATGTGTTCTACTCATATGGGTGGGCTTTTTTATGCATAGATTTATGGAACAATTTTGGCCCATGGTTTCTGGTACCCATAGTATTGTAAACTGCTTAAGCAGTTGCCTATTTGTGTGGTTTTTTTGCATATGATAGGGATTATGTAACATTGTAGATGTGTGTGAATTTGGGTGTGAATTTAGGAGAGTTTGTTGAGAATAACTCCAAACAGATATGGGTATTATATTGAGAGAAGAGGTGGCTTGTAATAAAATCTAAGAAATGGATTATTGGTGGACTTAGCCTAAATTGGGTGAACCACATTAAATATTGTATCGTTGTGTTGTGTTCTTTTTATTTTGCACTTTTATTTCAGGTCTGTAATATTTTTTGCATATTAGGTTTTCTACTATTTGGAAATTGTGTGGGATTGTTCCACATTTTGTATCCCTTGTTTGTTGACATTATCCTCACAAGTATAAACATTGACTAAAAGTGATTTCAAGGTGCGCAAGTGATGGTAACGTAAAATTCATACATTGGGAAACATCAGAAAAATACTCAATTATATTTGTTTAATAACCACCAAATGTTAATTTGGCCAAGAAAAAAGGAGAATCTCAGCACAAAAAATGTGGAGGAGAATGTACGCACATCAAAGAGATTCATTTCCAAATGGTACTATGAACACCACAAACATAATATTTACAAAACTACATAGTCAAGAAGAAGTATGTAATTACATGGACACAATCCATGATTTGTATCAACAAATTAAACTATATATACATTATAATCATTGCTATAGATGATGTGATAGATCTCTTTTTGATGCCCCCACCCATCATATGCCCTAAGGCAACTCCCTAGATTGCCTAAGGCATGAAACACCCCTGGATAACAAAAGCTCGTATTAACATCAATTTTTTAATATGTTTTTTAGGGAAGTTGAGTTTGGATTAGGGGTTGGATAAAGGATCTCAATCATTTACAATAGATCTATTCAAATTGAAATAAATTGTTGCATAATGGAGCTCAAAGAATGCACACATTGCCAGATGCATATCTCAACCTAGAAAATTCATTTTTGCATGTCTTAATTTTATGCTAAAAAAATTAGATCTCTAAGGAAGTAGTTAGCTTCAACAATTTTACGATCTGATTTTTCTACTGAAATTGTGTCTTTACTTCTAAAATTGTTTCTACAAATGAACATTTGAATATATTTATGTATAACCCAATTTTTCTTATATAGTTTATTCTTTTATAATCAAAAATCAATATTCTAAATGACATCATGTATACACTTAAATAAATATATAATAATTTATATGTATTCTAAATAGTTTAGTACATCCCTAAAACATTTTCCATGTCTACACTATTAACCATTCCTTCCATTTCATCATGATAATAACTAGCAATCACATGTGTACAATGCAATGTGAACACCAAAGGGTAGAAGTTTTTTTATTTTGACCATTGGCATTCCTTCATTTATTGGGCTAGAGAGTATTTTTCTTGGAATTAATTGTATTAGTCACCTGATACAGGTGTTCCAAATGTGGATTGTATACCATAAGCCTTGTTAGCAATACATAAATTAGATCTTCATAAAACTATATGGAGGGGTCATTCTTGACATTGGAATCCACTTGTTTAAGCTCATTTCATGCTCCCTTTCATGATGTCCCCTTCTCCCACCATGTTTGTAATTATTGAGAAGTGCAATACCCCTTTCCTCACACTCAGAACCCTGTAAAAACATAAACTAACTACACAATTTAGTCATTGCTCCCACTGTTAAGTTTACTAAATAAATAATTGTTTATTCACCTTCTGTGTTGAATAGGGAAAATGTCATCCTTGAATTTTTTATGGTGTATAAAATAAATACCTTTGAAAAATTATACTTAGATTTAAGCTTAAACTATATGTAAAGAAGAAAAATTATGTGACATGATTTAATAATTGTCACAGAAACCTCCATAAACCCTACTTTGAGACATTTAGTATTTTCCTTCATAAAACAATGTAAATCAAATTTCCAACCACAAAATTACACAATATAACAGTGCTCAAGATCCAACATAATGAATTCATTACATCACACTCTCATGGTTTATTTTATGTAAGATCCTAAGCCAACAAAGATTCAAAAATTAACAAGGGCCAGACAAATTAAAAAGAAAGGGATGTGTTAGCCATACATTAAACAATCTATGAGTTGTGAATTACAAGGAATTGAGAGTTGTCAAAGACTTGAGAAAAATTTCCTCTGAGGATTTTGTCGAGACAATATTTTTAGGGATGTCAAAATTCCATGAAATTTTCAATCAACTTCTTCTAAAAATTTGATTGTCCTTGTGTATAAAAGTAATACATTTGAAAAATTATACTTAGATTTAAGCTTAAACTATATGGAAAAAAGAAAAAGTATGCGACCTGACTTAATAATTATCACAGAAACCTCCATAAACCCTACTTTGAGACATTTACTATTTTCCTTCATAAAACAATGTAAATCAAATTTCCAACCCCATATCTAGTTTCCAAGTCCATGTGGTGAAGGAGATGAATTGGTGGTAGGGGGCATGCAAATTCCATATGTGGAGATCCATGTGATAAGGAGGTGGGGGTGGTTATGCCCCAAGTGGTTTTTTGACCACTTTACATCTACGTGGAAAGGCTTAATAAATCCTAAAACAATTAATCCACTGCCAAATGTGGGATCTTATCCCCTCCTTCCAACGATGTTGCCCAAATTGGGATTTTTATCCCATTAATCATGGAATCCACCAACTAGGGATTTAATCCCATTACACATGCTACGAGATGAGGCTATTATTAGCCTAAGGATAAATAGTTTTTAATTATTTTAAGAGCCCTAATTTTGTATAAATAGGGAACCCATGTCGTTGTAGACACACACAGTATCTCGAGAAGCTTATTTGAGATTTTTTAAGCTTATTTGTGGGATGTGAGAGAATTAGTAATAGGGAAATTTTAATATAGTTTTGTAAACTATATTAAATTCTTAAAATTACTATAGACAAATATTGTTTATTGGCCTATTATTTTAGGCAATAGTATATGGAGTATTTGTGGTTGGGAGTAAATTAAAACTACCCAATAGGCCCATTGAGCCACACTAATCACCTGCATAGCCTAGATTGTCGACCAAAGTGCTCGAGGGCGCATTGATAGCGTTGGGAAGGCTGATCGAATCCAAAGGAGATTGTGCATGAGGAAGGTGAAGAAATATTTGAATGATCATCAGAAGTCTTCAAAGAACTGGAGTACTGATAGGCAAGTGAAATCCCATTAGGTTTTCTTGTGAAAGTACTATTGTAACTTACAAGTTTTGACTAGTGGAATGGTTCAAAATAACCTGGAGACGTAGGTAATTTCTAAACTCCATAATCAATCATTGTGAAATTTTATTTATTGTCTTACATTAATCTTAAATTGATTTCTTAAAAGGAGAAAATTTTCGGCAAATATTTAAATACTACAAGGGTCTGAGATCAGGTAGATAAAAACTTGATTATTTTTGAATCAGATCTAAACCACAACCTCTACCTTCCCTTGATTCACTTTCTCTAACCTTCACCAAGGTCTTGAAAGGGTGGTGAAGCATCTCGAAAGATATATATTTACATATCTAAAAAAAAATTGACATTTCCAACAATTTTGATTATTGGTTGCTATCATTCCTAGAGCATGGCTTTCAAACCACAACCCCATCAAGTTTGATATTGAATGGCTCAATTTGGTATCGTGAAGTTTTAAAAATCAATTTTATCTCAACGTGGCCCACCTAAACCATACCTGAACTTAGAAACATACTATGTGAATATAGAACATTACTTGTCTCTTAGATGGCCCCTCTAGTCTGATTCATCCATGGGAGAATCATGTAAATATTGTAACATCCTACCTTCACATCTATGGGAGTCAAGTGGTGATGAATTAAGTATAACACCCATGAGGCTTAACTCTGTAAATTTTGATGAATCTCATAGGAATTGGAATTTTATTTCACCCTCAACACAACTCAAACCAAATTCACAAGTTATAAGATCCTAAATTGATCTTTGTTCTAAAATTTTAGCTTTAGAACCTTATTAGCAAGCCTATGAGGCCTGGAAGTAACAAAAAACACAAAACAATGTTTATATTATCCTTCTATCTTCATACATTATTTCTATACTTAGGATTCAATTCCATTAATCCTTCAAATTCATTATTTAAGCAAGAAAAAGATTACTTCTTCAAGTTGTCGAAATCTACCCTTAGTATTATTGTCAAGCACTAGACCTAAAACGTGCAAATTCTTGCAAATTTCAAACTTTTTAGTAAAACCCTCCTTTTTAACTTATTAAAAAATTAAATTATTCTTAATCCTTCAATATAAACCATTCTAGGAGGATCAAAACACTAATCTCAACCCTAAGACTAAAACAGTCCTTCAACTCCCATTAAGACCAATTTCTTGCGCAAACCAATAATTTAAAGAAGCCCCAAAGGCTCCAAGGTGGTTTTTGAGGTACCTTGAAAATGACTTGAAGACTTAATCTAGCCCTCTCTTTAACACCCATAAAATTCTTTCAAGTTTGGGAGAATGGAAGAACTTGGGTGCCTTGTTTGTTCCTTCTAGACAAACACTAAATTCCAAAAACCACTTTTAGCAAGTCAAAACTTACTTTGACTAGGTTTAGGAAGGGATAAACCATGTTTAAGCTTAGTTAACATGTTTAGGAGGTGATTAGGGTTTGGAGAGAGTTTTGAAGGGTTAGATCAATCCAATGGAATGGATTGAGAGGCCAGGAAGGTGGTAGAAGTGGACTAGAAGAAAGTAAGAAGCTAATTCCTAGTTAGAACGAAGCTATTATAGCTTGTTTAAATGGTTCACAAGAGTAAAAATACAAAAGGGATGTCGTAGGAAGAAAGCTAGATAGGTCGAACTGGCGGTGTATCGTCAGTTTTATAGGGAGAAGCATAACTAGTGAAATATTAGTCATAATAGTGCATTGGTGAAACTACAGGTGTCTACATTTTCCCCTCTTTGAGGTGATGTAAGTTACATCACTTCAAAGAAAGTAGACAAATATGAAAGAGAGGAAAAAATTTGAAGGGATATTAGAAAAATTAATAGAATGAAGGATGCCCCCTCAAGTGTTGATAGGGATATAGAAGAATGCGATCCTATGATCGAAAAATCTTTAAGAAAGAGGAAAGGGAAGTGCAAAGAGAAGAAGAAGATGAGAAAAAAAGGAAAGAGATATTGAGCTATCCAAAAAGTCAAATGTATTCCATTTTTAGATCATCATTTTGCTTAGAGACCTCCTCACCGGTCCTTATTAAAAATGTGAGCATACAACAAAAGCGTATAGTGACATGAAAAGCCAAGATACAAAACAATTGTCTATTGCCAAAATGTGAACTCCATGCAACATATAGACATGCAATGCAATACGAGCAGTAAACAAACTCATGTAGCAGGGAAAATAAGTACAGTCACACACACTTAAACCAACAACATTCAAGAAGGTTGCACAAATATTTTGTTATCAAGCTGAAGTTCCCAAATGTTCTAATAAACGACAAGGGTAAGAATTATGCCCCAAGAAATATGTACATGCAAGGGAAATGACCAGGACACTTGGGTTTGATGAAAAAGCAACGTCCACAACAAAAACAGGATACCTAGGCAACTGATAGTGCCCCAAAGTATAGACAAAGTAAGCAGTGGTCTTTTGTAAATGATAATTAGATCAGGGTGATTCACTCAGTCATTATTTCAAATCATGTGAAAAATGTCAGTAGGATATGGGATCAGCGCCATGTAAAAGACACATATTTCAGTCGAAAAATGAGCTGGTTACTGATTTTATTCATTTTCAAAATTTTATATTGTTTTTTATTTTTCTGAATCAATTTTACAATTATTTGAATTTTTTGATCGGTCAGAAGAATTCAAAAGATCAAAGATATTCTAAAAATTATGTGCGTAGGCAAATGGGGAAGGTGAGGCCACAAAAGAGCCAAAAGAGTATCCCCATGTAAAGAAAGACAAGGTGATAATAATTATTTTAAATAATTATTTGTCACGACGGGAGGAAGGATAGATGACAAAGAAGAAAAGAAAATAGAGGACAACGCCATGTAAGGTTCGTAAACAATATCACAGGTTAAGAGGAAGTGTCCGCAGGGTAGCACAAAGTGCCCCACACTTGTGAAAATTAATAAAAATAATTATTTTAATAATAAAATAATTATCACAGTGGGTAGAAGGTCAGAATGTGTTGGCTTGAAAATCTGTCGAGTGGACAGATCTATGGACAGATGAGCCAACAGTGTGCAGGGCATAGCCCCTCTTTGAGTCAGCAAAGCGAAACTAGTTTATTGCTATTCTACCAGCAGGAATCTTCTGCAAGTCTCACAATATTCTACCTTCAGGGGTTGGGATCTCATCCCAATAGAGGTATTTCCAACTGTAAAAGAAAGGAAATAAATGGGTTGGGGAGATAGGAACATAGATCTGAAGGAAGAAAATGAATTGAATTCCAAAGCAGAAAGGTCAGAAGGTCTATGATTTGGGTTGGTAGTATACAGAGCCGAACCTACTTTGCATAGATGAATAAAGCAATACTGATGAATAAATGACAACAAAGTAGAAGTAGATTCAACAGAACAATCACACAGATCTAACATAAGAAAGGTCTGATGTAAAACACATGTATTCAGCACAAAGTCTAAATATTGTATTATTATTTGCTTCTGTTACAAAAATTTCAAAATATTTTCTTGCTACTTCTATTTCTTATCTAAAAAGTATCCACCCTTGAATACAACAAGTATTCAAGTATATATAGAAGAAGAGAAGAAGAGAAGGAAAAAAGAACCAACCACTTAATTACAAAAATATCTTACAAAATATCTCAAAGTCATTTGTTGACTTTTGACAACTTTATGGATGACATCATCCCATGGTGCAACATGGATGATGTCATCATTTGTGTCAACATAATTTAGATAATTACAAGAAGAAAGCCAAGGAGAATGAAACTATTCATCGTCGTCCCATGGCTGAAAGGGGGTATCCTACTTTTGCTGCTGCTCAGGTGACGAGATGTGGAACTGGGCATGGTATTCCATGAACTTGGTGATCATGGGTTGAAGTTGATCCTGGGAAGGATCCTTGTGTTGATCACTGATAGCCTCACAAGTCTCCCACTCATCTGTGAGATTTTTCAGGGAGTTTGGAATATTCATTTTTTGTGTCTATTAGGTACCCAATGAAGTCACGATAGGCCAATAGGTTGTTGATGGATTCGGTGTTGAAAGTGACTTCTGGTCCCACCCCTTGTGAAACGATCTCCTTGAAGATATGAATAGTTTCATCCACCTTTCTTAAGGTGAAAGAAGGAGTGAGCAAGCCCGGAGACATTCTTAGGAAAAGTTTCTCCATTTGATGCATTGCATCCAGGGCTTCCTCCTTGATCTTGTCAATCTTCTCTAGGAAAAACTCCAGTTGATCGACCCGATAATCCATAGTAGAAAGGATTTTGTTGAGGGCTCTGGGGTGCCCAAAGATGCCGAACTTGACCAGATCTTCGACTGAACAGTCGAGCATTTTCTAAAAGGTCTCATGCTGCATCCTGGCATGGTCCAGCTCTTCAGAGATGGGTCCTGCTATCACCTGGAGCTCTTTGTTCACCGACCAATTGATATTCTGATATAGACTGGTGAACTTGGCAATCACTCCCTCACTTTCTTTGAGGATTTGGCTCCTCCAGGTGGAAACTGCCATACCCTGCTCGCCGATTTTGGCGTATTCATTAATCTTGTCCTGGCTCAAAGGACTCAGGAGTTTTGGCGGCAGTTGTAGGAGGTGCACTGCCCATTTTCTGCAAGGCGTGGAGAAGATGTTTATTTTTCTCCTTTAATAGCCTCTTTTCTTCCTTTGCTTCCTGGAGCTTCTTGTAAAGGGCGTCAACTATAGATAGGGCCTCTCCTTGAAGGCTTTCTGAAGATGTCCCCATTGTGACTTGGGTCACTGTATAATCTGTTAAAGACAGATCCTTTTTATCCTTTAAAGGATTGGGGTAAGCTATCTCCATTACTCTCTCTCCTGACGCGCTCTGAGAGAATCGGGTTATAGGATTTTTCTTCTTGGCCCCCTTTGATGGGATGATAGAGAAGTCCATCGGTGCAATGGGAACTTTCCTCTTTTGTTGGCTCAGGTGTTGAGAGATCCATGCTGGACTTTTGGGAGAGGAGCCGGAGATAGAAAAGGGAGCAGTTGTAGTAGTAGAAGGAAAATGCGTGGAGACACTTGGAGGCTGCATTGAGAGGGAGGCTGAGGAAGTGCTCATGGGAGGAAGAGATAATGCAGGGGAGGCAGACATGGGAAAGGAAGGGAGCTGAGAGATGAGGGAAGAAATTGTGGGGGACAGCTCTGCGAGAGAAGAGAAGATGGACGATGAGGAAGGGGGAATAATAGAAGATGGGGGAGAGGAAACGAACAAAGGAATGGTTGCTTGGGTCACTCGAGGAGGGGAAGGAGGAGAGGGAGAAGAGATAGAAGGGACCTCAATAGTTGTAGTAGTGGCAAAATCCTGAGTGGATGTGCCCATCAGAACATCCTTGGCCGCTTCTTTCTCTGGAGAAGCCAGAGTTATAACTTGTTCTTGTGCGGCGGAAGGGGGACTCTCAGGAGTCTCTTCTTGGGTAGATCTTGACTCGCCCTCCTTGTCTTTACCTTTGCTCTTTGGAAGATGTTTCAGTCTGGAAGGTGCATTGCCCAATGGAGATGTGGTGAAATAAACTCTGAGGTACATGAGACCATTCATCCTGCACCAGTGCTCTGTTCTCCATAGAGTTTCTTTGACCCTTTCTTCTATCGTCTAAGGCACTTTAGTTCTGTCAATGACAGCGAACGGGCCAGTCGTCCCCACCCGTGTCAAGATATACCTGATCAACTTCTTGATTAGCAGTTTGATAACCTTTTGGGACGATGGCTACGCCGTACTAGATGATTTCAGCCAAGGCCAAGTGGGAATGGTCTTTCCTCTGAGCTCAACCTCATGATACAGGTCAATATAAATATCCTTGATTTGTGGAATGTGGATTCGATCGAGTTTGGCCTTGGGTAGGCAATTCCTTGGGTTGACAGTGGGCCTTGCCAGGAAGTTGTGCTTTAGATTTAGCAGCTCCAACTCTGCAAACATCTCTCGTGATTTGTGGTGAGAAAGACAAGTGTACCTACCCACTGTGAGGGGGAAAGGAGTTCCACCCTTCTTTCTCTTCAAGCACTTCTCGTGATAGGTTATGAGCTGTCTTGACAGCTCCAATAGGATCAGATTGGGGCCAACATATTTTGGAAATATGGTTGGTTCCCCTAAGAAGTTGGCTGCCCTTAGATAAGTGAAGGTGGGGAATTGAGTGAACAAGGCCCCCCATTTATTTGTTGATGCAAAAATTCTCTTGGTCATACGACCGTGAGTCATGTTTGGCCTCAAAAGGTAGACGATCCCGTAGAAGAAGGCATCGTTAATATTTGTAAATTGAGAAATATTGTTCTCCAGCTTCAGCTCTGGATAGTATTTATATATTTTTACTTGGGGCCAAACCCTGTACTGTATCAATACTGGATAATCTCTTTCCGAGGCTACAGTATAAACTACGTAGGATTTCATGTATAACCTCCCCATTATGGTAAGTTGCTAGAGCTTCTCAGATATAGTGTTGCTTATGATCTCTGTCCACTCGAAGCATTGAACTGGCACATTTTTGTTCATTGTCTCCATGTATCTAAGCATCCATTTATGAAAGTAGTGGGCATCAGGAAGCCCAAATACTCTGCTTAGGAACGTGATGGTATCACTGAGTTCCTCTGAGAAATTACTGTGATGAATGAATTGTGGCCATCTGGTCACCACCTTCTTGTTTTTCAGGTATACCTCATTCATTAATTATATACACTGATCTTCATTATCTTCCCAACCCTTGGTGCAATCTTCTTGGCTTATGGCCATAAAGTTCCAGTGGTGAGGAATGCCAAGAATTATTTTGAAGTGTCGGGAAGTGAGATTGATCATGACCTTTCCTTTCTCATTCTGGACACACCTTGTGTCTTTGTTGTAGCAGCGGGCTACTACCATCATGAACTCATTGTTCACAGCATTAACCGGGATCCCTCCAGCAAAATGAAGGACACTACCTACCATTTTGTCCATCCATGGAATTCCTATGACCCTTCTGGTTCTGGCCCAGAAGTCTTCCATATCGATATGACCAAGTTCTGAGTCTCTTATATCTAGGTCACACTCTGCCTAGGATTCGGGCATCCTGACCCTCTGATATTTGTACTTCATTTCTTCCTCTGTAAGCTTGGCTTTACCCTTAGACTTGGTAGGTCTCTTGCTTGATGTAGACATATGTAGTTCTCAACTTATTTTTTGATATGCAAGAAGAAGAAGTGAAACCCCAATGCAAGAGAGTCATGTTAGCTGTTTGATCTCCCATTGAAGTATTGACAGAAGGAAGAGTTAGCAATTTTAAGGCATCAGGGTGCAGGGGCGCATGAACACTGCAGGCTACAGGGCTAAATAGTGTGGTGCACAGAAAAATAGTGTTACAAGGGAAAAATCAGCGCCAAAGGGCACAAGGTGCATGGATAATGCACATGAAATTTTTTTTGTTGTAAGCGGGAGTGTGCCGGTGCCATTTATATGTGTTTTATACCGGGCGCATGTATTTTTCATGTTACATGGGGACAGGATGTGCCAAAGGCGCATATATTTTTTAATGTTACATGGGGATTTGGTGCGCTAAAGGTGTGCAAGTTTAGCATGTGTAACATAGACTTCAGGTGCGAAAAAGGGGAACTTAGCACAGCACATGGGAGGTCTGCATGACATGATGTTGCTGCAATAGGGGATGCGCCTGTGCCGCTAACATAGTTTTATACTTGGCACAAGCACGGTTGGCGTTGCATGGATGCAGGGTGTGCCAAAGGTGTAATATTTTACAATGTTACACATGCATTTGGTGCGCCAAGAGGGCCCAGGGTTAGTGGGTGTTGCAAGCAAGGAAAGTGTGCTTTGAGGGGCACAACTATTTTCTATGCAGCAAGCATGGTGGATGCGCTGTTGGCGTGAATATACCTCATATTGCAAGGGCGGTGATTTCGCCAAAGGGTAAAAAATGTAGTTTATCAATTTTTTAGCTTCTTCTTTCTCTGTGGGGTTTGAATGGGTGTTAAGCCTCTTCTGTAGGGGTCTGCAGATAGAGAAGGGGGTACAACAAAAAGACCCAAGTGCTTTGAGGCAAGGCTCTCTTTACCAGCAGATCTGGAAAGAGGAGGGAGAGCATGGGAGAAAGACAACCAAGGAAGCAAAAGGAGGGTTTTGACAAATCTATGCAACCTACTACACAAACAAACAACAACCAGTAAAAATAGAGGGGGAACAGACCACCTACCCAGAATATATAATGTGAGAAGCAAAGCGGGGTCCACGAACGCGACACGAGGATGACAAGCATGCTGATAGGTGTAGAAGAATAAAAAGAAACAATCACATGTTTTCTGACTGGTGATAATGACAGGGTGGATGCGCCTATATATAGGCAAAGGTGTAATAAATGCGCCAACCACTTTTTGAAGTGGCGCATCAAAACACCTATCAACATTGCAAAACTTGTGCCTTGTGGCACACCAAGATGTGTGTTAACACGTTGTTATGTGTGCCTTTAGTGTAACAAAAATATTGTTCACACGAAGGTGCATGCGCCTTGGCGCATGCAAGAAAGGCGCAACATGGTGAAGTGCACCAAAATGTGTGTCGACACGCCAAAGGGTGTGCCAAAGGAAATGAAGGGGGCACAGATTTACCTTGTGTTGCACAGACAAAAGGTGCGCCCAACCAAAAAAAGACCAAAAATGGCTAAGTTCGGAAACTAGATTTCCCGGGAAAGGATTTTGCAACGTTCCGAACGCGGAGGGTTCCATGACGAGGGACAAAAACAAAATTTACACTGGGTTACCCACGAAATTTCCCTTGCCAATTTTACGGGATAACAGAATGATCACAGCAGAGAAAAACACGCCCTAAGGGCATCGCAACAAGTTAATATACCCACTTGGGAAGTAAAAACAATCACAATCAGTTCATTTGTACCAGATCCCTTACAAATTTTTACCACGAGATACCAGTGAGAGAGCTTAGAGCATGATGCAGAGGTTACCAATGAGGTAGAGGCGAGCAGATTGAATCCAGGAGTACCAGAGAGACCCTGCAGATGGACCCTTCGTGAGTGGTCTATCCTTTCCTTTTTTAAATTATGCATTTATTCCATTTTAGGTCATTTCTAGGGTAGGTAGGTGGGAAAAAAAACATGTGCACGTGCACATTTGTCGAAAATACAGGTACGTGCACGCGTATGCATATAAAAAGTAGAGATGCATGGGTGTGTTAGTGCAAAATCACAGCACCCGTGGACGCAGATCAGGCTTCTAGGTTGATCACTCAGGCATCCAGTGTGATTGCACAACATGGAAACCTCTCTCCAAGCGTGGGACTTGTAAAACTGAGAGAGGAATCTCCAGAGAAGGCTGGTTCCTGCTCCTAAACTACCTGCCACAAGCTATTCCAGTGCAGGCAAGCTAATCTAATCCTAATCTAACCATGCCAAGGAGACAGAGAGAGAGAGAGAGAAGGGAAAAACAGAAAAAGCCTACACTAAAACGGTGATACACCAGAGAAGGAGAATGTTGGACATCTATCAACGGCCATGGGACAAAGAGAGGTGAGCAATGGGAAGGATGGACAGATGCATCACAGGCCCAAAGATAGATTTCACACAGAAAATGTCCCAAAACTCCATGAACACAGCTCCAGACCTGCAATGAACATTCAAACATGCACAAATACCTGCAATGAAGAGAGGCAAGAAGAGAACAAGAAAAAACAAGGAAGGATGGACAGATGCATCACAAAACACATTTTGTTGCTCCAGAAGTTTGCACAGAACATCATTCCATTAGTAAAAGGAAAAAACGCCATTACAGAGCAAGGGAGGAGGTTTGAACTCCATTTTCAACCTAGAGAAAAAAAGAAGGGAGAGCAGAGCAGAAAGAATGAACAACTTCTCTTCAAAATGAGCCAAATCTGGCTTTTACATTGCATGGGTCGAGCCCAGGGGACAGAAAACGTGGGAAAACGTGCAATCCCATTCCTCATTGACTACAGATGAATTAAATCAACATGGAGGATCTTACCAACCCATACCCTGTCACTTTCACCGGATTACAGGAGAATGCGACCCATTCTGCATTAAATCTGGTCGCTGGAATGTCATTTCTGGCCATGAACACGCGTCTAAGCCATTTCTCGATTTTCTCCCTCTAGACTACTCCAAAATGCAAGATTGACCTTGGAATCGTGTAGAGAATTTCACCATCTTTCCGTTGATATAAAGAATGTGCAAATCCGAGCTCTAGATTGAAAGTTATGGTGATCTGAATATTTAGGGCACAAAACAGGCGAAAACGTGTTTTGAAATCTTTCCCGCGCTCTGCCACCTGGATGACACATGGCACGTGCTGATTGGATGAGCAATTCTCTCTCCTCCGTCCTTCATGGGCTTTCTTTTTGAAATTTCTTATGGGCCCCTTAAACTTGGACACGTGGCGCCATTTCATTGGTTCGGTTCAGCGCTTCAAACCTTCCACTTTGACTTTTTGACTTTTCTCCTTGTGACACGTGGCGTGATTTCATTGGTTCTCGGCCCTGCCGGCTCTTTCGTGCCCTTCGCGTATTTTTGTCCCAGATGGCACAGTGCTCCTTGTGCTGATTGTGGGCGAACCGGCCGGTTCGCGTCCATTTTTCCCAAATGTCCTAGTTTGTTTCAGACTGCTTGTTCCCATTTTGTTTCTGACTGTTTGTGCTGATTTCGCCCAGTTCGGCCGGTTCGCGTCTTTTTGGCCCGCTTGTCCCACTTTGTTTCAGACTGTTTGTGCTGATTTCACCCGGTTCGGTCGGTTCACGCCTTTTTCCCCTAGATGTCCCAAAGGCGACCCTCTCAGCAGTTAGCCAATTTTTCCTCTCGGTCGAACAGGCATTTCGCGCCCGCCGCGTACTTTTGTCCCACTTGTCCCAAATGCTTAGTGGGCCGCCTGGAGGCTTTTCGGCCAATCCGTGCCTTGACGTCCCGAATGTCCCGACTGCTCCTAGGACTAGGACTTAGCCAATTTTCACCATTTTTTCTGGATCAACCTTCTTGCCTTCTGCAATCTTTTCCCGCATTTTCTCAGAGCTTGCTCCTAACTACCTGGACAGGAGAGTTAGAAAAATATCTGAGAGAACCTTAGAAACATGATGTTTGCTCTGAATCAATCAATGTGCCTGGGACTTGAATATTTTGATGCATGTTATCAAAATTACCCTGGGGGGTGAATTTTGGATAACAGGGTGTATGCGTCAAAAAATGTGTACGCACATGCATAGTTGTCTAAAGGGTGGAAAACTTGGATGTACGTGTGCGTCGAACCTAGCGCGTAGGCGGTTGGGGGGGAAATTTCTGGAATTTTAGTGGGAACAGATGTGCAGACACGTGCATGTCAGGGAGGGACACATAGGCATCACACTGGGTGCATTGGCATCCTATGTGGCATACACTAGAAAAATTTAAAAGGTAAGGGGCACGTACGTGTCGGTTAGGGTGCGTAGGTGTCAAGGAAGGCGCATGCACGTCGAAAAGGGCGCGTATGCGACCGGAAGAAAATGAGACATACCTATAGCAATAAAATAGAAAAGTGTAGAAGAGAAAAATTAGAAGAACTTAAAAGAAAAAGGGAAATTAGTAAGTTTAAAGGACTCAGCAAACCATTTTTCCTTAGAAAGATAGCTAGAAGTTAGATAAGTGCCTAACAATTTTTTTTGATCTTGCAGTGTAGATTATCCGCAATTCAAACATGGGAGAGATACGGCCACCCGGAGATGATAGAGGCGCAGTTCAAGGATGGAGATAAGGGGATATTAGATATCCTCCTTTATGTCACAGGGTTAGCATACATGGCTGACATGCCCTAGATCACATTAGATCACAGCCTTCTTACGACCATAATAGAGAGATGGCACAGTTAGAACCAGTTCTTTCAGATACCTATAGGTGAGATTACCATCACATTGGAGGATGTCTGGCACATCATGTGCATTCCTATCGTTGGTCAGTCTATTCAGTATGTGAGTGAAAGAGCAGCATTAGATGGATGCATAGCACAGCTGTTCGGAAGTCCCAACAATACCTCATCGTGGGATGATGGTGAGATTTTCACGCTCCATTGATGACCTTTCTCTAGATTGGGTCATAGTATATATGATGGCCTTTGTCAGTGGAGTGTTACTCCTTGACAAGACCGGTTCCTCATTCCCTCTTGCACTACTTGGAGTTATGCTTGGATTGATACACATAGAGATTTATTACTGGGGTCAGTGCATTCTGGCACATCTTTACTGGGATCTTCATCTTATTACTTACTATCGTCAGAAGACGGTAGGTCCAGCCAAAATCCTCATGATATGGGCCTAGGATCATATTGCCATCGGGCACCCTCTAGGTGCTCTAAGAGTTTGGGCTCCAAAGGAGCCATCTACTATGGGTTGGGTCCCCATCGGGGATGATGTTCTTCCCTACAAGGGCAATCCTTATCCTTATCATCAAGAGCTTGACGACCTACAATAGGTGGTTGTGGTATGGAGGCCATACCATCATTTCTAGTGGCCCGAGGATGCCTGAGAGATATCTATATCCGAAGTAGATCATTTTATCATGGGAAGCCGCAGCTATATGCAAGAGTTTTACAGAGTTGATAGGTGCCAGTGACAGTTTGGCACCACACAGGATGTTTCCAGGGCCTGATATGTGGTACGCATGGAGGGAACGCGAGTATTTTGACATGGAGCCATAAATAGCCTTTGATAGAGCCTAGGTGAGTTTTACACAAGTGATACCCATTGCATGGTACCCTTGAGGTAGGTTTGAGATACATGGTGCACAAAAGAGTACAGACTCTGGTACCATGGTGTGATTCCACACAGGCTAACCATTCCGAGGGTAGCATATGAGGCAGGCGTGAGGCCTCCCCTAATGGGGTCACCTAGTGATGATGATGGTGCCTGAGGTGATACCGATGATGATGATGCAGATGACAAGGGTGGCCCCAATGCATAGCATCGAGTTAGAGGTAGGGCTCAACAACCACATGTACAGGGTCCTAGGCCTATACCTAGATAGTTACACCAGCCCCAGCTGGTCCATTGCCTCTAGTAGGCATTCCAGTGGGAATTTATGTGCCTTTACAATAGGTTCTACCACAACAAGGTCCACCTCCTTAGGCTCCAAGGGGTGGTGATGGATAGCTAGCTGCATTATAGCAGCAGTTATAGGCTGTGATAGTGGTACAGCTTCAGGTGGTCAAAAAGAGAGATCAGGGCCAGAGCACAGGTCCAGGTATTGACTGTGGAGAGAGACCAGGCTAGGTCTCAGTCACAGGATAGTGGTAGGGCCACATGGCAAGGCCAGATCACACAGTTGGCAATGCAGGGCATTCAATTAGTTGGTGCCTTGGGCAAGGCACAAAGCCAGTTACATAATGTCATGGTTTAGTATGACCAAGTGTAGGCCGAAGGACACACTTATATGATGGAGAGGGACGAGGCCCCAGTGGAGTTACAGAGTGTCACACTGGAGAGAGATCGATAGGGTGTTGCTGTTAGGCAGGCTGATGCTGATAGAGGTCGATTGACAGGCGAGCGTGATACCGCCCTACATACAGCCTTGGCCACAAGTGATGATGATTTTATACGTTACACTATCAGGGCCACAGGTGAGGCTCTTTATTATAGGACTGCTTACTTTTGAGTAGTTCCAGCAACAGAGTGAGTGACACCTTATGCCCAGCTTGATGTGAGACGCACAGGCTCCAGATCACGGAGGTTGACTAGGTCAATACAACAGCTAGCCACATAGCCAAGTACATAGCAGAGGGCTACACAGGGTCCCTCAAAGTTGGCAGGTTCTTCAAGGGCAAGCCCATCACAGCCTCCACTATTCCATCCTCCAGGAAATGGTCCCAGTAGCCACGGTGAGGGTGAGAGCTGCGGCTGAGTCTCCTACTCATGCCATAATATGTATGTATGTATTCATTGTATATGCCTCTTATGAAGGCTAATTTTGACTATGTATAGATTCTTTACATTCTTTCATAGATGCCTCTAGATGAAGGCCCGATTTTTATCGATGTATGTACTTTTGATGTATCACCACACCTCTGTATGTAGGCTTATTATCTGATCCATGCCCCTTTTATATGGTATATAGACAAAGCATTTTGTATATACCAGACTCTGGCACTGATATTTTTTTAGTATACATGTACCATATGGACATTATCTTGTATATCATTATTTCGATGACACATTGTATCGATGATGTTTTATTTTGAGCATTGACATGGATAGTTTTACAGGTATATATATGGAAATTTAATTCTTTTTATATTATGTCATGTATATATATTGTCATGATAATTATGTTTTATGGATGTTCATGTTGTATCTTTCCTTCTTCATGTATGTGGCATACTTTCAGATGTAGAGATGTATATGTTTTTCCTTCTTTCATATTTGATGATGTATCTGTAGATGGTAACACATTTTTTTAGATTCATGAGTTATTTATGAGTTTGTATGCTAGCACTTGGGATGATACTAGATGATATTGGTGTGGGGGGGGGATATATTAGTGATTATACACAACCCCTCTTGCCCCTACTAATGATACGATATGTGATGATTAGGTCAGCATACATGCATGATGTAATACTTAGTATTTTATTTATATATGATGTATAGATAATGTTATATGTGATGAAATGATAGATGATATATGTGATAACAAACAATTTTCCTAAACAAACATGCAAGAAAAAGTTAATAAAACTAAATAAATATACACATGCAACACAATGCAAAGCAACTAAAATGAATATTAATCTAACATTCTAATCTAAGCAAGTAAAAATGAGTTCCAATAGATGCATATAGCAATCAAAGAAACATACAATAATTATTTACAAGCATAAAATTCCTAACAATGAATGCAGTGCAACACATAATTAAACCTGACAAGATCTAATATAATGTAAGAAAAGAATCATTCAAAGAACAAACAACACAACAAGCTAAGTACATCAAAACTATATAAACCAACAACTAAAAGCAATCTAACTACCACTTTGTTTTTACGGGACAACATTGACATATTTTCTAATGTTTTTGAGTTTATCATGAAGGATAAGTTTTTAATGCTTTTTCCAAATGTTTAGGCTTTTGTGTACCCTTTTCAAATGTTTTTGTGTTTTCAAGGTCATGTTCTGAAAGCCTCAATGTTCAAGCTTTGAAAGAAACGTGGAATGCCTCCAACATGATGTGGGAATATACAAAGGGTCGAATGCCACGTGTTAACGTACAATGAAGTGGAATGTGAATGTGCCCCCAATGTAATGTGGGAATATACAAATAGGCCACATCCATCACACAGATATAGCGTAAGTAAACCAGATCACAAGTCCTGTAAGGTAGCTTGAGGTCAGATTCCTAGACCTAGCAAGGGTACTGCAGATTTTAGCAAGTGGCAAGAGTTACCCATCATGTCGCAAGAGTGACTTGTGTACGAGAAACCTTCCTTTAGCACCAGAAACTAGTTTTCACAAAAGGACATGCCCACTATGCCACAATTGTCTGGTTTTCGCACAAGGATGACCTATTTTTTCTTTACTTTTTTCTCAATTTTTCAATTTTTTTTTTTTCGCTTGTTTGTTTTTTTTTTGGTTTTCTACCTTTTAGTTTCTTATCTCAATTTTCTAGCCATGCCTAAGCATAGAAACAATTGAGGTGAATGGTAATTCTATATGCCCCTGATCCATATTTAGTGGTCACCACATAAGGACCAAGCCAATTAGCCTCAAATTTACCTTTCTTTTCCATGTATTTGGTGGTATTCTTATGATGTTATTTTAGTACAAAATCACCTACATCAAATTCCCTACGAATGATGCATTTTTTGTATCCTTTGGATACTCTATTTTGATATAATTTAAGGTGATTAAGCTCTCTGATACGCCGTTCATCTAATAGTTCCAACTCTGCCAGGTGAGCAACTTTGTAGTCTTCATCTTTGTCGAGGTAGTCCCAGAGAGATATTCTCAGGGAGGGAAGCTCCACTTCCAAAGGTATGATGGCTTCAGTGCCATAGACAAGTGAGTATGGGGTCGCACCAGTAGGGGTGCGGATGCAGGTTCGATAAGCCCAGAGGGTGGGATGGATTTACAAGTGCCAATTACGACTAGTTTTACTGACCATTTTCTCCATAATGCGCACAAGAGTTTCTTTTGTAGACTCTTCTTGCCCATTACCTTGAGGGTAATAGGGGTGGACCATTTAAGCTAGATATGAAAGCATTGACACAAGGTTTTTACCATTTTGTTTTTGAAATATTTACCATTGTTAGTGATAATGGCCAAGGGGATACCATAACAGCATATAACATGATTCATGATAAACTTGGATATTTGCACACCGGTAACATAGGTAAGAGGAACAACCTCCACCCATTTAGTGAAATATTCGGTTACAATTATGATGTGAGTATGACCATCTGATGAAGAAGGTTGGAGCTTCCCTATGAGATCTAAACCCCACTTTGAAAAAGGCCAAGGCATTGTAATAGGCTGTGAAGCCTATGCTGGTACATGTATGAGATTACCGTACTTTTGACAAAGTTCACATTTCTTCACGAAGTTGTAGCAATCAGATTCCATGGTAGGCCAATAGTATCCTACTCTCAACAGTTTCTTAGCTAGCACCATGCCACTAGTGTGTGCCCCACAGATACCACTATGTACCTCTTTAATCACTTAAACCGAATCAGTAACATTTAGATAGCGAAGAAAGTTCCCATCATATCCACAATGATAAAGAGTGCCTCCTAGGAGGGTATAACGGGAAATGCGGTGGATAAGGGATTTTTTTTTAATGGGAAATGCGGTGGATAAGAGAAAATTCCTTCTGACATTCGGTCCCCCACTTGAAAGCAACACCTTTCTTCAAAAGATGTGTAAACGGATGACATTTATCTGCAAGATGAGAAATAAAATGGTGAATAGCCTGGATTATATCTCCTATGGGATTAATTCTTTCCCTATAGACTTCTGAGTTGTTTAACAGTGGTGGGTGGAGGCATGTTTTTTAATAGCAGTGTCCTTGGTGGGGTCCACTTCTATCCCTCTCTGTGATACTATAAATCCCAAATAGTGAATTGGGTAGCAGAAATATATAAAAGGAGAGTTTTCCTGATAATACACCGAAGACACACTTCTTAGGACTGAGACGAACCTTGTATTCGCTGAGGCACTAAAAGATACATCTAAGCACTTCTGGCTACTCTTCTCTGCTCTTTGATTTAGCTAATATGTCATCTACATAGTCCTCCATAATATCGTTCATCATATCATGAAAAATGATAGTCATAGCACGCTGATAAGTAGCCCCGGAATTTTTGAGTCTAAATGGCATGAATTTGTAACAAAAGGTTCCCCATCGAGTGATGAAGGTAGTCTTGTATTGATCCTCTTCTACAATCCTTATCTGATTATACCCCGAGAAGCCATCCATTAAGGATAGCATATCATAGCCAACAGTAGAGTCTATGATCATATCTATGTTTGACAAAGGAAAATCATCTTTAGGACATGCTTTATTGATTTCATGGAATTTGGTACAGACCCTAATACCAACGGGTTTCTTTTGTACTGGAACTATATTAGAGATCCAATCTGAGTAATCAATAGGTTTGATAAAATCTGTAGCCAAGAGTTTCTCTAATTCTTCTTTGACAAGAAGTGCAACTGTAGGATGCATGTTCCTTAGCTTTTGTTTAATGGGCTTGGTGTCTAGGTGCACAACAAGGTTGTGCACAAATAGTGTTGGATCCAAGCTGGGCATATCTGAATATGTCCATGAAAAAATATCAACATATTCTCTTAAGAGTTCCACAAAGGTTTTTTGTTCTTGAGCTGAGAGCGAAGCCCCCAACTTGATCATCCTGGGTAAATCCTTTGAACCAATGTTAACACTAATTGTTTCCTCAATGATCATCTTAGATGTGTCCTCCATTCTAGTAGGATCAGGAGAGAGGGTGAGATCAACTTCCTGAGGTAGTTTTTTATCATATTCAAATGGATAAGTCATTTTATCCCCGTGCTTTTCATTTTGTTCTTCTATAAGTGTCTCAAAGAGTTTTTCACTGTGATATTTCCATTTACACTTTGTTCTAGGATGCTCTAAAGTATTTTTACTTTTACTCACAACATTCTTACCCAAGTGGCCACACATCTCTGCTTCTTCTCTGAAGTATGCACATGTGTTTAACTGAATTTGGAATCCTTTCTTGTGGTCCCCATTAGTAAGAAAATCCCTGAGTCCCATGAATTCCATGAATGCTTCATCATTCTCGAAGATATCAAGTGGTACGTAAAGTTGTTGGTCCCAATCTATAAGTTCAGGATAAACTAAGGTGACTTGATAATCGGTTGAAGGGATCGATTTAGATAGGGTAAGGATGGCTGACTCTTGGAATACATTCGTGGAAGCCAAATATTCGTAGAGGCTACATTAGGAACTTGCATCGCTATCCGCATTATACGAAATGTCCTCGCACTCAGAAAATGTAGCATCAACCTCGACAGGTTGAGCATCCTGGGATTTTAACCCAAGACCATGTTTTTCATATTTGAAATGGCGAGTAGGAATAGGTTCTAGATGGCCTTGTGTGTTGGCTCCAAATCCGTATCCTTTATAACCCATGACAAACATCATGCGGTGTCCTTTAATATACTGAGGTGCTTGATGGCAAGAGGCCATGGTTCCTTCTGGAACCTTACTAATGGGATCCTCTAACATATTTTCTTCGGAAAAGAGGCCACTATGAACAAATTTATCTAATGGTTTTGAACATGGTTCTCGTGTGCTTTTGAACTAAAAATAGGGCTTACCCTGTGTCCTAGGTGACACTGATAAGTCTAAAATCAATAATGCTTGTTCAAGAGTAAATGGCTCTCCTGGGCCATATTTTGCTGATGTAGCTTCCCAAGATGCAAAAGGATTGACCAAAGAAGGGAAGTCATGATTATAAGGTGTGAGTGATTTTGAGTCCACCCGATTCTTCATAGCTTCCATCTTAAGAGGGATGACAACATCTGCGGAAGGGCACTCATAGGCTACACAAGAGAAACTATGCAACACTTGACAGTGAGTGAACGGCTCGGGATCTCCTGGGATAGTGTCTATATGTCCATTAAGGCACAACTTGATACACTGATGAAATGTTGAAGGAATAGCCTATATGGCATGAATCCATGGACGCCCCAAGAGCATGTTATATGGGAGATATAAATCTAGGACGTGGAAGGTCGTATCATGACAGGTTGGACCTACTTCCATGGGCACTACCATAGTACCTATGGATTCTCTCTCCTCATTATCATACACTGTGATGGTGATGGTCTTAGCTCCCAGATCCATTTCTAAAATGCCTAGCTGACTAACCACCTTCAATGTGCATATATTTAGACTAGATCCCCCATCCACAAGAAATCTTTTAATCTTATGATGGGTAACCACCACTTCTAAATAGAGAGGAAAATTATGCTTAGGGTTGTTACATAGGATAGCATTGCGATCAAAAGTGATATGCTTAGTGGGTTCAAGATGGGTGATCATAGCTTGTAAGCATGCAGGATCTACTTCAGTAGAGACTCTGAAATTCTGTAATGTTTTGTACAATATATCCTTGTTAGCAGTAGAGATTTTAAGAAGGTATAAAATGGATATTTTAGCTGGTGTTTTCTATAGCTGATCTAGTAAATTATATTGGCTTTGGGTAGCTGGTATTGGATCAGGTATGATTAAGTGAGTGTGTCACGTTCCAACTGAACAACGTTTTTTGAGAATTCAGATTGTGTTTACTCATTCATCAGATGAACGGATGCAACCTATAAGGGATTTGAATGGACTGTCATCACTAGGGTAAACATATGCAGTAGTACGATAGTCATTAGAGGCTTTCCCATGATCTGGTTTCCTTTTCTTTTTATCTGCATGGTTGGGAAAAGGTTCTTTGTATATGCCCATTTTTTCATTGGGACCCTGTCCTGAATCAGGAGGTGATTCTACAACAATCTTTCCCTCTTCAATGAGGTCTTGTATGAAGTGTCTTGACCATAGAAATCTATCTATTTTGTGTCCTTTGACATGATGGAAGTCACAGTATTCGTGGTCTTTATACCAACTAGGTTTTGGAGCATTTTTTGGGAATGGTACTGTGGTACTTGGATACTCTACCATTTTAGCATCATCTAATTGTTTTAATATAGTAGTTAGCGATTTGCTCAATGTTGTGAACTTACATTTTGTAGGTGCTTTGGGATGAGATCCTTGTAAAAGCTTCAAAATTGGACCTGTCTGCACAACTTGGACCCTTTTGGAGTCAGTAATTCCATCACCGATGACATGCTTGTTCTTATTAAATAACTTGGGTTTTTCTACAGGTTTGGTCTCATGTTTGTTTTTGACAAAGGGTTTAAGTTTACCTTTGGTAATAAGATCCTTTTCAATTTTTCTACCTTTCTCTATAACTTCCTTGAAGTTAGATCCACAATTCATATGAAGATGGAAGGCTATCTCTGAGTTTAAATTAGGAGAAAAACTGCTCTCTAATTGTTTTGCAGGTAAAGAAAAAGGGAAGCAACTAGCCAACGCTCTCCATTGTTGTAAGAAACCCGCGAAGGTCTCATTAGGTTTTTGCTTTGCATTGCAAAGCTCATTCATTGTGACATCATTTTTAATATTGAAAGACTAGTTCCACACAAATTTTTTTGCTAGTGTCGGCCACGTGGTTATAGATCCTTTAGGTATGCTACAGAACCATTCAATCGCCAAAGCTCCTAAACTAATGGGAAATATTCATATTATAAAGTTATCATTGTAGGCGACCTCTTGACAAGCCATGTAAAATTCTTTGATGTGATCGCGAGGATCACCTTTGCCTTTGTACTTGTTGAGATTTGGGATAGTGAAATGTTTAGGAAAGGGCTGCAGTAGCATGTCTTTATCAAAGGGATAAGGACATAGTTCTTCATAGAGATACTTTTTGTTTTTGCCTATGTTTCCATGTTGTAATGTTGTGAGAATATCTTTCATACATTTGAATTCATCCTGAATGAGTTGCTACTTAGTAAGAAATATTGATTTTTGATCCTGAATTGCTTTAAAGGTATAGTCTGTATATGGATCAAATTGAAACTCGTTAAGTTTATTTTTGTCTTTGTCCTTACCTATGTTTCTTTTTGAAGTGCCTAGGTTTGTTAATTTCTGACTCAACTTCAAGATCTATTTTTGGAGGATCTCCTCCTCAACCAGGGAATCCTCTTCTTCATTGAATTTTGGAGGAGGGGAGGCCATACATGTAGTCTTTACTTTACGTGAAGCCTTAAAGTTAGGTTTATGTGATGTTTCACCTTCGACAGTGGCCTTATATTGCCCAGAAGTGGATGCATATCCCACATCGAAAGGATTATTTGTGTCTAAGACGAATCTTTTCTCTCATAATTTAGGGTCAACGACCTTTGTTTCTTCTTCACGCTCGTGCGGAATTTTATCTCCTAACATAAGGACTCTCGCGAGTACTTTATCTTTGTTATAATATAAGATCTCATCAAATCTGTTTAGGTATAACATTTGTTGTTCTCCCAAAGAATCTGAATCTTCTCCACTATGATCGATTAATGTTTTTGTATCTTTTACTTGAGAGAAGAGTGGTCCTAAATTGTTCCCACTAAAGGGGAAATCATCAAAATAATTAGCTCCTGCATTAAGCTCATTCGATTTTTTTTCCATTTTGAAAAGTCTAGGCATTACCAGCTGATACTCAGATGCAACACTATGTTTACTAGTTTTCAAAGGATACTGATATGGACAAATGAAAATTTATCACTCACCTAAGTTGTGTTACGTCAATTCTATACTTAAAAGACCAAGATGAGTGACAATGTTGTACCATATATGTGGGCCGAAGTCAGAAATCTAACAAGGCTTGAATATCAACACAATACTGAAAAATTCCTCCAACAAGGTATACCTAGAACTGACTCAAGTACGAACAACAAGCCAAGTGTATTGAAAAGCAGAAGTCATAATTAGATACAACGTAACAACACTGTCAAGATATCTCAACCAAGCAAGAAAGACGTCAATATCAAGACAACATCATGATGGTATATATAATGCATTATCAACAATCGTCAAAAAACCTAGATGATGTCAGAACTAAAATCAAGTAGAAGGTATAACAAGAAGTATGTTATGATGCAAGTAGCGTAACCATGCAATAGATGGATTTATACTAGGTTCCCAAAGAATGGGGGACATAATGTAAATACCAATACTGAATGACCAGACTAGGGGAGAGACAAAATGACAAAACTGACCCGTAACAATGACAAAGATCCTATAATCAAGATTGTAGGACTGTCAAAGATGTGAAAATGTGCCCACCTACTTTAGTCATTTAACACCCTATCTGAAAACATGGATGAGTGTAAATGTACAAAAAAGTAGCTAGCACTATCTTTGACACGACACACAAAGTATGCCTCTGTTTGACTTCCAACATGGAAAGTATGAATGCATGGGTGTAGATTAAGAATATGTGAAAATAGACTTAGTTTTACTTGGGTAGAGTTTCACCTCATTAAAAAATGAGAAGGAAGCTAAGCTAAGTAATATGTTTGTCTAGATTAATGATGAAAGACACTCAGATCAAACTTGGGATGAGTTCATTACTATGTTCGAAAAACACGATGCTGAATCCAAACAAGTTATCACTTTGTGATGGTGAAACAACGTGCATGGACTAGTAAAGTTGGCTTCCAGACAAAATGGCTTTCCTAATAGGTTCTCTTAACTAGGTGTTACAAAAAATTATCCACGAGCGAGATGATTTACCCAAACAGTCCTGAATATCTTGGGAGTATCTCAACTGTGCTTCCTTTAAGTACAGTGGGTAGTGAATGTGTCCATCATGTACTATTAAGAATCATGTAGGGATAAATTGTAACTCTAACTCACAAGGCATACTATTCAAGTGGGTAAGTGAGGTGCTTCCCATTTCATCCACGAGGTTACTCAGCGGTGTACTACTTTGGGGTTCCTGGAACCACCCCCATTGTTATAGCTTAAGGCATTATGCCAAAGGGGTTATGTTCCAGTTAAGCAGAGAGGGACTTACCCTTTTCCGAAACCTGTAATACAGTGTGTTGAATATGGTGTGTTTTTTTATTCTTTTTTAATCTTAATGTGGTTTCAAAAGTGGCACACTATTTGGCAATCTGCAAACACATGTGTATTAGAATTTTTTGTTTCATTTTTAGCACCTTTCTTTGACCAACGTTAGGTCATGTAGATAACAAGTTGTTTAGTAGTTTTCTCATTTTTTGATTGAGGTAAAAGATAACTCACACTTGCTTTTGATTCCTAAGATCTCCCGAAAGCTGTGAACGAAGAGCATACGCAAAGTGGGAATACTACTAAAAGCACATAAAAATGTTACTTTATCCTTTAAAAAGAGCAAGTTTTTTAACATGTAAAATAGATTTTGTGTAAATGTTTTTGATCTCCAAGATCACTTTGGAAAGCACGAGGAGATAGCATACACACCTTTCACAAATCCTCATTTAAGCTAAGGAATGAAAAACACTTAATCATGCAAACTAAAATTTTAAAGAGTTAGCCCCATTTTTAAACCTGTTAATTTTTAGAAACCTACATCAAAATGTTAGAGAAACAGTTAGAACAAACTGTAAGAAAAATTTTATTTTGATAATAACACTTGTGCTCCTAAACCAACATGTACGCGCCCCAACCAATGGGTACGCACCTTTACCAACACCTACACGGGTCTACTAAAATCAAAATAGAGTTGACACCTAAGCACCCTAATCTAATAGGTATACTAGGGTTCTAATGTGAACGCACTCCTACAGACGGATACATGGCCCAAGCAAAAATAAAACTGTAAAATTTTACACAGAGATATTAATTACACAGACACTTCCAGAGAGATGCAGACGTAGATAAACCAATGGAAATGCGGATGCATCCTTGTAGAGATTTTTTTCAAAAACACAGAGGACATTCTAAGAGGTACATGACCTTTTTGATGGAGACGCGCATATGTCAACGTGTAAGTGCCACCCTAAAAAACCTACGCGTGCTCTATGAAAAACCTACAAAAAACAGATATTTTCAAAATTTTAAAAGCAAATAGTTTTTTTTGTTTGTGAAAGCTTCCTATTTCTATGTTAAACCCACAAATGCATATAAATAGAGCTCATTAATCCAAGGTTTAAAACAAAAATGAAGAATTTAACAAGTGATTTACAAAAAATACTTGAAAAAAAGACTTTGAAGAACTCAAAGGACCTCCATTAATGGAGGATGGATATAAGTGTCCCACCGGGCATGCCAAATGTGTTCAAAGAATTTTTTTTGGAAGCCATGGATTTGGGGTAATAATTCCTAAATAATCCCCAAATTCTCCAAGCAAAAAATCATTGGACCATCCGATAAGAAATAAGCAAGATTTTCTAACTAGCATACATTATGAAGTAAACACTCAAACTTAAGCTAATTAAAAACTATCTCTATTCTTTGAAAGCTTAAAATAATGAACCTAGTAAGCCCTAAGAAATCATTTTTAGTGATTAAGAGAAAGATATCTCCCCATTATAGGCCTTTAAGCCAATGGATCTTCTCCTTTACTCTATAAAATGGATTAGCAATGCAAGAGATGAATTAAATAGCTCAATATCTAAACTAGAAATGAAATCTAGAACCTAGATGTAAAATACTATAATCTATGCTTAGGAAGAAGGGAGGAATTCTTGAAAATGAGAGAGGGGGTCTAGCCCTATATATAGTTTTTCATTTGGGAGAATGGAAAACTTGGGTGCATGTGGGAAAAACACCAAATTCAAAAAACCAATTTTAGCAAGTCAAAACTTACTTTGACTAGGTTTAGGAAGGGATAAATAATGTTTAAGCTTAGTTAAACATGTTTAAGAGGTGATTAGGGTTCGGAGAGAGTTTTGAAGGGTTAGATCAATCCAATGGAATGGATTGAGAGGCCAGGAAGGTGGTAGAAGTGGACTAAAATAAATTAAGAAGCTAATGTACTTAGAACGAAGCCATTATAACTTGTTTAAATGGTTCACAAGAGGAAAACCGACAAAAGAGATGTCGTAGGAAGAAAGTTAGATAGGTCAAACTGGCAGTGTATCTTCAGTTTGCAGGGAGAAGCATAACTAGTGTAATATTAGTCGTAATAGTGCATTGGCCAAACTACCGATGTTTACAGTGTGACTTCGTCCCCTCAGTGTGATCTCCTCGTTCCTTCGTGTTCTCTTGAATCCAAAAAAGCATGTATATGATAGCATCAATAGAATAAGGTACTTGAATAATGGAAGATTTAGATATATACCAAATAAAATGTGAGTAAGAGAGGGATAGTGCAAGTGAACAGATCTTGACTATGTAATTCCTAGCGGGATTTATTGCGAGAATAAAACACAAATACGCTGAGAGTTCTAGAAACTATCTTTTGTGACTAAACAAAACCTGTAACTCTAAATGGATTCCAACCTAAGAACGAAACTACCTTATTCTAGACTGACTTACATGGAACAACAATGAAGCAAGATTGAAACAAGAAGATCAAATGACCTCTAAATAGCAAAGGAAGACTAACAATGGATGCAAAACATGAAATTATTGGAATTCTAAGCAAGAAAGTAAAAATACTGAATGATTAAATATAGAAGGAGAGGGGCCATTTGTTTGAAAACAAGTTGGCTATTTATAGCAAATGAATTCAATAGAAGGTAACTTGGAATGGAACTCTTTTACCATTAAATAAAGTGAAAACACTATTTACAGTGCGGACAAAACATAAATGAAAATAAAAGTAGCTAAAAAATGCGGATAGAAATTTGAATTTTATGTTTGAAGCGATCGTCGGAATTTTCTGGAAAACACACACTTGGCGAGATTTTCTGGATCCTGAACACCTTGTGAGGAGACTGTTATCACTAAATCATAACACCCTTATGTTTTCACTAGTGTATATACTTGAACTGACGGTGTGATTGGATAACATGGGTACTATCTCCAAGTTGTGGGACTTGCTACTTGAGATAGACCTCCAGAGAAAGCTGGTTCTTGCTCCTAAACTACCTGCCACAATCTACTCTAATGCAGGGTAAACAAAATATTCTAATCTAAATTTCCAAGGGACCAAGGAGAGGGAATGCATAAAATGAAATCCTACACTAAAGCGGTGATACACCAGAAAAGGAGGGCGTGAGAGTAGTCTTCCAATGTGTGAGATATAGAAGCAAAGTGTACACTAGAAGGGGCGATGCTGGTTCTCCATAATCTAGCAAAATGCATTCACAACAACATTTAAAACATACACAATGATAATGGATCCCTGAAAGAACATAAAAATAAACACAATATTCTTGTAATCAAGGTTGAAGGGGCAAGAAGAATGCAAGAAAAACACAGCAGGGGAATATGCATACACAAACTTATATTTTATTGCTTCCTGATATGCACAGTTCAATCGGTTACAAGATAAGGGCTTGGATGACCATGTAAGGAGTCCACAACAGGGGCCTATAGGACATTGGCTTCAAAAAGTGAATTTTGGCAGAGATTTTCTCTAAAAACTCCCCCCTTACAATGAGCCCAACACTCCAATTTATAGAAAAAATGAGAAGATAGAGAGAAGGGAAAATAGAAATCCTGAAATCTATCCTTCAACCACTTATAAGAGGCATTAAATGGAGTAAAATTATTGTATATTACTTGCAAAAGGCTTCCCATACTATCCCAGGTGCTGCAACAGAGAAAGAATGATGACCATGCCTCTTAATTGCACTCCCAACTACCAAATAAAACAGTGTTATGAACGTGGCCACGTTTTATAAAAAATACCCATCTATTTCTCATAAAATCTGAATTTTCTTAACTTTTGTATGTCAGGCGCAGAGCCACAATTCCAACGGTACCAGTTTTGTGCAATTTCGTTGAGAAATGCAAAATTTATGGCCTTCTGAGTGTGGGAAGCTATTTTGGGTCTAGAAGGCATTTTCTGTCATTTAAGGGGAATGACCATTAACTGGCTGGAGCCGAATATTTTTCTTTTTTTTTAAATATATCTACCCTCATTAAAAATAATAAATCCAATTTTTGTGGCATAGAGGACATCATGCTTGTTCTAGAAAGTCCAATTTTATGAAAATCAGAGCTCGGAGTCAAAAGTTATGGCCGTTTGAAGTTTCGAGAGTCAAACGTTGACTTTTCCTTTAAGTTGTGGATATTGCGGAAAAATCGGGTCCACGTGTCCCAGTTTTTCTGGAAACATTCTTCCACATCAGATGATTCGGGCTTCCTTGTCCCCCTTTGCGACCTTTTCGCCTTTGCGCGTCCCGCACGTACTTTTGTCCCAGCTTTTCCGGACAAAAATCTCCTCACTGCCCACATTTGACTGACTTGCAGCAAATCGGCCGATTCGCATCCCACGTGTCTCGATGTCCCAACTATCTCGTGGACCACCTGGGACAAAAGGTTCCGACTTAGCCGATTTTCTTTGTATTTTGGCCCCAAACTTGGTACGACGAACCTCGGTATGACCCGCACTGGTATGATCTGCACCCTTCAGACCCGGAATGCTTTAAAACAATCCTGCGACCTTATTTTTTGCATTTTTTCAATATTTATAACTCGTTGGGATTTTTTCTTGGATGGGAGAGTTATAGAGAAGCCGAAGGGACCCCAAAAAACATGATTTTGGGCCTTGAATCAATCTACTTGCTCGAGACTAAAGAATTTGATGCATGTTATCAAAATTACCTTGAGGGGTGAATTTTGGATGACAGAGACCTGTATCATCATTGGGGTATGTGCAATATCTTTCTGGTGGTGCAGTACCCTATAATTTTGGGTATGTACATACTCCCTTTATTCTCTAGGTGATTCACATGCATGGTGTTCAATTTCTCAAACTTTATTCATTTTTATTCTGAATATTGTTCTATGAAGTTTTTATTGATGGTGGTTTTTCAGCAGCAAATCTCATGTCAGATATCTCTTATTATATTTTTAATTCATTCTAGGTTGCTGTGATTTCAATGTTCCTAATTGATGTTCATAATTTTACGTTCATCTACTTTGAATGGTCCTAAATGATAATTCACAGTAATAGGCTCCCCTGATTTAAATGGTCTTGAAGGCTGTTTGATAGCAGAACTTTGACTTCTATGTCAAAGCATAGATGCTTTGATGGATTTTTTTGGAACATGAATAGTTTCTTTGGAAGGAGAAAAAGACATCTACTTTGGAGTGCTATGTGATCTAACCTTTGCTTTGGTGGACTCTATAGAGGCCATATAGTTAGGGGTTTGAAAATATCTTGTCTGACTATCATCATCTTTTATAAAAGAAGTAGAAGCTAAACTTTTATGATTTTTGAAGTATGAATAATGTATAATTTTAATATTGAGTAGATGTTTCTTAAAATCATAAATTACCCTACTACAAGATGTGCTATACAACTAAGAGTTTTGTCATTTCTACCTTCGATTTTTTGTTAGGTTTGTTATCTACCCAAGTAACATACATGCTGGGAGCAGGCCTATCAGTTCCCAGGGTAATATTTGAACACATGCATTTACTATGGAAACATTTTGTTAGATATACATTCCCATTGGACCATTTCCACTTAGTGTTTTAATAGTTGAAAGGAAAAAGACTATTTACAGATACGTCAATACTAAAATTCCATTACTGTGACATAATATTCCCCTGCCTCATATTCCCTAACTGATCCCGACTGCTAATATGTAAAAGGTTGTGTCCTCTTATCCAAATACTAAATAATGCTCATGAAATATAGAACAATAATTTTTTTATTAAATCAGTATTTTTTTGTTGAACCTTGTCAGAAATGTTCAGGTGATAAACCTTCTACTTTAAAAATCTATAGATCTCTTTTCCAACAATATGTTCCAGTTAATATAACTTTGAACCATCACTTGAATGAGATTTAATGTGGTTTTGAAGTTGAAACACATTCAAGTTTCAACACTAACATCCTAAAGATCCAAACCATCATAATGGCTACAAACCAAAAAGAAGTAAATCCACTAAACATGGCAATGAATTCATTTTCCTTGACCAGTTAGGATTTTGGGAAAGCATGTGATAAATTGAGGACTCAAGCAGTTGTTACTTAACACAAGATGGATTTGAAGAGGTAAAACCATCACCCTTTTCTGAATTAGGCTTTTCCGACCATGATGCCATACAAGTCAACAAGGATGGATTTAAAGAGATGACACCATTGGGCATTTTTTAATTAGGATTTTTCAACCCTGATGTCATATTAATCAACATGGATGGCTTCAAAGAGCTCCCAACATTAGCTACTTTTGAATTAGGGTTAGGATTTTTCAACCCTATATCCAAATTTTTTTGTCCAACAGTTGTGTAAAATGAATCCAACAGTTGTGTTGGGAGCATATTTAATTATAACCACATACTCTTATATGATCTATAGTCACCCAAAAAACACATCTTCAACAAGAAACCCATATTTTGCATATCCTACAATCATTGTAGTCATTGAGACCACATATCTTTCAGGCATGCATTTTTTCAAACAGTTCACATGCTTCCAGTGGATATTTATTTATAGAAAATCCCATGCAAGAGGGGTTTTTATTGTTGATCTTAAGACCCTTGAAACAATTCAAGGGCTAATTACTCAAGGAGTCTAAGAAACAAACAATGAAGATTTGAAAAATAATTAAGTGTTATATCTCTCTTGCTTTGACTCATTTACCACAAAGAGCAATGTATGGACTTGAAACAAGATATTGTAGCTTAGAAATTACAGATAATCTAACATGAGAGACATCCTCTTCAATATAAAATACAAATGCATATCATAAACCCAATATTCTGTAAATATTGTAGTAGTATTAGTAAGTAAATTTTGTTTGGTATTATGATTTGGGGGGTGCAGGGTGTGCCAAGCTTGTGCAGTAGTGCAATATAGAAACTCAAACAATAATTCTGAAGAAAGAGGAATATTTTCTATGGTTTCATCTATACCCGAGAAGGAAAATCCATGCTTAGGAGTGAAATGAATAAAAACATTACATGTAAAGATGAATATGGCTGGGGAAAAATGAAAAAAACGTCCAAAAGGCCGTCAAAATTAATTACTTTGAAAAAACATCCAAACTGCCATAAAATCTAACACAGTTTTAGAAATGTCCAGAAGGGCCTTTCCCCTAGGGGGAACACCTTTGGCATAATTATATCATTGGCTAGAATACTTTAGTTCAGGGTGGAAATGGATGTTTGCTTTTGTGTCAAGTCACCTGAATAAAGAGGTCCATTTTTGTTTTTTTTCAAATTCCACACAAAAAAATCTCATTTCGAGAAAAAGAAGAGGAGGTTTTCGTTGTGTCTTCCTCTTTATGATTGTATTTTCATAGTCTGGATGTAAAAAAATAATTTTTTTAATTTTCAATCGCATTAAACTAGACGGTCGATCACGACAGTTATGACAGCTAGAGGATTTTGGACATACTGAATTATGCAACCAAAAAAATTGGACAGATTATTTTCAAAACTACATTTGCAAGTAGAGTGGTGAATTTGAAGTGGTGGAGGGTGGGATGTCTGAATCATCAAGAATTAAATACTAGTAATTGTACGTGAAATGTATGATGGGAATGCCGAATGGGATCTTTTAAAGGATTCATACTAGAAGGAGAGAAATATTGGGAGAGGAAGAGGGGTGAAGATGAACACAATTATCAATTTTTTCTTAATAGGACAAGTTTAATGTAGGAAATTTAGGGTTTGGAGAGTTAGGCTAGATTTTAAATTTGTTTTTTACTACATTCAGTATATATATTCCTTAGATTCATAATATTGTGGTTTAAAAAATATGATATGAATTGTATAGCCTTACAAGAATTTTATATGTAGTTTGTTTCTCTGTCTATTAAATAATTGTTAGTAAAAAATCAGCAGCACCCTCTAGATGTTCTATCAGATTTCTAGTTGACATTTTAGCATAAAGTGTGATTTCACAACATTGGATATTTTCACACAAGTGTGGGACTTGCAAGACTAGAAAAGATCCTACAGATTAGAGGTTAGTTCCTCAACTCCTCTGTTCAGGTGTGCACAACATTTTGTAGAGGGTTTACCTATAACCTAATCTAACTTTGCCAAGGAGACAAGGTTGAGAAAATGTAAAAATAAACCTAGTCTAATTAAGGTGATGCACCAAAGGAGTAGTAGACATCTACTATCCAAGATATACACAATTCACAAGAAAATATAGCACAAAACATGCACAGATTTCCAAAATGTAATGAGAGATCAGTAGACAATGATAAACACATGAAAAGGATTGAAAAAAATTCAATCACAGAGCATACATTATCATTCCAGGTTCAATACAGTGCACTATAATGGCCAAGAGGCAAAATGGGTGTTGTAGTTGTATGAAAAGGTAAAAAATCCACAAATCCACCTGATGAGGAAGAAAATAGAGGTTGCAGAGCAAGAAAATATGTCCAACTTGTTAAAAATGAGCCAATTCTGGCTTTTTCAATGTAAATTTGAGCTCAGGAGAGAGAAACACAGAAAAATGTGAGAGGATATTTCAAACACCAACCAAATTACATTTAAAACAGAATGGGTTCCCTTAAAAATCCACTTCCCAATGTTTTAGACCATGTTAGGAGAGAATACGAGCCATTCCTCATTAAAAATGGTGGTTGAAATGTCATTTATGTTGGTCTCCACATGCTAGAGGCGTTTTCCAATTTTCTCCCATAATCCTCTATCAATATATAAAATTAAGCTTGGAATTGTGTAGATAATTTCACCAGCTTTCCAATGATATAAAGAACGTGAAAAACTGAGCTCTGGATCGAAAGTTATGTCCCCTTTGAACATTTAGGGAAAAACTAGGGCAAATTTGAATTGTTGGGCAAAATTTTTGAAATTTTCCCCGCCACCCCCCCCGATGCTCCAATGCCATGTGGCATGATCTGATTGGCCCTCAGGGGCATGCTTCCATATTTTCCATTGACTCTTACCATTTCCCCCAAATGGGACACATGACACCTTGTCATTGGGCGGGCTTGAACAAGCTCTTTTCCCTTACGGACCCACCTTAAGATTTTTACCAGCCACATGAACACGTGGTAGCTTTTCATTTGGCGCGGGCCATCAGGGGCAGACTTACATTTCATTATTTTCCATATTTGGGCGAAAGGGAAAAATTTATTTTGTGCATCTGCTCCTCGCCAGTCCAAGGACACGTAGCCCTATTCTGATTCGCTAGCAGACCTCTCATGGGAAAATTTCCCATTGTGCCGAGTTTTTGAAAATTTTCTAAGTTCCTCCTGCCGCTCTTATCTCCTACGGGCCCTTGGACACATGGACGCTTCCGATTGGCTTGTGGGCCATTGGGCCAAAATATTTCTTGGTGCGCCCTACCAATACTTGGTGAAAAATTTCTAATTTGCCTCTGACCCCACCATTCTGATGCCGACGTGGCGCATTCTGATTCATTGGTGGACCTCCCATGGGAAAATTTCCCCACCAAAACTCCTCCGAGCCATAACTTGAAAAATATGAGTTAGGGGTAAAATTTTACCTTTTTGGAAAGCTGAGAAGATGCTCTATCTAATGAAACAATTTCCAAAATATTTTGAGTGCCTGAAAGATAAAAAATTCTGACTGAGACACAAGGAAGGAAGGATTGAAAGGAGTTAGCCAAAAAAGAGCAGGGGTTAATTTTGGATAACATTCTTGGTGACTCAAAAGGGGTCATCTTCCTGCTAGATGAAGTTACCAGTTTCATGAAGCAATCCATTGGGTATGGAGTCATCAAATTCTCTGCTTGGTACCCCCAACTAATTAGAACAATGCAAGGAGGAAGATGGAGGGTAGAGCACCATATGATTTAGAGCAAGGCCTAAAAAATGCATTTCCTGGAACAACAAGCTTGTGCCAAAGAACTTAGGGAAAGAAAAGCTAAACTACAACAAAAAAATGTGCACAAGCACTTAGAGGAATGAAAACCTAAGCTAATATGTACAAGGTGGAGAATTTTCCTTCAGTAGCAATGCTTTAGATGAATTCCATCGACTGGAATATACAATTGTTCACCATCCAATGTAGACAATTAGAAGGCATTACTGTCATTACACTTTGTGACCATGTAGGGGCCACTCCAAATGGTATCCAATTTTTAATTCCTCCCTAGCTTTGCTCTGTCTGCATCCCATTTTAACATTAAATCCCCCAACTTGGAAAGATCTATCCTAGGCCTGTTGATGCAAAATCACAGCACCCTTGGACGCACATCAGGCTTCTAGGTTGATGTTCAGGCATCCAGTGTGATTGCACAACATGGAAACCTCTCTCCAAGCATGGGAACTTGTGAAACTGAGAGAGGAATCTCCAGAGAAGGCTGGTTCCTGCTCCTAAACTACCTGCCACAAGCTATTCCGGTGCAGGCAAGCTAATCTAATCCTAATCTAACCGTGCCAAGGAGACAGAGAGAGAGAGAGAAAGGAAAAAAACAGCAAAAGCCTACACTAAAATGGTGATACACCAGAGAAGGAGAATGTTGGACATCTATCAAAACTGCCATGGGACAAAGAGAGGTGAGCAATGGGAAGGATGGACAGATGCATCACAGGCCCAAGGATAGATTTCACACAGAAAATGTCCCAAAACTCCATGAACACAGCTCCAAACCTACAATGAACATTTAGACATGCACAGATACCTGAAAATGAAGAGAGGCAAGGAGAGAACAAGCAAAAACGAGAGAGGATGGACAGATGCATCACAGAACACGTTTTGTTGCTCCAGAAGTTTGCACAAAACATCATTCCATTAGTAAAAGGAAAAAAAATGCCATTACAGAGCAGGGAGGAGGTTCGAACTCCATTTTCAACCCTAGAGAAGAAAAGAAGGGAGGGCAGAGCAGAAAGAATGAACAACCTTTTTTTTTTAAATGAGCCAAATCTGGCTTTTACATTGCATGGGTCGAGCCCAGGGGGACAGAAAACGTGGGAAAACATGCAAGCCCATTCCTCATTGACTGCAGATGCATTAAATCAGCATGGAGGATCTTACCAACCCATACCCTGTCACTTTGAGTGATTTTGGAGGAGAATGCGACCCATTTTTATTAATTTGGTCGCTAAAATGTCACTTCTGGCCGTTGCAGAAGAAGAATGCGACCCATTAGCATTAAAACGGGTTGTTGAAAGGTCGCTTCTGGCCATTACCACAAGTCAGAGCCGTTTCTCGATTTTCTCTCTTCATACTGCACCAAAACTCGATATTGATCCCAGAATCATGTAGAGCATCTCAACAGCTTTCCGTTGATATAAAGAACGTGGAAATCCAAGCTCTGGATCAAAAGATATGGCGATCTGAAGATTTAGGGCACAGAGCAGACCAAAACAGATTTTGGAAATTTTCCCGCGCTCTGCCACTTGGATGACACGTGGCATTATCTAATTGGTCGCACGATTCTCTCTCCTCTACCTTTTCGGTGGGCTATCTTTTTGAATTTTATATGTGGGCCCTAGCTAGGACACGTGGCATTATCCCATTGGTTCGGATCGGTGGTCGAAAACTCACCCATTGACTTTTTGACTTTTCTCTTGTGAGGACACGTGGCAGCTTCTGATTGGTCCTCGGCTCCTTCGCGTACTTCGCCTCCATTTGTCCCAGACGTCCCATTTGATTTCTAATTTCCTAGAGCTCCATCAATTCTGCATACCTAAGCTCCATGGGGCCAAACTCCAACAACTCCAACTGCTTCATGAGTTCCAATTTTGGCAACTCAAGTGACATGGGAAAAAATGCTTCTCTTCCATAAACAAGCTTGAATGGAGAATTACCTATAGATCTCTTGGGAGTTATCCTATCAGCCCACAAGGATGACTTCAATTTAGTATGCCAAGACCTCTAATTTTTGTCAAGAGTCCTCTTGATGATCCTTAACAAGTTCTTGTTTGTAGATTCAGCTTGGCCATTACCCTGCGGATAATAATTTGATGAAGTGCTTAGGTATATCCCATTCTTGACAACCCATTCAGTTACCTTGGATCTAATGAATGCCAATGCATTATCTTATATTATTGTAGCAGGTATGCCAAATCTGGTTGCTATCCCTTCATAGAATTCTAGGATGTTAGATTCATTTGCTGCCTTGAGTGTCACTTCCTCAATCCACTTGGTGAATTAATTTGTTGATGTTAGAATCCACTTGTGTCCTTGGCTTGAATTTGGGTTAATGACTCCAATGAAGTCCAAACCCCATTGCATAAATGGCTGGTCAACTAAAATTGGATGCAATGGAAGGGTGGCTAGTCTCCCCTTAGCTGTGAAGAATGCACAATTCTTGCACCTATTGATCCATGCATAACAGTCACTAAAAATCTTGGGCCAATAATAGCCAGCCCTCATGATCTTGAGAGCTATTACTCTTGGTGTAAAATTACCCCTAGCTGATCCACCATGGAACTCTTCCAACACTCTGTGAATCTGATTTGTACCAATGCATCTCAGCAGCACTCCATTCACATCCTTTTTGAACAAAACACCATCAACAAGGGCATATGGGATAGCCTACAATCTAAATTGTCTCCTTTTGGTTTTTTTCATCTCTGGAGGGCATAGGCCTATGTGTATGAATTGCATTATGTCTTGGGTCCAGCAAGGAGTGAGGACACCATCATTTCCTTCTTGGGTTCTTCCTTGTTCATGGCTGTCTTGCAATGCCAAAACAACCTCTTTCTCATTGCATGCTTCCATTTGTTTTCTCAAGACCAACTACTCACACAATCCTTTTCCTCTGACCAACTTGGTGAATTTGATCTCAATGTCATACTCCATGACACAAGTAACCCACCCTGCTCTCTTTTCATTTAGGTCTTTATTGAGGAGGAAGTCTTTAACTCCCGCATGAGAAACCAACAGTTGAACCTTGTTGTTTGAAACTAGATGCTTAAATTGCTTCAAGATCATAATCACTGCAAGAACATGCTTCTTAATGAAGGAATATCTCACCTCATAGTCCTCCAGGATTTGGCTGAAGAAAGCAATTGGATGTTCATCATTGTCTTTGTTCAGTTGTACCAAAATTGCAGAAATAGTATCATCACCTTCAAATGCATAGAGGATGAAATCCTTGGAGAAATCTGGGTTAATGAGATTTGGAGCTTGTGAGATATCCTCTTTGATTGCTTCAAAACTTGTCTTGCCCTCTGTTGTCCATTTGAAAGCCATGATTTTCTTTAACATCTTGGTGATAGGCTTGACAATGGCTGCAAAATTTGGGACAAATCTCCAAAAAAAATTTATCCTTCCCAAGAAACTTTGAAGGGCTTTCTTGTGGCTTGGCAATGGTAGTGCTCTTATGGCTTCAACTCTTTCGAGATCAATTGTCTAATCCTTCTTTGGAGACAATGTGGCCAAGAAGCTTTCCTTCATGAGCTAGAAAAATATCACTTTTTAGGATTCAAAGATACCCAAGATCTTATACACCCTTTGGAACACTTGTCTCAAATGAAAGAGATGGTCTGCTGCATTTTTTGAAAAAACAGTGATATCATCTAGATATATCAGCACCATTTTGTTATTCAAATCCTTGAACGCCATGTCCATTTCCCTTTGGAATGTAGCTCTAGTGTTGAACAGTCCAAATGGCATTTTTATATATGCATAAGTCCCCCATTTGGTTGTGAAGGTTGTCTTGAACTAATCCTCTTCCTTCACCATGATCTGATTGTACCCTGAATAGCCATCAAGCAATGAAAACCTTCCAGAGCCAGTAACAACTTGTAAAATCTTCTCCATAGAAGGAAGTGGGTAATGATCCTTGAGAGATGCTCTATTCAAATCTTTGAAGTCAACACACAATCTGATTTCTCCACTCTTCTTTCTAACTGGAACCAAGTTGGCTACCCAACTAGAATGCTTGATAGGAAATATGATACTTTCCTCTATCAACTTATTCAATTCTTTTCTCATGAGAGGCTCCATGTGTGGATTGGAGCTGCCTTTGTTGTTTTTTCCTGATGGGTTTAGCACTTGGGTCCAATTCAATAGTGTGTTGAGATAAGTTGGATTTAGCCTTTCAAATCTTCATAGCTCAAGCAAATACATCATGGAACTCTTGAAAAAGCTGTATGAACTCATACCTTTCTTGCTCAGTTGTCACTTACCAATTTGAGTGACTTGCCTTCTCCCACCAAGATGGGCACTGAATCTTATCCCTTGACTTGGATGTTTTCTTTCTCCTTCCTAAACTGATCATTAGGATTGAAAATGGACTCCAAAGTGACAAGTCCCTTTGGTAGTTTGTTGGTTCTCAGCTGTACCACTTGATCACCATACTGTTGTTCTAACTTTTCCTGATTTTTAGCTGAGAACTCAGCCTCTTCTTGCAATAAATGGATGATTTGTTGATCATTTTCAAACACTTGCAACCTTATATTGTTTTCTGGAACTGAAGGCCTTACAATCACATGAATGCTTGGCTGTACTTTTTATTTTTTGATGCTTTAAACAACATCAAAGGCTGCTCCAATTGTTGTAAGCATGTTAGCAGCTTAGTTCTCTTTTCTAGGGATGGATTTGATGCTAAATCCCTCAAAATCTTCAATGAGGTCTGACACCCTATTTTGGTAGCACTTGAGTAGATAATTCTTGGTAGTATGTTTCCCTTTAACTTGGTTGACAATCAGCTCATTGTCACCAAATACTTATAAGTTTTTTATTCCTCTCTTGCTTGACCAATGTAATCCTGATATCAAAGCTTCATATTCAGTAGTGTTATTAGAACATGCAAACTGAAATCCAAAAGCTGAATAATATTTAACTCCTTGAGGTGAAACAAGCATAGCTCACCCTCCTGCACTTTGTCTACTTCTTGATCCATCAAAGAAAAACTACCATACCTCATTGTCATCCTTTTGGTCTGGCTTGGTGATGCTAGGAATAGGCTGATTTTCTTCATGTATGCAATAGAATCCTAGCTTAAATTCTTCTATTTCTTGATAAGGATCAAAAGCATGCACCTTGCTTTCCTATTCATCAAGAGTCAAATTTGGGATGCTTATAACTTTGGTGTCAGCTTCATCAGTGCTTGGATAATCCTCTTGATCAAATGCTAAATAGTTGGTATTGATTTGGCTTGGAGTGTGAGGCTCAATGTGAAAGTTTGCAATAGGCTCAGATCTGATTGTGGCCTTGGTTCCAATTCTTGTTTTGAACAACATGTGTGACCAATCAGTAGATAACTAACCTCTAATCTTAGCTCTAAAATCCCTTGACAAAAATAGGGCAAAGAGTGGTGGAAGATCTATCATTGAGACATCTTGTAAAACAACAACGTTGGGGCATGAATGCAAAGTAAGACTCAAGTTTTTAATCACTCCCACTGTTGTTACTACTGTCCCATCCAATTGCACTACCCCTTTAGATATGAATTCATATTGGAGGCCCAACTGATCAGCTATTTTCTTGGGAATTACTGAACTACTTGCCCCAAAATCAATCATGCAATTGTGTACTAATTTGTCCCCAATGATCAACGAAACATAAAATGGAGGGGGATTCCACATTTTACCTTGTTGTCCTCCATGATTCCCTTTAGGATGGGCAGCATTTGTGAGTACCTTCTCTTGCATGTGGACCTGCTTATTTGAAGTTGACCAGTCCTTCATGGCAGCTTGTAGCAAATCTCTTTGGCTTGGGATGGATAGTGATTCCCACATTGATATTTTTACATTTGTCTTATTCATCTAATCAATGATGTTGAATGGAGATGAAGAATCTCTCTACTACCCTTTAGCCTGCACATTCATTTTTTGCACATGGGTAGCAATAACTAGCATCTGAGTTGGTCTAGGAGGTGGCTTGCGCTATCCTTGCATGTTTGGAACTAAATTTTGATTGACAACAGTTTGTGGAGTGGTAAAAGGTTGTGGATCACTTGGAGCCAATGCCTACCCTTCACCCAAATTTCTCCTTTTTGACCTTGTGTTGGCTGCAACACTTTGAGATATTGTTTCATTCATACCAAAAAATTCTTCTACCTACCAGTTCACAAGTGTGGTATCATTTGGAGCTGATTATTGCTAGGATGTTCCTTATTGTTGGTTATTTCCTTGACACCCTTCACCCTCTACACCAGTTGTTGTTACCATTAAGGCTTGATTTAGAGCACCATTGAAGCACATAGACTGGTTGTGAGGTTCATTGCATGTGAAACACCAATCATACTCTTGACCTATGTTGTTTTGTACTGGCACTAGTGCTTTAGAGGTAGATGCAACATTGGGATTATAGGGCTCAAATGGTCTGTTGGCAAGAGGCCTTGCTTGATTTTTATTTGTAGTTGGATTGGGTGGTCTTTGAGGCTGATATGGCTGCCTGTTAGGCTGAGCTTGAGGCTAATAAGAAGGTCTAAAACTTTGGGCTTTCTTCCTCTTGAGTGTAACCAGCTCATTACCTAAATTTTTTAATTGCTTCATGACTTCTTGAAGTTCATTTGAGGCACTAGAAGATGAAGTAGAAGCTTCATTTGAACTCTAATTTCTAGGAGTGGGAATAGGAGCTAAAGTAGGGACTTGACTAGTGCTTGGACTTTCTGAATTTGGATATAATGCCATTAGAGGCCTAAGAGCTAGCTTACCAGCTTGAATCAGAAAATTTTCAGCTCTAAGGGCAATGCTATAAGCAACAGGGATAGTGGTGCCTCCCATGGATTGAATCAACATAGAAATATCAAAATTTAAAGCTTTGAGGTAATATAGAAAAGCACCTTCTTCTATTGGCCTTAATTCCATTGGAATTCTCTCCCAATTCCTTTGAAATCTAAAGTTGAAGTCAGTCAGCTGCTCATTGGGAGCTCTCTTGATAGTTGTCAATTGTTCCAAAAGGGATAAGTTATCTCCCTTTTCTCTAAACTGCTCATGGAGGGCTATACATAACCGGTTCCAATTTTGGATAGAGCCTAGAGCAAGGCTCTTGAACCATTGCAAAGCTTTCCCTTTGAAAGAATATGTCAGCAGTTTGACAGCAATTTGCATCTCGTTAATCTCATGGATTACACAAATATTAGCAATATCCTTGACATGATCACCAGGAGTGGTCTGATTCTCTCTAGTAGAGTATGGAATGTTCTTCAATGCTGAAACTGGGATTGAATTTTGTTCATTGAGAGCAAGTGGGCTGCTGCCAGTGAAATTCACATAGGGCTTGTGTTGTGCCATTCTCATTGGCCTTACAACCCTTGTTGATTGGATGAAAGGTCTACCAAGTGGAGGAGTTGATAGAATTTTGTTTGGTGGAGATGGAGACCTTGAATTCTCCTCCCTCTTTGTCTTCTTCTTGGAAATAATTGCAAATACTCAAACAATACTTCTTCTCCAACTCTTGACCATGTGGTGATTCTTCTCATGAGTTTTCAAGTTTAGACTGCTAAAACCAGTTGATTCTTATTCCTTGGAGTTGTCAGATGTGGAATTCAAGGCTCTTTTAAGCAAGAAACTTGCAACAAATGCACATCAATTTTTTTTCAATGAAGATGAAGACCTCTAAGGTCCCATCGAGCATGTCAAAACTGTTAGTGTAAATTAGCAGCATCCTCTGGATGTTCTATCATATTTCTAGTTGACATTTTAGCATCCAGTGTGATTACACAACATTGGATCTTTTCACACAAGTGTGGGAATTACAAGACTGGAAAATATCCTCCAGATTGGAGGCTGGTTCCTTAACTCCTTTGTTCAGGTGTGCACAACATTTTGCAGAGGGTTTACCTATAACCTAATCTAACTTTTCCAAGGAGATAGGGTTGAGAAAATGTAAAAATAAACCTAGTCTAATTAAGGTGATGCACCAAACGAGTAGTAGACATCTGCTATGCAAGATATACACAATTCACAAGAAAATATAGCACAAAACATGCACAGATTACAAAAATGTAATGAGAGATCAGTAGACAATGATAAACACATGAAAGGGTTGAAAAAATTCAATCATAGTGCATACATTATCATTCCAGGTTCAATACAGTGCATTACAATGGCTAGGAGGAAAAAGGGGCGTTGTAGTTGTATGACAGGTAAAAACTCCACAAATCCACCTGATGAGGAAGAAAAGAGAGGTTGCAGAGCAAGAAAATATGTCCAACTTGTTAAATATTTGAGCTCAGAAGAGAGAAACACGAAAAAAGATGAGAGAAGATTTCAACCACCAACCAAATTACATTAAAATAACATGGGTTCCCTTAAAAATCCACTTCCCAATGTTTTAGACCATGCTGGGAGAGAATGCGAGCCATTCCTCATTAAAATGGTGGTTGAAATGCCATTTTTGTCAGTCTCCACATGCCAGAGGTGTTTTTCAATTTTCTCCCACAATCCTCTATCAAAATACAAAATTAAACCTGAAATCATGTAGATAATTTCACCATATTTCCAATGATATAAAGAACGTGAAAAACCGAGCTCTGGATCAAAATTTATGCTCCTCTAAACATTTAGGGAAAAACTAGGGAAAATTCAAATTGTTGGGCAAAATTTTTGAAATTTTCCCACCGCCCGACGCTCCGATGCCATGTGGCATGATCTGATTGGCCTTCAGGGGCATGCTTCCAAAATTTCCATTGACTTTGACCATTTCCTCGAATGGGACACGTGGCGCCTTGTCATTTGCGTGGGCCTGAACAATCTAAATTTTCCCTTACGGACCCGCCTTAAGATTTTCACCAGCCACATGGACATGTGGCAACTTTTCATTGGCGTGGGCATCGGGGGCAGACTTACATTTTATTATTTTCCATAGTTGGGTGAAGGGAAAAATTCCTTCCATGCCTCCGCTCCCGTTGTCCAGGACACATGGCAGGTTTTGATTCGATCAGCAGGCCTCTCATGGGCCAAAAAATTCCCATTGCGCCAACCTTTGGGAAATTTTCTAACTTCTCCCTCACTACTCCAATCTCCGATGGGTCTCTGGACACGTGGCTGCTTCGTATTGGCTGGCGGGTCTGTCGGGCTAAAATATTTCTTGGTGCACCCAGCCAATACTTGGTGAAAAAAATTCTAAGTTGCCTCTTCCTCCCGCCGCTCTGATGCCGACGTGGTGGTAGGTTTTGATTGGTTGGCGGGCCTATCATAGGGAAAAGTTCCCACCAAAAAATTTGACAAGTCATAACTTCAAAAAATACATGGAGTTAGGAGGAAAACTTTTACCATTCTAGAAAGTCTGAGAAGGATGATCTATCTAATGGTGCCATTTCCAGAAGATATTGGGCACTTGAAAAGGTAAAACATTCTGATCTGAGGCACAAGGAAGGAAACAAAATGGAAGGAGTTAGCCAAAAAATGAGCAGGGGTTCATTTTGGATAACAATAACAAAATAAAAGTTGAATAGGAAAAATAGACCCATGTCAAACAAAACCCACCAACAATGTTAAGTGCTCTTTAAAATTGAAATCATAACATGTAGAGAGACACATCCTAAACACCCTTTCACACTTGTAATTTTCCTTTCATAATAATAAAATCACTTTATTTGAGATCAAAAGGTGTTAACCATGGAAACCCAAGTCAATGTTGTAAATTTAGCTACATTGGACTCTAATGCTTTTACAATGTAGAGAATAACTAAAATATTTCAAGTGTAAAAGTTATCTATGTTTGGGAACATGGTAAAATGTAATGGGTGTGGTGAGTCTTCGTAATAAAAACTCAATCGACATCCATCCAAAAATGAAATTTGGTGGAATCTAAAAATGGTCTATCAATTATTTTTGCTTTCATTGAGTCTTCTAAAAGATGGGAACAATGTTGAACTCGAGATATTGTAAATGCCAAATGAAGGAGTTAACCTTTGCCTACTCTTTATGAGTCTGTTTGATTCAAAAAAAGAATAAGAAGAAAGGTAACTTAGGTGGAGTCACATGTGGAGTACCGAAGAAATCAAGTGAAGAGTGCTCTATTGAAGAATAGGTTGCTCGACTAAAAACATGATCTATGTGAGTTTGAGTCAAATCCCATATAACAGGAGGCCAAAAAAAAAAAATTAGATGATACAATATTGAACAATAAAAAACAATTTGTGGCATGTGAGGTCAATAGTAGAACCATTGCAAGTGGAGTGTTTTCTACTTGTCAAAGTGACCACTAGAGAGTGTAGAATGTGCCTTATTCAATATGAATTAATGATAATCGTGAGACATACATAGCTTATACAATCCTTCCTTTATGTGAAGATCCTAAAAAGGTACCAAATTAAAAGACGTTGGGAGACAAAGACTTGTGCAAATTGTCATGAAATTTTAATCATCTGTATAATGATAAAATGATGTCCAATCTTAGAGATGGGACATGGTGAAATTAGTGAAGGTGGAATCGATAGAAGGGATATTGAAGCAAAATACAACTAAAGTGATTGTCTCTTATCAATAGTGCATTGAGTGAAATTGTTGTGCGTAGAAAGCCCACTTCATATACTTATCTTCTTCAATAAAGTATATTAAAAAATCAAATAAATAAACAGAATGGGAATTATGCTAGATGGAGCTCTCCCTAATAGTCGTCCTAGAAAAAGCACCATTATGGGTTAAATCAAAGCTACAAATGGAGATAAATCTTTAAATATTTATATATTGGGGGCTACTCTTATAATTTTGACAAATATGGAGCATTCACCACCAAATACCCATGCTCTATAGCGGTGCCTACGCCAGATCTATAGTGCAGTCTTACAGAAAGGATTCTATAAACACTAATTTAACACTCCTTAATGTATTTTTAAACTGAGGCTCCTCTTCCTAATGAATCACATAATTTAAAGAATAACATCTATAGATTGTTTTCCTTGCAGGTTACTCAAATCTTTCTTCAATCTTATCTTTGGATGACATAAATTTAAAAGGTTGTTTAAAATACTTAGAGCCTATATTTGGATGACAGATTAGTACTCTTGTTTGTTGGAGCCTATCTCTAACACACATTTGTAGAGAGATAGGAGGATTTGAACTTACAACCTGCAAAATACAAGGTAGGAGGCCCACCACTCCTGCCACAACATTGGTTTATTCAAATTTTGACCATTTTAAATTAAATATTCCCCCCGCAAACATGTTTGAGGGATAGGTACATCGCTCTTGTTAGTTGACACAAATTCCAAACTCTGATACCCAAAACTTTGACTCTTGTTAGTTGACATAAATTCCCAAATGTCATAGGCTCATTGCTTATCAAAGGCTAGAGCTGATCCTGCCAAAAAAACCCTAGTAAAATCCAAGCACAAACATAAAAGAAGATTCCAATAATCCAAACACAAGTGTAACTTTGATAAAATAAAATGCTAAAACTCGTGAACTGCTACAAATACAAAAATCCTAAAAAATGAAAAAAAAAGTAATGTTAAGCTAACAATTTCTATGAACATACCATGCAGAATCGAATACAGGCTTCCATTGGACAGATAGTCATAAAAAATAAGTTGCTCATGTTTTACATAATTATAAAATCTAAGTCTTACTATATTGGGATGCCTGAGCTTCCCAATCATCTCCATATGTTGCTCAAACTCCTTTCTTGGTAGAGGACTCACATCTTTCAGTCTATTGACAACAACGACACACCCATCATCAAGCATGACCAAAGCTCCCCTTTCCCAACATTTTGACAGAAGCCCTCAGCAAATCCTCCAGCTCAAACTGCTTCCTTATGTTAAATAAGACCAATTTAGATCTCTCCATTTCAGGCATCCCCCTGCGTGACAACAAAAATGAGTGGTATAAAAACTAGCAACATCATCCATAGGTGATTGTGGAAGGTCGATAGGCATAAATATTAATTTTATTCATAAAAACATTGACAAAACATGACAAAATATATTTGAAGGCTTATTTTAATGAAAATTATATTACTTAATTCATGTATTGGATGATTTAATACATGTGGTGGAATAAAATTACACATGTTTAAATATAGAAGTTGGGCATGTTTAGATTACATGTATCGAAATCTTTCATTTTCTAATAGTTTCCTATAGAGACATATATCAATATTTTTATAATGACATAACTCAGAGACACTCAATTTTTCTCCAAATAGGAAGTTATTCTCAAATTTTATTAAGATTTCATTCATTTTTGTATGATCAAATAGTCTTTGGAACATTTTTCTATTAGGAAAAACAGTCAATCATTTGAGTAATATCAAGAAAATTTGAAGAAGTGGTATATAAAACTCCAATTTCTCCATATTTAGGTGATGTCCTATATCTCACACTATACGTAAGTGTTGAATTTTGAGGAGGAAAATACTTTGGATTAAAGTCTCCATTTTGACAAAAGCTAACAAGATGCTGACAATGGTTGTGGACTTTAACCTCACACATATAGATTATATTTTCCTAAAAATTTCCAATGTATTTTCAACTAACCGATTTTTCACATATCTACTCTCATTGCAATACACGAGGCTACATATATTTTAGGCATTTGGTTGAACAATTTACATGCTTCCACAATTTGCAAGCAAAGTCCTTTCTTCATGTTTCTTTGGCCGATGTCTAATCCCTATTTTGAAGCTAGCAAAAGTGAATAGATTAAATTTGACATCTGTTCGTTGTATTTGGTAATGCCAAGAATCCATGGTATCTCTACAATAACAACGAATGCAATGCATTTTCTCTCACAAAAAAATAATTCTCTTAAAAAAAATGCTGTTGATGTCAGGAATATACTTCCATTGAATCTTGACAAAGACATTTTCTTGAAAGGTATGGGTTCCATAGATGCAATAAATATATGAGAATTTTCCTCCTTTTAGGAAGGAAGCAGCGCGTTAATTTTTATACATATGCTTTGGATAATTAGTGGAACAAGAATCTGTACTACAAATAATTTGTGTAGATATGTACCAGAGTATTCCCAATTCCAAGAGGTGGAGACCTGAGATTGTGATGCATGTAGGTTTGGGATGGAGTCATCTCATCCTCTTTCTTCATTGGCCAAAACACTCTCCCTCAACCATGGTTTCTCCAGTTTCTTCATCACTAAGGAAAATTTCAGCCCCAACAAAAAATAATACATACAGTACCCGACCTTTACCGACAATCATCTTGTGCGGGTCGTCCAACATTCTGATGGAGCAGAAATTACTAATTTTCCCAAGTTATACTGATTTTCTGATCATCCTCTCTACACTTATATAGTCAAAACTATCTGGTTAAAATCTCCCGAAATATGAATACCCATATATGCCATATCTTCTCAGTGTGATAGACGAAGAGCTTGGCATTCCTTCAAGGCTAGAAAGGTTTTTAGACATGGAGATTCTTAACGATTCATCTTCTATCCTAGCAGTGCTGCTGCTCTTATTTTAAATATAAAAATAAAAATATTTTATGACAACTATGATGATGAGAATGGTAGTTAGAAAAAGAATAATAATGATTAATTACTAAAAATTGATTAGTAGCAAAATGCCAACCATGGTGGATTTTAAATTTTTGATTATGAAAACATAGTTTTTTAATTTATTTTAAAAATAAAGGATGACTACCAAAAAAAATTAGTTACAAAGAAATTTGTCTCTAAGAATCCTATCAACCAATCAACATAGCTGTGTCGCCCATAAAAAGAGCCACAATAGCACCGGTGCTTAAATTCTTGCTTCTTTTTTTCGCATCAAAAATTGAACCAGGGTCGGGATTAGGGTTTTAGCGATAAGTATTCGCAAAGCCCTCTCAAAAATTACGTGCATTGTAACTTTTTTAGAACCAAGGTAAACGACCCAATCAGCAGTTTGATAGTTTGCAGTGGCTAGAAACATTGGATTTCAATGCATATCTTCTAAATGAATATTACACCCTTGATTTTCTGTAGCCTGTCAGACTTGGTAAGGGTTATCTCACTGAGTACATGCCTTCAACGTAATAATATTGTAAAATTTTGGTTATTAACTAAATGGGTTGTAGTTCAACAATGTGTATAATGGTATTGTCTAGTCATCCACAAAATTACAAAACTTAGGATATAATTATAAATAAGGAATGAAGTTAAGATTGTTCCTTGAATGATTTTGGTAGAATATATACCCTCACTCCTTTACATCATAGCCCAAATATTTAGTACACCTTAAAATTTAATCATGTTTTTTTTTGGAGGGGGTATAGTTCACTTAAATATTTTCATGGGGCAGTCACATTTTACACCATGTCATTGTGACATGGAAAGATGCTCATTTGTAGAGAAAAGAAAAAAAGAAGAAATGGTATAACTTATATTTGAAATGTTCTAAATCAACCAATGACCATAAGAAGGATTTATTGGTCTAATCAAATGAACTCTCTATGTTGTTAGGGGTTAACAAACCGGTTGTACAGATAATACCTCATATCTAAGCATACATGCAAATAAAAGTGGATATTCTACAAGAAGAAATACATAAAACAAGAGACAAATCAAAACCAAATTTAACATGGTTAACCCAATGTGGGCTATGTCTACCAAGAAAAAAGCCAATATATTATCCAAAGCTTTTACAAGATATACAATGAAGACTTACAATCTTCACACACCTCTTAGATGTACAATACTTTCTTTCTTTCAAGCTTTTTCTTCTTCTCCAAGAATTCTCATTCTCACAATTATTCTCACAATAATCATAAAAATTTACAAGTTCTTCTTAATTCTTGAAATTCTTACTTCTAAACCCTAGCTTTCATGCTTATATAGGCGTATACGAACTTAGGGAACTTATCCATGTAATTACAATCAATATATCTTCTTTAATTCTAAAAATAGATCTAATTCCCGTGAGTTAATTAAAACATCCATGCATAGGCAACCGACACCGGTTATCCCTAACCGATGTCGGTTCTTCCTAACCGATGCCGGTTCTTCCTTGTTTGACTGATTTCGGTCATAGGTGACTGATGCCGATCCCTCCATAACCGATGATGGTTACTGTGTTTTCCAGCAAGTTTAATATTGCATGCTAATATGAAGTAATTAAGCTCCACAACTCAACAATCTCCCACTTGGAGATTAATTACTGCACCATACTTGTACAACATCATTATTGGATCCTTCCTTAGCTTTGTTTCTTCCTCCTTAAGTCTCAAACTCGAAGATCAATAGAAGTGGAGTGTAGTTACAAATTCTCCTTTGCTAACGAATTTTTTAGCATATCCACAGGCTTCTCACTCATATGAATATTTTCCAGATTCAACTGCCCATCCTCCAATACCTACCATATGAAGTGACACCTCAAATGAATGTGTTTCATTCTCGAATGAAATGTTGAGTTCTTTTCCAAATGAATTACACTCTGACTGTCACTAAACAATTTACAATCATCTTGCTCCTTTCCCAACTCTTCCATAAACCTAATCATCCATATAATCTCTTTTCCAGCCTCTGTAGCTATAATATATTCTACCTCTGGAGTAGAAAAATTCAAAACCTTTTGTAATCTTGAAATCCAGCTAACTGCCATTCCACATACTGTAAAATTATATCCAGTTGTGCTCCTCCTACCATAAATATCTCCAGCCATATCCAAAACAACATAGCCACACAATTAAATATCTTAACCTCCATAGCATAACTACATGCTAGATTTCCCTCTCAAATACTTGAGTATCCATTGAAATTATTTCCAATGCTCTTTACCTAGACCAACCGTATATCTACTCATAACTCCCACTACTTGTGCGATGTCTGGCCTTGTACAAATGATAGCATACATGAGACTCCCAACTACTAAAGCATATGGTACTCATGTCATTTATTTGACCTCCTCTTGTGGTGAAGGACACTTGTCTTTGCTCAATTTGAAGTGTCTATTCATAGGTGTACTAACAGGTTTTGTATTCTACATCTTTAACCTTTCTAACACCTTGTAGATATAATCCTCCTAAGATAAATATAATTTCTTTTTCTTCTTGTCTCTGTATATTTTCATGCCAAGGATTCTTTTCGCAGCTCCTAAATCCTTCACAGAAAATGTGTGAGCTATCTTTCCCTTAAGCTCACCAATGTCCTACATACTAGATCCTGCAATAAGCATATCATCCACATACAGTAAAAAAATAATATAACTCCCATTTCCAAGCTTCTTGAAATAAACAAAATGGTTAGATTCACATCTCAAGTAACCATGCTCATGCATAAAACTATCAAACCTCATGTACCATTTCCTTGGAGCTTACTTGAGCCCATATAGGATCTTTTTCAACTTGAACACTAATTTATCCTTACCCTTGACTTCATACCCAAGTGGCTGGTGTATATAAATCTCTTCATCTAAATCACCATGAAGGAAAGTCATCTTCACATATAGTTTCTCTAAATGCAAATCCTTTACTGTAACTAAACTCAATACAGTACAAATAGAAGTCATCTTAACAACAAGAGAAAATATTTCACCAAAGTCAATACTTGCTTTCTTTGCAAATCCCTTTACTACAAGCCTTCCCTTGTACATTTTCTATCCAATCTCTTCTTTCTTGATTCTATAAACCCACTTGTTCCTTCAATGTCCTCTTACCTACTGAAAACTGAACCAAATGCCAAGTATGGTTCTCTTCCAAGGAGTCCATCTCCTCATCCATGCCATGATCCCACTGGACGTGGGTCTCATCCTGCATTCCTTCTTCTAAACTCTCTGGTTCACCATTATCAGTCAATAATATATAAAATAGAGGTGTAAATATTTTTAGAGGTTTACTTACCCTTTCTGACCTTCTCACAGGATTTTGGGGAACGGAGGCTCAATCTGGACCTCCTGGACATTTGTATCCAAATCTTTCAGTTACCGACGCCGATATTACTTTTACATCCGAGATTTCATTTTCATTCACAAGAGTTATTAACTGGTTCATCCTTGGGTACTAAAATTTGATCCATGTACATTCTCTTTTCATTCCATTCAATATCATAACTCCTAATAATTTTACAATTCTCTAAATCCCAAAAACGGAATCTAAAATCACCAGATCCATAACCAATGAAAGTGCATCTCTTGGATTTTACATCAAACTTTTTCCTATTTTCCTTATCAATATGCACAAAAGCTTTTGAACCAAAAACTTTAAGAAAATAAAGATCTACCTCTTTTCTCAGTCAAATATTCCTTTGGTATTCCTCCATCTAGTGAACTTAAAGGCCCAAGGTTAATCAAATAAATTGTTGTATCAACTGCTTCTATCCAAAATTACAATGGTAATCTAGAATGTATCCTCATACTTCTAGCACGTTCCATGATTGTCATGTACATTCTCTCTACAACACCATTCTCTTGTGGTGTTCTTGGAACCATATTTTCTCTACATATCTCATTCACTGAACAATAATCATTGAAATCCTTGCTACAATATTCACCACCATTGTCAGATCTAAGGAACTTTAATTTTTAATTTGATTCATTCTCAACAAGGGATTTCCATCTTTTAAAAGTTTCAAAAACATCAGATTTATGTTTAATACAATAAACCCATACCTTTCTTGTAGAATCATTAATGAAAGTAACATAATACTGGGATTCTCCATGAGAAGCTACCTGAGCTGGTCCCCACACATATGATTGTACAAGCTCCAACTTCTTCTCCTTCTTAGTTACCAAAACTCTGATAAATATCACTCTCTTTTGCTTACCAAAGACACAATGCTCATAGAAATCAAGATATAAATCTTTCAAATATGATGACTTACTCCTAGTCTTTACGACCTTCATTCCTTTTTGACTCATATGGCCCAACCGATTATACCACATACATGGATCTGAATCTGAAGTAGAATGTAATGAAATTACTAGTATAATTCAGATTATGATCAACAATAGAACACAAAATAACACAATATTTCAAAATAATGATCTCAATATGCAATTAGAATAGCTTCGCCACTTTGAGGGGGAAACCTCCAAAATGATATGGTAAGCCACAAGTTGGCTACTCATATCCTAATACAAGTAATAGGTTAAGGGTGTAGCATACCCTTCCCCTTTAAACCAATGTTTTCGTCAACATTGACTAATCCTAGATGTTGCTTCAAAAAACCTTCATCCTCCCAGGTTGTATCTTCTATGCTCATATTTTTCCACTTGATCAAATATTCCTTAATGTCTCTGGTTCTCAGCCTTTTAGTACATGTTTGCATAATCTTCTTTGGCTCCAAAATGATTCTTCCTTCTTCATAAAGTTCTAGTAACTATGTCTGGGCTTCAAATTTCTTTCCAATAACCTTCTTTAGGCATGAAACATGGAATACTGGGTGTATGTTTGAAGATGGAGGAAACTCTAGTTTATAAGTAAAGATGCCAATTTTCTAAAGAACCTAATAAGTGCCATAATATTTAGGAGCAAGTTTGTTATCTTTTTTCTGTTTCCTAACAGACATTTGTTTGTAAGGCTAGAGATGTACAAAAACCTAGTCACAAATTTCAAAATTTCTTTCACTACGGTGTTGATCTGCTTGTTGTTTCATCTTGTTTTGTACTAATGCTAAATTCTCCTTCAAACTAGCTAAAACCTATTATTGATTTTGAATGTGTTCCTCAACATATCTGACCTTAGTTTACACCCTCAAGGAGGAAGTGATAGAAGGTGGATGGTAACCATATAATACAAAAAATGGGGTAATTTGAGAAGAGGTATGAAAAGACATGTGTTATACCACCATTCTGCAAGTGGTAGCCATTTAATCCACCTTTCCTACTTATCTGATACAAAACAACATAGATACCCCTCTAATAATTTGTTGACCACTTTCATTTGCCCATCAGTTTGAGGATGATAAGATGAACTGTGAGCTAGCTGAGTACCCAAACATGAAAATAATTCTATCCAAAAATTACTTATGAAAATAGGATCACGATCAGTTAAAATTATCTTTGGGGTTCTATGTAGCCTTTGAACTGTATCCAAAAAATAGCTATGACTGTACTGGCTGTAAATGGATGTGATAGGGCACAAAAATGGGCATATTTTGTGAGCCTATCCAAAATCACAAAAATAACATTCTTACCCTCTGAACAAGGAAATCTAGTGATGAAATCCATGGAGACCTCCTCCCATATCTAACTAGGAATTTGTAAGAGTTGCAACAGATCCAGTGTCTTAATTGTTTCCCCTTTATTATGTTGGCACACTAAACACTTTGATACAAAAAAAATTATACATCCCCCTTGAGTCCTTCCCAAAATAATTCTCTTTTTTATTCTATGACATGTCTTCAAAAACCCAGAGTGTCCTCCAACAAGTGAGGCATGTAGCTCTGTGAGATTTTTATGCTTCAACTCAAATTATTTACTCAAGTATAACTTGTCATTGTACCATAGGGCATTAAATTTTCAAATTTTTTATATGTCATAGATCCTTGCTTGATATTATATATTATAGATTGTGTATCCTTTTCTTGATCCCATTCCAATATTTCTTCATCCACCCAATCGGCCGTCAACATGGACATTCCATATAGTAAGACATCTGTGGATGTATCCCTTCTGAACAACGCATCATCTACTACATTTTATTTACCCTTTTTTTTATATGATTTCAAAATCATAACCCAACATTTTTGTTACCCACTTTTTTTGGTCCTCAGATGATAACCTTTTCTCCAAAAAGTAATTGAGACTATCATGATCGGTTTTTAACTTGAAGTGTCTACCCATGAGATAGGGCCTCCATTGCTTGACCTCATGAATAATATCCATAATTTATTTCTCATAGACAAGTTTGAGAATGTTTTTTCCTTTGAATTTTTGAATATCAAATGCAATTTGTCTTCCTTCCTGCATTATAACTTCTCCCAATCCTAATCCTGAAGCGTCATATTCAACAATGAATTTTTTTGAGAAGTTGGGAGTAGCCAAAACTAGGGTGCTGCATAAGGATTCCTTCAGTTGTTTAAAGGATTTAGTGGCTACGTCTGTCTAATGGAAGGAATCCTTATTTATAAATTCATTGAGTGGGGTTGTTATTCTACCATATCCCCACACAAATCTTCTGTAGTACCATGTTAGTTCTAGGAACCCACGAATATTTTTGAGAGTTTTGGGCCTTGGCCATTCCACCATAGCTTTGATCTTCTGAGGATCAACTTTGACACCTTCATGGGATATAATGTGACCCAATTAGTCTACCTCTTGTACACCAAAATAAAATTTGGATGGATTTTCATAGAGAGTATGTTTCTACAAAACTTCCAATACTTTATTTACATGTTATAAGTGTTCTTCCCATGTCTTATTGTAAATCAATATGTCATCAAAGAAAACTAATAAAAATTTAATTTAAAATGGTCTAAAAAATTGTTCATCAAGATTTAAAAGGTTGAAGGTGCATTTGTAAGACCAAAAGGCATTACCAAAAAATCGTAATTTCCCTCATCACCATGCAATTCATCAAGTAAATCATCAATTACTAGAATATGAAACTTCTCTTTGATGGTGTACTTGTTGAGTTCTCGGTAATCTAGACACATCGTCCATGTTTCATCCTTCTTACATACCATGACCACTAGTGAGGAATATGCACTCTGGCTATGCCTAATGATACATGCCTTCAACATTTCCTAAACCATTTTCTCAATCTTACTTTTCTGGGAATATGGGTATATGTATGGTCTAATGTTAGGTGTTTGGCTCCCTAAAATCAATTGAATGACATGATCATGATCCCTAACTAGAGGTACTCCCTTCGGAATTACATTAAAAATATATGAGTGAGAATCAAGAATCTTCTGAAGATCGGGTGGCATTGAAGACTCTATATTTTGTACTTCTTTGGAAAATAACTTTGCTATAAATCCATCTACTCATTTTCTAAGAACCTTATGCATTTGATGAGAGCTAATAATTTGTGGAGACTTAGGTACCATCCCATTCAATTGTATTTTCCTTCCATCTGAATGAAATTGCATGAACAATTCTTGGAAATTCATCTCTATAGTACCTAAGGTTGTGAGCCATTTGAAACCCAAAACAATATCTGCCCCTCTCATAGAAATAGAAAAAATAGGTGAGTCTAACATGTAGTCTCACATGGAAAGATTGATACTATGGAACTTTCCTGTGCACTTGACTGTCCCACCATCTGCAATCATAACTTGCATTTTTGGAGTTGGGTAAATAAAAAAATTGATGTGGGTTGATAACTTACTATTTATGAAGTTATGAGTACTCCCCGAGTCAATCAAAACCATCACCTTCTATTTTCTTAAATAGGGAATAACCTTGAGTTTTTGAGGAGTACTAATACCTGACAATGCATGGCAAGAAATTATAGGTTGGTGATCCTCTAATTCATCTTCTACTGGTTCCTTAGTCTCTCCCATAATTTCAGCTTCCTTATCATCCTCATTACCTCCGTCAATATAGAAAAACTTCTTCTCAGCACATTTGTGTCCCGAACCCATATTTGCTATCACAATTAAAACAATATACTTTTTTCTCTCTTTTCTTCCATTTATTGAGGAGTAAGTCTAATTTGCCTAGCAAATGAAGGGGAAGAGATACTATGGTCTTTGATGTTAATTAAAGGCGGCCTCCTACTACAAAGAAATTTTTCCTCTGCTCTACGTGCCATGGTAATAGAATCACAAAGCTTGAGTGGATTATTAAACATACATACCACATGCTCGATGTGGTCCTTAAGAACCCCAAGAAATAGGTCATTGAAATTCTCTTCTGAAATATTCTCCACCCTTAAGGATAGGTTTTGGAATTGATGCACATAATCTTTGACTGATCCTGTTTTTCATAACTTTGATAATTGACTAAAGTAGTTCTCTAAAACACTGGATCTATAGTGCAATTGACTAAAGTAACCATGAAACCAACTTCACCTAGTTTCTCTACCGAAATAATATTTCTTTAAAATTTTGGCACATGCCTCACATCTTTCAATACCCATGTATTTCCATTCTGCAATTTTAGATGAACTTTGCCTTTACTAGTAATATTGTAAGGTTCATCATCACCCAAATAAACATGCCCAAAATTTCCCTGAACATAATTTCTGAAATAACCCTTATTAGGGGTTACATGGAAATAAGCTCTTGAATTTAAAACCCATGATTCAATTCTATTATCTAAAGAAAGAATAATAGCATCTTGTATTACCTCTGCTGCAACAAGTTTTACTTCTTTACCTTTGTTTGGTTGTTGGTTCTCTTTATCCTTTGACCAACAATATTTCTTTGCATGTCCTTTCTTTCCACATTTCCAACAAGTAATTCCCTTAGCTCTATATTTATATTTTCTATCCCTTGAATTTGATTTCCCATTACTCTTACTCTTGGATCCCTCCTTCTGTCTGCCCTTACTTTCTACATTCAAAGCATTCCCAGATGATGAGTCCTTTGTACTCTTCATGCGAATTTATTCATTTAAGATTATATAAACCACATCATCAAACTTCAAAAAATTATTAGCGGATTTTGTATTACTAACATCCATTACCAAGTTATCCCAACTATTAGTAAAAGAACATAATAATAAAAGTGCTTTCACTTCATCATGAAATGGTATATCAACTGATTATAACTAATTTAAAATAGATCTGAAATCATTCAAATGGCTAGATGCAGATCCACCTTCATGCATCTTAGAAATAAATAGTTTCTTTATCAAATAAACTTTATTTGAAGAACTAGGTTTTTCATATAAATTAGAAAGAGATTTCATTAACCCTACCGTAGAAGTTTCTTTTGTAATATTGGCAGCCATAGATGCTGTCAGGATCAATCTTATAGATCCCAGAGCCTTTCTTTCAATAATATTCCATTCTTCATCAGTCATCTTCATAGCTCTAGACTTCTCATCCAACGGTAAATACAAATGTCTTTGATACAGATAATCCTCAATCTACATTTTTCATAATTGATAATTTCGGCTGTCAAATTTATCTACTTTGTATTTGTTTTCTTCTGCCATTGTTGTAGCTCCCACTCAATCAGAAAACCCTCTGTGATTAAATCAATCAACACAAAACCCTCAAACCTCACTCTGATACCAGTTGTTAGGGATTAGTACACCGATTGTACAGATAATCCTCAGATCTAACCATACATGCAAATAAAAGTGGATATTCTACCAGAAGAAATACACAAAACAAGAGACATAAATCAACACAAAATTTAACATGGTTCACCCAATGTGGCCTACGTCCACCAAGAAACAAGCCAATCTATTATCCAAAGCTTTTACAAGATATACAATTATCCACACCTCCTAGATGTACAATACTTTCTTTCTTTCAAGCTTTTGCTTCTTCTCCAAGAATTCTCATTCTCACAATTATTCTCATAGTAATCATAAAATTTTTCAAGTTCTTCTTAATTATTGAAATTATTACTTCTAAATCCTAACTTTTATGCTTATATAGGCGTATACAAACTTAGGTCACTTATCCATGCAATTGCAATCAATAGATCTTCTTTAATTATAAAAATAGATCTAATTCTTGTGAGTTAATTAAAACATCCACGCATAGGTAACTGACACTGGTTATCCCTAACCGATGTCAATTCCTCCTTGCTTGACTGATGTTGGTCATAGGTGACTAATTCAGGTCCCTCCATAACCGATGACAGTTACTGTTTTTTCCAACAAGTTTCCTATTACATGCTAATCTGAAGTAATTGAGCTTCGCAACTCAACACATGTGACAATCTATCTTAAGTCATTTACTGTGGAATTTCTTGAATCATGTTTCCCTACAACACAAGCTCAAATCAGTCATGGGTAACAATATTTATTATTATTGTTCATGATGTGATTTTCAACTAGAGGATGGAAATCCCATTACTAGCATATTTGTGGTGTTCAAGGACATCACCCAAATTGATATCTTCATCTCTTATATTGATCAAATCTTTCTATATGAACATTTACTAGACTCTTTATTGTAGGATTTCACATTGGGATGTTCCAACCAACCAAGGATCTAAAGAAATAGAAAAATCGAGAAAATATGAAGTGTGTTTACACACTCACATATATTTCAATTTCTAACTTTGGTAATTTATCACTTAATAATGTAAATATTGACTTAATCCCTTTAACCATGACATTTGCACATATTTTAAGTTTAATTGATATATCCTAGTCTGTCACTAGTCCTATTACAAAACTTTCTCTCCTGAAATGCACTATTAAGTGACTTTATAGAAATACTCACATCGAATGGATGATAAGTCAACTTATCTTAATTGTGATTGACAAAGTTTTACACCATTGTATCTTAGTCCTAATCCAAATGGCCCAACAAGACCAAACTATCCAATGGTTTTTTTCCTAGGAGAAAATTTAATTCATGACAACCTAATGGTCATTTTATCACTTAGTATATCTTCTATGGGTCATCATCTTCACCATTGGTTTTCCTTAATGAAAAATTATTTTTTTGATATAGCCCTACATAAGAAAACTTAATACACTCATTTTTTCACAATTAATAGTGATCACCTTAAAATAATCAACACAAATTGTTCAAATATTCCAAGAAAAATGACTGATTCAGAGCAAAATCAGGTTTCTAGGGTCCCTTCAAGAATCTTTCTAAACTCCCCAGGCCGAAGAAGGAGGGGAGCAAGCTTTGAGAAGTGCGGAGAAGGTTGCAGAAAGCAAGTAGTTTGGGCCAGTAAAAATTGTGAAAATCAGCTAAGTCATGGTCCAGCACAAGGTGGGACGAGTGGGAAAAAGGTACGTGAACCGCCCCGAACCGGCCGAAATGAGTCCAGGCGGCCCCACAAAGCAAATGGGACAAGTGGGACAGAAGTACGCGGCGGGCGGGAAAAGCCGATCCAGCCGAGGAGAAAAATTGGCTAACTGCTGCAAGAGGGTAGCATTCGGGACGAGTGGAACAAATGGACGCGAAATGCCCGAACCTGGCTGGATCGCGTGAAAATAGTACAAGGAGCCCAAAAGCAATTGGCACGCGCGGGCCAGAAATGCCCGAACCGGCCGAACCGGCCGAAAAGAGTCAAGTCAGTCCGAAGCAAAGTGGGACAAGCGGGCCAAAAATGCCCGAACTGCCCGAACCGGCTGAAATGAGCACAAAGGGCCCAAAATCAAATGGGACATCCGGGAAAAATGGAGGCGAAGTACGTGTAGCAGCCGAATCAGCCGAGGACCAATCAGAAGCTGCCACGTGTCCTCGCAAGAGAAAAGTCAAAAAGTCAATGGGCGAGTTTTCGAGCACCGATCCGAACCAATGGGATAGTGCCACATGTCCCAGCTAGGGCCCACAAGGAAAATTCAAAAGACAGCCCGCCGAAAAGCAGAAGAGAGAGAATTATTTAGCGAATCAGAGCATGCCACGTGGCATCCAAGTGGCAGTGCGCGGGAAAATATTTCAAAATCTGTTTTCGCCTGTTCCGTGCCCTAAATCTTCAGATCGACATATCTTTCGATCCAGAGCTCGGATTTGCACGTTCTTGATATCAACGGAAAGCTTATGAGATTCTCTACACGTTTCCAAGGTCAATCCTGCATTTTGGTTCAGTTTGGAGGATGAAAATTGAGAAACGCCTCTAGCGCGAAATAACAAGCAGAGGTAATGCTTCAACAACCACTTTAATGCAGCAAACAAACCGCCGCTTTGCCAAAACCCGCCGCTTCTGCCATGATGGACGAATTAAATGCAACCTAGAGGTGGTTGGGGCAGATTTCAAATTCCTCTCTCTTTGCTCTCCCATTCTTCCTATAAATTGTAAGGAGGGGTTTCTTTCTAAGGTGGGACATTTCCGCTTTGCACCCTCCCTTCTCTCCTGTTCATAAGAAGATTTGTGGAATTTTCAAACCTCCCATATAGACTGTAACACCGTTTTTTGCCTTTTGCCATTGCAATGTATTGAATCTATCCTTGAGCAATATATATATGTGTCTGTGGTTACTTCTAAACCCTCTTACATATTTATTACTGTCATTCTTGATCTTTCATTACATTTTTTCTATCTGTGCATGATGTTGTGTTACATCTACATGATCTGTGTTAAATTTGGCAAAGCATATGTTCTTCATTCCTTGGTGCATCACCTCTATTAGCTTAGATTATTTTATGCATCTTCTTTCCTTGTCTCCTTGGCAAATTAGATTAGATTTTGAGGAAACCCTCTGCATATTTCGTATGTACCTGAACAGAGGAATAGGAACCAGCCTTTCTCTGGAGATTCCTTTCTCACTCTTCAAGTCCCACACTTGGAGAAAGGATTCAATGTTGATGCAATCACACTGGATATTAGTAATCAACCTAGAAACCTGATCAATACCCAGGGGGGCTGTGATTTTACACTAACAGTTTTGGCACGCCTAGTGGGACAGAGGTCTCATTTCTATTTGCAGCAAGGTTGATATGCATCTGCTGCAATTTTCTTGCTTGAAAAGAGCTATTATTTGCATATCTGGCGACTCCAAGGGGAGGAATCAACTTGTTGCAGCAGTCAGCCCTAAAAGCTTATGAGAAGAATCACAAGAATCAAGAGCTGGAGAAGAGGAAGTGTTGTTTTTCATGAGGTATCTACATGATATTTTATATTGGTTCAATTTGGTCTATATCATAGGGTTTAGTGTCATTACCAACACCATATTTATCATCGAGGCATATTTCATTAATGTAAAATGGTTTTGAGAGTTACAAGACACCATATTTCCATACCAAACCACTAAGTACAATGAAGCTTCCAAATAGTTTGGTCTTAGATAAATAGTTTCATAGCTTGTGTTTAGTAAAATTTTAGAATCTTTCATGAGGTATCTACATGATATTTCTAAGTATTTCATCCCTTTATGGCACCTAGATCATCTTCCAGACTAGCTAAGGTGTTGTTTTTTCATCTTCTTATGTTTTTTATATTTAGTTGTTCCCTAATTAAACACATTACTTCTCCATATCATTTTATATGTAATTATCATGTTTAAATGTTGGAACATTTATTTATAAGTCTTATTACAAATTCATTTAACATGTATAAAAAGATATTCTCTAGAATCCTTATTAAAATTCAATTCAACAAATCCAATTTGTCTTGGATAATTTATCATCAACATCATATATGAGAAAAAAACTATAAAATATTGCATTCAAGACACATGAAGGATTATATGGATAGATTGTAATGTCATTTAAGTTGAGTAATGAGCCAAGCACATTTATGATGTTGATGAATTATGTAATGATAAATTTTATAGGAAAAATTTGTAATTTATTTAGACGTCATCTTGATATTCAGTAGGTTGTGGGAAATATTAATTGAACAAAATAAGACAAGTATTGTAACGGTTGCAAGAAGACAAGATGTTGATCAATTTTCAGAAGTGAAAATTCATGCAAGAAGAGATTTTTTTATGTACATGAGTTTTTTATTTCTCATACAAGGATAAAGATGGATCTTTTAAAAGGTGTGAGTGATACTAGAGTGGCCTTCAGCATATAATGCCTTTGAGGTATGAATCTTTAATGGCTTGGTGATTTTATATCCCAAGTTCATCAAGAAATTAAAAGGAAACATGTATGCATATAATAAAGGTTATAAGATGATCTATAAGAAATATTTTGTTTATAGTTAGACTGTGTAACAAAATTTCTAAGAGTTGAAGAAGATAATGACTAAGAAATAAATTTTGGTGTTACTTGACTTTATAAATGTGTTCTAAGTATATTATTATGGTAATGTCATAATGATTGGTGCATGTGGAGTTATGAGGGTATACTGGGTACCATATTATATTGAAAAATTTAAACAATAAAAAGAGGAAGTATAATGTGTATGATCAATAACTCTACAAAATTTTGTAGGAACTCAATAAATGGAGGCATACCCTATTTCCAAAGTTGTTTGTTCTATACACTAATCATCTAACATTGTAATTTAAAAACAATCAAGGAAGTTTGAATTAAAATTTTTATGAAGGGAGTGAAGTACCTAAAAGGGCTATACTTTTTTTTTACAACATAGGAGTGAGAAATATAGCATGTTTTTTATGGTCAACTAGATTCAATATTATATCACTATAAATTAGAGAAGAGGTTTGGGTTTTTCAATCCATAAAAAATGATGCATACAAGAGATGAATATTTTCATAAATAATATGAGGTGTTCAAGGAACCAATTAGTATCAGTCGGACACCTTGGTTAGAATATTTTGTATAGGAAAGGCCTATTTTTTTCAAAGCTAAATAGTTATGCATCCACAGAGGATCAGTACAAGATAATATGGTGAAATAAAAAAACAAAGTGGAGGAATAGTAGTACATTTTGGAGTAGAGAATACTCTAACTCAACTCGCTAAGGATAATTATTAGCTACAAATGAGAGTGTATGTGTAAAGAACTGAATGGTATTTTCAGTTGGTCAATAGAATATCACATAATCAAATGTTCTATAAACCCTTACATATCCTTAAGATGCTTTCAGAGTGTACAAGCATGTATTTTGTCTTTCAATTACAGAGGACATAAGAAGGAGATGATTATGTCTATGTTGTGGAGGATTGGATTTTGAATATGGATATTTTTTATTTTTTCAAAAAGACAAGTGATGCAATAAAATTTGCATGTCTTTTTGCAAAGTGGTTGGTAAGGACATATGGGTTTTCTAGGGATACATAATCTATCATCCAGTTTTTACAGACACTATGGAAGAAGATAAAGTAAAATTTAAATTCAACTCGACACATCATCCTTAGGTAGAATAGACAATAAAAGGTGGTGAATTTATAGTTTAGGGGATTTAATTAGAGTTTTGGAAGGGGATAAGCTAAGAAATATTGATTTGGTACTAGTAGAATTAGAATTCATATATAATAAATCCATCAATAGGAGCAACAAGAATAATACTATTTCTAGATTATAACATAGTAGCATTCGATAGGGAGTGAAATAGTTGTGGAATGTTAGTTATGAAAAAGGAATGAGTCCATCAAATGAATATTTTGTGGAAGATATGCAGAATGCAACAATATAAAAAAATGGACAAATTTGAAGAGAAGGGAAAATGAATTTCAAATTGGAAAATTTATTTTTCTCTCATTTTCTAAAGAGGTGATTACCTAGATGCACATATGAAAATTTAAAGTGGGAGAAAAATATGGTCATGCAAAGTATTGAAGAGGATTAAAATTAACACATATGAGATTGAATATATAGAAGGGATAGATATCTCAAACATATTTAATGTAGCATACATATACCCATATCATGAAGGGAATAATGATGTAGATGATGAAGAATTTGGATAAAGGAAATAAATGTTAGATAAGGTATGAAAAGAATAAAAAATGGGGTATTGATACCAAGACCGGGAATAAAAGAAACAAGAAATGCAATGAATATATTGTAAAATGAAGAGGGAGAAAGAGATGGAAAATGTAATTTGGATTAGCTTCTAACAATCTACATGAAAAAAAAATCATGAAGAAGAACATGCATGAGTAGGGGCTTATATTTAAAAATTCACCCAATGTTTATGATATAAGAGCATTTGGGTCCGCAAGAAAAATTGTATCAACTAAAAGGGTCAGATATATTTTATGTTATATGAGATGCTTTTATGGTCACAATCATTGTAGAAGGATACAACAATGTCGTAGGGGTCTACCAAACTTATGAAAATTCAACCCAATTTGTATGGACAATTCAATACACTTTATTTGTTTAATATGTTATGGTTTGGGAATCTTTATAGGTAGAATGTAGATAATATTGAGGATGAATTCATGTGGATTGCATGCCAATATAATCTAACCCATGAATAGGTCTAGAAGTAGGGAAGTAGAGCCAATGACAAGAAACAAACTTTAAAAAAATGGTTATTAAAATTTTGACGATGACACAAATTTTTTAAGTGATATTTCATGACTATGATTGCATTGATCTCTTAGGATATTTTTTAGGTTCTATCATTAGAGATAAGTCTATTTTTATGTGATATTTCGTGAATAAAAACTTAATTATTATGATCCTATGATTTTATATATCTATTGTTATTCCATGTGACTCTGAGGGCTATGTGGATGAAGGATGCTCGTATTTAGCTCCCTTTGACATGTATGTAATAGAATACATTAAATTTAAATTAATAGATCAATTCTTATATTTAATCACTTGGCATATATCAAGGGATAAAATTGGTAGATAAATCACATTTTGATCATGGTAATTCTGGAGACACTGTATTTGAAAAAATAAATCTTGACATTTTAGATTCGTCGATGACATAAATATTTATTGGTACTTTAGTAGAAAATACCTAAAAAATATTCTATACCACCTCAATGGAATAAAAGAACATATACAATTCAAAATGGAGATTGAAATAGAAGGGAGCCTTCCATTTTTGGATGTGCTCATTTCTAGAAAATAAGATGTTAGTCTTACACATTAGGTATATAGAAAGAAGACACGTATCGATATTTATCTAGATAATAACTCATATGAACAACTAGCTAAAAATGGAATTTTAAAACAAATTGGAAACAATGGCAGTAAGAATTTCAGATGAGGAATTTTTATGACAGAAACTAGAATATTTAACTAGGATATTACATTAAATGGTTATAATGATAGACAAATATAGAGGGAAACAAACCACTCATCAAATCAGAAAGAAAAATAACCATGAAGGGAAGAGAGAAGAACCATAATTAAACTCCCATATATATAATGCCTCATAGATAGAATTACAAAAATTCTAACAATGAAGGGTCTAAAGGTAATTTTTACTCCCTTAGAAATATTGAGAAACATCATTGATAGAGAAAAATACCCTCAACACCCTAAATTCTATAATGGAGTTTACTTGATCCCATGCTCATGCGGAAAGTAATACATTGGAGAAATAGGTATAACAATGAAAAATCATATAAAGGAACACATTTTAGACATTCTTTATGAATAAGTCACCAAATCTGCTCTTCCATAACACTCCTCCAAATTCAAACATCAATTTTCCTATAACAAACAAAATTGATTCCAAAAGTAGACCACTTGAGATAATGTAGTATACATGAGGCCATTGAAATAGAAAATGTTCCTGAGAATTTAAATAAGGACGATGGATTTATCTTAAGAAATACATGGAGGCCCTTATTGCACTTAATGAACAATAAAGCTAAAGAATAGGAAAGGTCAAGCATAAAAAATAACACTATATATATTGTAATAACTTCTCTTTGTGGAAATAAAAAATTCTCTTCTGATGATGGGTCTTGTAGATGGACTCAAAATGTCAAGATTTGTTGTTTTAAATGTAGTGACTCCAGAATTAACATTATTAATTTATCCTCACTAATAAAACCTTCAACACTTTAACTAACATTATTATTATCATATTTTAACTTTATATAAAAATTAAGTTAATGGATAGATAAGGTTGAATTGAACACTAAAAATATAATACGTAGATAAAAAAACTAACTAGTCTATGTTGATTTCTTGAATTTATTCAATGTGATACAAATTTTAATATTTACTCAAAAACCAAATAGTAAAATTTGTTTTGGATTGGCATCACATTTTATTCGACTTTTCCTTGAAAATTTGCATTGATTTTATTTGAATTTTCCTTGCAAATTTGCATTGAGATTCATGGTGGTGGAAAACCAAATAAGTTTTCAGTGTAATTCATATGCCATATAATAGTGAGGGATTATTTTATTTTTTTAGGAAAGATGAACAAGGCTTTGTGATAAGGTATCCCACCTACTCCTACACACAAACACATACAAACACATGCACACACACACACACACACCCATACACACATACACACACATGCACCCACCCACACATGCACACCAGCACACACACATACACACGTGCACACACACACACACACACACACACACACACACACACACACATGGACATGCACACACACACAAACACAGATGCACACACACTCATGCACATTCACACACATACACACAAACACATACGTGTGTGCACCCACCTAAGCTCTCCCACACATGTGCACACACACACACACACATTGACATATTTCAACATTTTTCTAGGAAATTTTAACAAAAAAATTATAAGTTAGGTGCTTGTTTATATTTACTTGGATACACATTCACATAAACATACACATCTCAAAATGGTCCATTATTGTTGGGATTAGCACACTAGTTGTACAGATAATATATCAGATCTAAGCATATATGAAAATAAAAGTGGATATTCTACCGGACGAAATATACAAAAGAAGAGATATAGATCAACACCAGATTTAATGTGGTTCACCCAGTGTGGGCTACGTCCACCAAGAAACAAGCCAATATATCATCCAAAGCTGTCACAAGATATACAATTCAAGATTTGCAATCTTCCACACCTCTTAGATGTACAGTACTTTCTTTCACTCAAGATTTTGCTTCTTCTCCAAGAATTCTCTTTCTCACAATTATTCTCACAATAATCATCAAATTTTTCAAGTTATTCTCAATTATCTTTTCTAAACCCTAGCTTTCATGATTATATAGGCATATAAAAACTTAGGGCACTTAGCCATGCAATTACAATCAATAGATTTTATTTAATACTAATAATAGATCTAATTCCTATGAGTTAATTAAAACACCCACACACAGGTAACCAACACCAGTTATACCTAAATGATGTTAGTTCCTCCTTTCCTAACCGATGTCGGTATATAGGTGAATGATGTCAGTCCCTCCATAGCCTATTTCGTTTACTATTCTTTCCAACAAGTTTCATAATGAATTCTAATCTGAATTAATTGAGCTCCACAACTCAAGAATATTCCACTTGGAGATTAATTAATGCACCATACATGTATAAATCCATTCTTGGATCCTTCCTTAGCTTTTTTTCTTCCTTTTCAATTCTCAAACTCAGAGACCAATAGAAGTGGAGTGTAGCTCCAAATTATCCTTTGCTAATGACTTCATTAGCATATCCGCAAGGTTCTCACTTGTATGAATCTTTTCCAAATTCAACTACCCATCCTCCAATACCTATTGTATGAAGTGATACCTCTATTGAATGTGTTTCGTTCTCAAATGAAATGATGAGTTCTTTTCCAAATGAATGATGCTCCGATTGTCACTAAACAATTTACAATCATCTTGCTCAAGTTTCCCAACTCTTTCATGAACCTTCTCGTCCATATCATCTCTTTGCTAGCTTCTGTATCTGTAACATACTCTACCTCTGTAGTAGGAAAATTCACAACCTTCTGTAATTTTTAAATCCAACTAACTGTTGTCCCACCTACTATGAAAATATATCTAGTAGCGCTTCTCCTACCATCCAGATCTCTAGCCATATCAAAATCAACGTATCCACATAATGAAATATCCAAACCTCCATAGGATAAATTCATGCTAGATGTCCCTCTCAAATACCTGAGTATCCATTGGACTACTTTCCAGTGCTCTTTTCCTTGATTGGCCATATATCTACTCACAACTCCCACTACCTGTGCAATGTCTGGTCTGGAACAAACCATAGCATACATGAGAATCCCAACTGGTAAACCATATGGAACTCATGTCATGTATTTGACCTCCTCGTGTGATGATGGACACTGATATTTACTCAATATGAAGTTTCCAACCATAGGTTTACTAACAAGTTTTACATTCTACATCTTGAACCTTTCTAACACCCTATAGATATAATACTCCTGAGACAAATACAATTTCTTTTTCTTCCTGTCTCTATGTATTTGTATTCCAAGGATTCTTTTTTCAACTCCTAAATTCTTCATAGTGAATGTGTAAGCTATTTTCCCCTTAAGCTCACCAATGTCCTTCATACTATATTGTGCAGTAAGCATATGATCCACATACAGTAACAAAATAATATAGTTCCCATTTTCAAGTTTCTTGAAATAAACACAATGGTCAAAATCACATCTCAAGTAATAATGCTCATGCATAAAACTATCAAACCTTATGTACCATTTCCTTAGAGCTTACTTGAGCCCATATAGACTCTTTTTCAATCTACACACTAATTTCTCCTTACCCTTGACTTCATACCCAAGCGGCTGGTGTATATAAATATCTTCATCCAAATCACCATAAAGGAAATCCATCTTCACATCTAGTTTATCTAAATGCAAATCCTATACTGCAAATAAACTCAATACAGTACGAATAGAATTCATGTTAACAATAGGATAAAATATTTCACCAAATTCAATACCTACTTTTTGTGCAAATACCTTTACTACAAGCCTTGTCTTGTACCTCTTCTCTCCACCCTCTTCTTCCTTGATCCTGTAAAACCACTTGTTATGTAATGTCCTCTTATCTGCTGGAAACTTAACCAAATCCCAAGTCTAGTTCTGTTCCAAGGAGTCCATCTCCTCATTCATGCCATGATCCCACTGGACGTGGGTTTCATCCTACATTGATTCTTAAAAAATATCTGGTACACCATTATACGTCACTAATAAATAAAATAGAGAACGTGTAAATATTTATGGAGGTTTAATTACCATTTGTGACCTTTTCACAGGAGTTTGGGGTATCGGAGGCTCATTCTATACCTCTTGAACATTTGTATCCAAATCTGTCAGTGAACGATGTCGGTCACCTATAACTAACATTAGTTTAGATAACCGATTCTGGTTGGGATATTTTGTAACCAATATTGGTTCTGTTGACTGATGCTGGATAGGGGTATACCGACACCAGTTACTGTGTAACCTTGTTGGAATTAATTTTAAATCCAAGTGTTCATTTTCATTAAAACAATTCTCAACCTATTCATCTTTGGGTACCAAAATTTAATCCCTATTCATTCCGTTCAATATCACGAATCCTAATCATTTTAGAATTCTCTAAATCCCAAAAAAGGAATCCAAAATCACCAGATCCATAACCAATGAAATTTCATCTCTTGGATTTTACATCCAACTTTTTCCTATTTTCCTTATTAATATTTACAAAAGCTTCTGAACCAAAAACTTTAAAAAAAGATAGATCTACCTATTTTCTGGTCCAAGCTTCTTCTGGTATTCCTCCATCTAGTGAACTTGAATGGCCATAGGTAATCAAATAAACCATTGTATCAATTTCTTCTGCCCAAAACTATAAGGGAAATCTAGAATGTATCCTCATACTTCTATCATGTTAAACTATTGTCTTGTTCATTCTTTCTGCAATACCATTATCGTATGGTGTTCTTGGAATAGTTATTTCTTTGCATATCCCATTCACTAGACAATAATCATTGAAAGCCTTACTATATTATTCACCACCATTTTCATATCTAAGGCACTTTAAATTTGAATTTGATTCATTATAAACAAGGGATTTCCATCTTTTAAAGGTCTCAAAAACATCAGATTTATGTTTAATACAATAAACCCATACCTTTCTTGTAGCATCATCAATTAAAGTAACATAATACTGGGATCCTCCATGAGAAGCTATCTAAGATGGTCCCCACACATCTGAGTGTACAAGCTCCAATTTATGCTCCTTCTTAGTTGCCCCAACTTTGATAAATATCACTCTCTTTTGCTTTCCAAAAACACAATGCTCACAAAATCAAGATCTAAATCTTTCAAATCTGATAACTTACCCTTAGCCTTTAAGATCTACATTCCTTTTTGACTCATATATCCCAATCGATTATGCCACATGCATACATCTAAATCTGAAGTAGATGATGCAAAAAAAGAATCAATAACACAGGTAGAAAAATATAACGTTCCTACCTTCTTACATCTTGCCACAAGAAAATCACCCTTGGTGACTTTCCAAGAATATCTTATAAATGTAATCATGCAACAAGATTCACCTACTTGTCGTGGAGAAATAAATTCCTCCCGAGGCTTGGAACATGCCTCACATCTTTCAATACCAATGTATCTCCATTCTACAATTTCAGACAAACCTCCCCTTTACCAGTAATACTGCAACCTTCATCATCACCCAAATAAACATGCCCAAAATTTCCCTGGACATAACTTCTAAAATAACCATTATCAGGGGTTACATTGAAAGAAGCTCTTGAATCTAAAACCCATGATTCAATTATATTATCTAAAGAAATAATAAGAAAATCTTGCATTACCTCTGCTGCAACAATATTTGCTTCTTTACCTTTGTCTAGTTGTTGATTCTCTTTATCCTTTGACCAAAAATATTTCTTTGCATGTCCTTTCTTTCCACATTTCCAACAGGTAATTCCCTTACCTCTTGATTTGGATCTGTTATCCCTTGACTTTGATTTCCTTTTACTCTTACTCTTAGATCTCTCCTTCTTCTTGCCCCTACTTTCTACATTCAAAGCATTTCCAAATGATGATTCCTTTGTACTCTTCCTATGAATTTATTCATTCAAGATTATACTAAGCACATCATCAAACATCAAAATATTATTAGCATATATTGTGTTACTAATATCCATTACCAAGTTATCCCAACTATCAAGAAAAACACATAAGAATAAAAGTTCTTTCACTTCATCATCAAATAGTATATCAACCGATTTTAATTGATTTAAAATAGATATGAAATCATTCAAATGACTAGATGGAGATCCACCTTCATGCATCTTAGAAATAAATTGTTTCTTCATCAAATAAAATTTATTTAAAGCACTAGCTTTTTGGTATAAATTAGCAAGAGATTTCATTAACCCTATCGTAGAATTTGCTTCTGTAATATTGGAAGCCACAGATGCTTCTAGACTCAATCTTATAGATCCCAAATCCTTTATATCAAGAATATTCCATTCTTCATTGGTCATCTTCGTAGGTCTAGACTTCTCATCCAACAGTAAATACAAATCTCTTTGATACATATAATCCTCAATCTGCATCTTCCATAATTGATAATTTCGGCTGTCAAACTTCTCTACCTTGTATTTATTTTCTTCTACCATTGTTGTATGTCTCACTCAATCAGAAAACCCTATGTGAGTAAATATTTCAACACATAAAACTCTCAAACAAATCTCTTATACCAGTTGTTGGGGTTAGCACACTAGTTGTACAGATAATATATCAGATCTCAACATATATGCAAATAAAAATGGATATTCTACTAGAAGAAATATATAAAACAAGAGATATAGATCAACACTAGATTTAACGTAGTTCACCTTGTGTGGGCTATGTCCACCAAGAAATGAGCCAATCTATTATCCAAAGCTTTCACAAGATATACAATTAAATATTTGCAATCTTCCACACCTCTCAAATGGAGAATACTTTCTTTCTTTCAAGCTTTTTCTTCTTCTCAAAGAATTATCCTTCTCACAATTATTCTCACAATAATCATCAACTTTTGCAAGTTATTCTTAATTCTCTTTTCTAAACCCTAGCTTTCATGCTTATATAGACATATACAAACTAATGGAACTTAGCCATGTAATTACAATCAATATATTTTCTTTAATACTAAAAATAGATCTAATTCCCGTGAGTTAATTAAAATAGCTGCACATGGGTAACCAATGACGGTTAGCCCTAACCGATGCTGATTCCTCCTTGCTTGATCGATGCCGGTCATAGGTGACCAATGTTGGTCCCTCCATAACCAATGTCAGTTATTGTGTTTTCTAGCAAGTTTCATAATGCATGCTAATCTGAAGTAATTGAGCTCCACAACTTAGTAATTATGTAGAAACCTAATTTTATTAAAGGAATAGATTATTTTCTTAGGTGGTTTATTTATGTTTTTAGCGATCATTAAGTCAACTTAGGATCTTATTGGTGTGTATTCCTTAAGTTCTTGATTTTTGAAATTTTCCCCTTATATATTTGTGCATGATTTTTCCCCTTTACTGCTTTGTATTGTTGTATTTAACTCTATCATTTTTTGTCAATTATTTGATAATCTATGTTTAGCCTTGTTTACTTCCATTTCACCCAAATTATCACTTCTCTTTGGTGATTTATGAAAATCCATTTTATACTTATCTTGAGCCCTTAAAAATAAACCAATCAACTCAAAACACATAAACCAAGTATAAAACCACAATTTATTTTATCTAATTTGACACCCAATGTTCGCAAAAAATATAAAACATTTTTTTTCCATTTATAGAAATGTAAAATGCCGACATGATCATCTACTAATTATATATTAATAATCCCTATAATAATAATTAATCATGAGATTGATTACTATTATCATTCCATCTCAATTATTTCTAAAATCCCATTTTTACCATTAGTCACATTAATACATTATTAATATTCCTATTATCCCACTAATTAATATCTATTACTAATTTCTAAGAATTGAAAAATACCTACTCACCTACCACCTATGCTACACATACCCCTATACCCATCCTCTTCATCTAATCACCCCATTAAACATACTTAACTTCACCTAACCCCAAATTAATTCATCATCCAAATCTACAAGATTCTATTTCTAGAAACCTCTTCTATTTTCTCTTATATATTCAAATATTTCTCCTCCTCCATTGAATTAAAAATTCAATGGAGGATTGTTTCAATCTCTATAATTTTCTAATTGTAGATCATTCCTCATTCTCATCCATTTTCAACCATTGATCTTCCTTCAACATGGAAAAATATCAACCCTTGATTTATCCTTCCTCCAATTATAAATAGTGGTGCTAACCTCCATGGAAAGCACCTCACAAATTTACAAGTATATACTGCTAAAATATCAAGCAAGAGCTGAATCTCCATATAATTCTATCAAGAAAGATCATCACTCATCAAAAGGGGAGTGCTACCAAATTATCCCAAAAATTCTGAAGCATCCATCTTCCATCCATAAAGCAAATCCAACAAATCAAAGGAGGAGCATTACGATCGTGTAGGTAAGTACATGTATTATTCACTCCTTCCTTTTTATCTATTTCTCTATCTAAGGTAGTGATAGAGAGTGTTAGATTAGGAATTCATCTATGTTTGGTTTCTAACTTGCATGTTGCACTAACACTTATTTTTCATCTACATTTTGGCACCCACCATGGGGCTTACCCCACAATTTTGTTGTTGTTTCTAATAACATTACATATTTAAAATAACATGTCCAAATTTGAAAAAAAATCATTCATATTTGCAAATTAAAATTTCAAATTGTCATGACATTCATACATTTTAGCACTTTTGGCATGTCATTTCATGATTATATAGAAGAAACAATGCTTATGACTTGAATCAACAATTTTGTACCTGATACTAACTTCTATTGTCGCAAGGATCTATTTTAGTGATTTTGTAAAACCTGTTGTACTTTTGTAAGCTACTTTAGCACTTTTGTACTTTAACCATGTTTTGTGCAGGAATAACACTTTTGTTCAAACTTTAGCGTGTTTCCCAAAAAATTACTATGTTTTTTAGTATTTTAACACTTTTTTTTGCTAACTTTTTTTCTATTCAGCCCATTTTTTATACTTTAGTTCTTTTGTTCATACTTTAGCACATTTATCATCAATTTAGAACTTTGGTGTCTCTAACCTCATTCTGTGCAGATTTGGCACTTTTGTCTCTACTTTGAAATTTTTTATTTGTATGAGAACCTACGTTTATAATTTTAAAGTCTGAATCATGTTAATATTATCTCTTACTGTTTTAGCAAATTTTCTACTAATTTGTGCTTTTGTTATAGTTTTAGCGTATTTCCTGGTATATTAGTGCTTATGTTTTATAACACCGCATTTGTAATAGGTTAGTGTGTTTGACTTATAATAGCGCTTTTGTCTATAAAACAATGCTTTTGTTGTAAATATTATTTTATGTCCGTTACATTAGCTAATTTTACCAATTTTTTGGTAATTTTGAGGATTTTTTATAGGTTTAACATTCTTCTTTTATAGGTTAATTATTACAACTACAAGAGGATATTTTGTTTGTTTCAACATTTACCTAACCTTTTAAAAAAACCAAAAATGACTAATCCATTTTTTTTACAACATGTTTAGTCCAGGACATTTGGGGGTTATCATCAAAATACTAATCCTTTGTTTTTGTAATACAATTTTTCCCCTTCGGGTTAAATTGGACAACGTGGGTAAATAGGACTCTTAGAATGGAAAAGGGCTTCACGGGAGAACTCTTGGCCTATAGGTAAAATTTTTCACTTTGACGATGTTTGTAGCATTCTAGATAGTTTCGAAGTCATCTTGAGCTATCCTTCTCCTTTTCGGGTCTTAAAAGTTCCAAGTTTTCCTAAGTCAAAAATTGACCTCGGTGGGCCAACGTCTAGTTGTCACAAAAAAAAAATGGTCAAAATTGATAAACCATTTTTAAGTGGGTCCTACTATGCTTATATAACCCTCCAATTTCGAGAAAGAACCCCAGGAGATGAAAAATCAGGGCATTATCATTTTAGGGGCCAAGGTGGCCCTGAGTTAGGAATAGCTCGTTGAACTGCTTAACGAACAACTCAGTGACACAAGTTGATAAAGTGGCTCTCATTGAGCTTGACACAACGAGTTAAATGGTGAGCTCATTACATATCTCGATCATATGGATGGGTGAATGTTAGATCCACGTTTGGAGGAGTGTTTTTCAATGACTCAGCGAGCCATTTTGAGGTGTTCTCGGATCAAAATAAGAAATAGTGAGCTGAGATCATGAATGGACGTGTTGGGATTGGTAGAGTGGTCAACACCAAGCCAATTTTTTTTTGAATTAGTCCGCATTTGGGGAGCATAGCTCGAAGGACCGAGATCATAGATATCAAATTGCTTGGGCTTATGGGGGAGGTAAAAATGTGAGCTCTCTGGTGGATTCAAGTAGTGCATTAACAGGATTTGTAGGCTGTTGCTAAGTTCACAGATTGAGCTTGGAGATCAGGTGAATATTTTGGTTGCCTGGCCAATAGGAGTAGCTTGTAGGGAGATAATTAGACGAGCTAAACTTAAGAAACGAGGGCTGAGTATAATGAACAACTTGAGGCTTTGAGCTCACCCATGTCATATAGAGGAACTCGATTGGACAAAGTTAATCTCAAGAGATCGTGAGTTGAATCCCTAACATGTTAGGTGATAAGGATAAGCGATAAGAAGGTCAAAAATCCATTTTTGGAGGTGTCTTGTTTAAAATATGTAGAGGAATGGTCACTGGAAAGAACACTACATTGTAGCGAGGTGTTGACCAGGATTAGCTCACAAGAATACACGTCGAGCAACTCGACAACATAATTTGGTTAAGTTTGATATGGATCTGATTAGTGAGGCTTTAGAGTCAGGTTGGATAACGTTAAAACATGGAACCAAGGAGGTATCACCCTTGGAACATTGTAGGAAGTCAACATCCAAGCTCATTAACCCATGGGTGCATCAAGGCAAAGATCGTGGAATCAAGCTATGTAGGTTCAAAGGGCTCTATTCATTTGCATAACGCAGTGCTCAAGATGAGTTAGGAGGTGTGACTGAGTTTATATTGGAACACAATGCATGATTTAGACGAATCATTCAAAAATTCGTGACAAGTTGTGATAAGCCTGAGCTCTAAGATCAACTTACGAAGGGCTCATTGTGTGTAACTCCACGTGGGAATGGTCATAACATAACTCAGAATCTATTTGTGTGTATGATGAGATATTGAGAGATGGCCAAGATCACAGGCCAAAGTGATCGTGGATCAGCTTTGTGTGTATAATGACAAAGGCCGAGTTATATAGGAAAGGTGAGTTGGGACATTTGTGAAATCATTTCAGAGATATGCATTTCAGGATTTTGGGGATGTTTGGTTTGGAACTCACCTCGATGAGCTGGTAAAATTTGAGGGAGAACTTTGTAGCCTGAATTCCAAAATTCAGAGTTCCGAGCTTGTGCTTTTCGAAGTTTTGGAGTTCAAGTCTTCAGGATTCAAGGTGATTGTGCTGAGTCATTTCGGGTTCTATGTCTGAAGGACCAAGTCAACATGTGGGTGGTTTCCAGTGAGTGATCTGAGTCATCAGTTTTTTCATCATTTGACATGGCAGGTGCTTCCAAGATACTCGATGGAATGATAGATGAGTGTTCAATGCATGACCGAGTCACTGGTCGAGTTGACAACTATAAAGGTGGTGCGAGCGCCTTAAGTTGAATGGTGAGAGTCAAATGGGTTGTGGTTTCTGAGGTACCCATCACATTAATGAATGAGACCAGGTTGGGAAGGTTCTAAATGAAAAATTAAGGTGGGTAATTTTCCACACGAAACATGGATTCATCTGCATGAGAGGTGGTGTTAAGTGCATCACGTGGTGAGTTGCAAAGGATCAACACCTAGGAAGTTTTCAAGGAAGGTTAGGATGAAGTTAATGTAAAATGTGGAGTGATTAGTGTACAACACATAGAATAGGTTCAAAGGTTTCATCATTCAATGTGTGCCATGCACTTTGAACTCCAAGGAAAATATTAGTACGTCACGAAGAGAATAAGAGAAAGTAGCCCTCTAAAAGGTAAATGAGGAGCTCGCGCGGTAAGAACGGAGGAGCTTGTTAGCCAGGTCATTGAGTCATTTTTTAAGCCACCATACTAAGAGCCCCCAATGTAATTTTACAACTCTGGGTCCCACCAGTGGACCTAAGATGATCTTCGAATATTTTTTAAATTATTATTTTAATTAAATGGAGAAAAATTAATTTTTTTGAATTTATGAAGGCATAGTGGGGTGGAGATTATCTGGGGGTACATTAATGATGGGAAAATTCAAGGAGGAGCATAGCCACTATAATTTTTCCTATAATTTAGGATTTTTCCTTCTATCTCTCACCATCTCAAGAAATGTTATAAAATGTAAAGGTAATGCATTGTTTTAGAGTTAGACATTTTTTCAAGTTTCCCCTCCCTTCACAAGATGAGTTGTTATGAATTTGCAGGCTCTTAAGCCTTTCCTTTGAAAATTTTAATGGTAGTTTTTGCCTCTCCCTGTTGTAATGACACGTTGTGCAAGTTCTTGGAGCAATAAAATGGTGTTTTGTGATTTAATGTTTGTCCTTAGATCATTTTTACTGCTTTAATTTGCCTCTGTTTATGATTGTAGGTATAATGTACATATTTAATTTCTATTACAGGTTTTAAGAGTTATTGTGCTTATCTAGGAATGAGGTATTGTATGGATTTGGGTTTGTAATGCATCTCCATTATTCCCATGTTCATCTTTCTTCATTGGCAAGCCGATTTTTTTTTTAGAAAACCTCTTTTCTTGGTGCATCACTACTTCTAATATAGGTTTTATTTCTTATAAAATATCTCTCCCTAATCCCCTGGAAATGTTAGTATAGGTATAACCGTATATTTATCCATTTTTATTGGATTAGGAGTAGTGTAGTGCTTAGTTTAGGAAGAGGAATCTGGCCTTCTCCGGAGGTTCACCTCAAAAGCCTGCAAGTCCAACAACTTGAGAGGTGATCCCATGTTACCCAATCACATTGAATGTCCTAGTCATAACTTAGCCATTAGAGGTGTGGGGTGATTCGGTTATAATATTTTTGACATGCCTGATAAGACCATAAGAGTTAAAATTTTCATAGGTGTGTATTTCTGTTCACTTTGTTTCATTAATTTGTTGTGCTCTTAGTGAAATTATACCATTAGGACGTATTCCCAAGCACAACTTGCAAATCCATTGGTCTAAGTAACCCTCTCTCAAATTTGTAGACCTTTTTTCACCCCTTTCCATCCATTTTTATTCCAAATCTTTCCATTTTTCTCCCATTCATGAAGTTGTGCAATCATGGCTTCATTCCTACAATGGAATTCTCACTTGCAGCAGCAACAACAGTGCTTTCCATCTTCAAGATATTATAATCCACCTCCAAAACAATCCTACAATGAATATTAGTTTGAGCATGCATGTCTACATGAGCAAGATGCAAGACAATTTGGTCATCCACCAAACTTTGCGGCTGCTAAAGAACAATGGTATGTAAATTCTAGAGGCTATTCTACACCTGAAGAAGAGAACTTATAGAGAAAGGTTCAAGAGTTGGAGTATAACATGGTAAAAATAAGGATTAAGGAATTGTAAAATGTGGCCTAGATTGGTTTCAAAATTCCATGCCCCTGGAATGCCCCTATACTAGGTGAGTTTAATCCTCAACAAAAGCTTCAATTCATAATCAAAATGATGACCAAAGTTAGAGAATAAATAAAGAAGAGGTAATCTTACGAATGTGATGTTAGTAAATCTTGTTAATGGGAGGTCCCTACATTGCCACCTTATAACCCTCTTCCCATGTTTCCATCCATGTAATTTCAACTTGAGCCCCATAGTCCTAAATTTCTTGTTGCTATCCTTAATTTGGAGTACATTTCTTTGCCTCCTATTATTCCATCCCTTCATGGATCTTCTTCTCCTCTTTATTCTAAAATTCCTTCTTTTCTACAAAGTTCATCAATATAAGAAGGTGCACCTCTTGCACCACCTCAAACAATGGAGGAAACAATACATCTCCAACTCACCTATCCTCTTACATTCCTAAATCCATTTTGGGAAGACCAAGAATATGATTATAGTGAAGAAGAAGAGGTGAAAGTTAAGGAAAATTTAAAATAAGAGCTTACAAAGCATCTAAAGGAGTGGTCTACAAGATTGAACATCAAAAATTTTCCTTTCCTAATTAAGCCTCCACCCAAGGTTTAAATTCAAAAGTAGGTGGTCAAGATCAAATGTACATAAGAGAAAGCATCAAAAGATGATGATCACAATTTTTTTGTTCAGAGCACAACATACATATTAGTTCCATATCATCAGAGGAGGATGGTTAACCAAAGGTTGTAGATTCAGTTGAGTAAAATAAAGATTTTGATTCAAATCCACAACAAAGGAGCATGTGCAAGTAAAAGAAGAAAAGCTTCCAGATGTGCAAAATGTTACAAGTGAATGCAGTGATTCTAACAGCCATGTATATCAAGAACTTGCAGAACATTTTGAGAGGGGAGGCTGACTATAGAGCTTCATATTATGAAAAAAAACCATGCAGGTTCAGAGGTATCTTATGTAGGTCCATAGATTTCGAATCCTTTCCCCTCTCCGTCTTTATAAAAATAGGATTTATTAGATGAATTTGATCATTCTAATTTCATGTTTGATCATGAAGAAAATCATGGTGAATAACATGTTAGTCTAGAGATCATTGTGGATAAGGAGGTTGAACGTTTGACACAACTAGGTAATGAAGAGACAATCTATCTATCAGATTTGGAAGAATTTTTGGATGGACAGGAGCCTATGCAAATTTTTATTTATGTTATTTCATCATCTAGCCTTCAACACAAAGTACATTTTGCCTTGGAAAGAAGCATTCAGGAAGTGCCTAAAGTATCAAGTTACCCTCTTGAGAAAAAATGGGTGGAATTTAATATTCCATACAACTCATTAAACAAAGAGAAAAAGGAGCACACATGAGAAACTGAGTCATATTCAAAAATATTGTGCGGAGATGAGATCGTTGATAGTTTATTTCTCTCAATTTCGGAATCTAATTTATTTGATGAACCAATGATGAAGGAAGGTTTTATGCCAAATGAGGATATTAAAAATGCAACCTAATCAAAGGAGGATGAATTCTTAGATGAGAAACACATTTTAAACATTTGTAGCGGTTCAACAATGGAGACTGCAAACAATCCAAAATATTTACATGTTGCGGAATAACTCCTTGTTTTAAAGGAAATAAAATAAAATGAAGGGAACATCACTTTAGTACCATTCATTCATGTGGAAGATAAGTTGTTTGTAAATGGGAATCAGGAGAAAAATCATCTCATGGAAAGCCATATTTTCTATGAATGTTTGTAGGTAGATTTTCCTATTAAAATTGCGACTTAGAGTAATGGGCATATTCAAAGGGTTAGAGCATGTCCCATAACTTATTTGGCCTCTTTAGAGCCAAAATAGAATCCAAAACTAGTCACATTCACTTTGTAATATGAGGATGAGTTTCATAAACCCAAGGATCAGTTGCATAGCCTCTACAAAACAAATGCAGAGAAACTAAAAGAGGCATTATTTCTCTTTCTAGTTGATGCCTTGGTGAACCAAGTGGATGATTGGGCTTGTTTCATTTTTTCATTCTCATTCTCAGCCATTCCCATTGTTAAATCAACTGCATAGCAGCCCATTGTGAGGTAAGGAAGTAATTTTACACAACCAGTTGCAGAGTTCATTGAGCTCAGTTTTTCCTTCAGTTAGTGTAGAGTAGGCATAGGTTTACTTTCAGTAGAGTAAGTACATGGCACACTTTGCATGTTTATTTTGAAGCATGTATGGTTTTTAGTTTTTGTGTGTTTTTTGATTTCTTCATTTCTCTTACACAATGTGTTGAAGGTGAAGTGTTCAAAAGAAGGGAAAAATTAGGATTTAATAGAGTTCCACGATGTCCCAAACTCAAAAAATGTTTACTTAAAATTATGAAATGTTCCACGCATATCAAAAAATCATGGATTTCAGGTGCTTCATACTTGGTGAATTTCAAGTTTCAGGACAAGCTCATGTATTATCCTTCATTCTATAGCAGTCATTCCAAGTTCAGGATGTTGGATGGACCAGTGTTCGGGTAGCTCAGGGACAAGAATTTCACATTTTAGGATTAGTATTTAGATCTTCCATAATTATTCCATGCCCAATGAATACACAAACCTACTGGACTAGTGATTAATAAGTAAATAACCCCTAGAGGTAGCCAAAAATGTTATCATATTTTACCCCTTCTAGAAAAATTGGACAACGTGGGTAAATAGAACCCTTGGACCAGAAAAGAGATTCACGAGAGAACTCAGGGCCTACAAGTAAATTTGAGAAAGTTTATAACATTCCAGGTAGTTTCAAAGTCATCTTGATCTATCCTTCTCCTTCTCGAGTCTTGAAGGTTCCAAGTTTTCCTAAGTAAAAAAGTGACCCCGGTGGGCCCATTTCTAGTCGTCATGGGGAAAAATAGTCAAAATTGGTAAACCATTTTTAAGTGGGTCCTACTATGATTCTATAACCCTCTAATTTCAAGAAAGAACCCCATGAGATTAAAAATTAGGGCAGTATCATTTTAGGGGCCAAGGTGGCTTTGAGATAGGAATAGCTCGACGTTTTGTTTGATGAGTAGCTCGGTGAGCCGAGTTTATAAAGTGGCTCATGTTGAACTCGACACAACGAGTTAAAGGGTGAAATCATTATATAGCTCGATCAGATGGATGGGTGAATGTTGGATACAGGTTTGGAGGAGTGTCTTTCAATGACTCGGCAAGCCATTTCGAGTTTTTTCTGGTTTGGAATAAGCAACAATATGTTGATCTCGTGAATGGAAGTGTTGGTATTGGTAGAGTGGTCATTGCCACCCCAGAATGTGTTTGACTCGGTTTGCATTTTGGGAGAATATCTTGAAGGACCAAGCTTGTAGATATCAAATGACTTGGGCTTTTGGGGGAGGTGAAAATGTGAGCTCAGGTGAAAATATGAGCTCACTGGTGGATGCAAGTGACACATTAGTAGAATTCATATAGTGTTGGAAAGATCAAAAATTGAGCATGGAGATCATGTGAAGAGCTCGATTGTATGGCGAACAAGAGTATATCGCAGGGAGATAATCAAACAAGCTAAAATTAAGAAACGGGGGCCGAGTATAATGAACAAATTTATGTTTCAAGCTCATGTGTGTCATCTAAAGGAACTTGAATAGATAGAGTTGAGATCAAGAGATTGTGAGTCGAAGCCCTATCCTGTTGGGCAATAAGGATAAGTGAGCCAAGCTTGCAAATTTATTTTTGGAGGTATCTTGTTCAAACTCTATAGAGGAATGGGCACTGGAAAGAACACTATGTTGGAGTGAGGTGTTGATTGGGTTTAGCTCGCAAGAATAAACGCCGAGAAACTCAAAAACATAAATCAGTTAAGGTTGATATGGATATGTTTGGTGAATTTTTAAAGTCGGGTTGGATAACATGAAAAAAAGAAGCCAATTGGGTACTACCCTTGGCACATTTCAGGAGGTCAACATCCAAGCTCATCGAGTTATGGGTACATCAACATGAAGCATGTAGAATCGAGATGTGTAGGTTTAGAGGGCTCCATTTATTTGCATAACTCAATGCTCAAGATGAGTTAGGAGGTGTGAATGAGTTTATTTTGACACACAATGCATGATTTAGGTGAATCTCTCAAATGTTGGTGCTGAGTTGAGATAAGCTAGAGCTAGAAGATCAAATCATGAAGGGCTCAGTGTGTGTAAATTTGCATGGGAATGATCATAACACAACACAAATTCTCTTGGTGTGTATGGAGAGATATAAAGAGATGGCCAAGTTTACAAGATGAAGTGATCATTGACTAGATCTATGTGTATAATGATAGAGGATGAGTTGCATAGGAAAGGTGAGTTGGGAGACTTCGGGAATTATTTCAGAGATGCCCATTTTGGGATTTCAGGGATGCTTGGTTAGGAACTCACCCCGATGAGCTGGTAAAATTTGAGGGGGAACTCTGAAGCCCGAAATCTAAAATTTAAAGTTTGGATCTTGTGCTTTTCAGAGTTAAGGAGTTCAAGTATTCGGGATTTGGGGTGATCTGGCTAAGTCATTTCAGGTTCTATGTCTGAAGGACCAAGTGAGCATGCGAGTGGTTTCCAAGGAGTGAGTTGAGTCATTAGGTTTGTCATCATGTGACATGGTGGGTGCTTTTGGGACACTCGGTGAAATGACATACAAGTGTTCAATGTGTGACCGAGTCACCAGTCGAGTTGAAAACTACAAAGGTGGTGCGAGGGCCCTATGTTGAATGGTGTGAGTCAAATGGGTGGTGGTTTCTAAGGTATCTGTCATGTTAACAAAGGAGTCCATACTGGGAAGGTGACCAATGAAAAAGTAAGATGTGGCATTTTCAATGTGAAATATTGAGCCATCCACTTGAGAGGTGGTGTTAGGCATATCACATGGCAAGTTGGAAAGGATCAACACTTGGGCAGTTTTCCAGGAAGGTTGGGGTGAATTTGATGTAAAATAGGGATCGATTAGCATGCAACATGTGGATTAGGGTTGAAGGTTTCAAATTTTAATGCATTTCATGCACTTTGAACTCCGTGGTAAATGACGATACATAACAAAGAGAATAAGAGTGAGTAACCTGTTAAGAGGTAAATGAGGAGCTCACGGGGTAAGAACGGAGGATCTCACTAGCCATCTCAATGAGTTGGCTAGCAAGCCATTTTGTAAGACAACAAACTAAGACCCTCCCCAAGGCATTTTTAAAACTATGGGTCCCACCAATGGACCTAATCTTATCTCCAAATATTTTTTAAATTATTATTTTAATTAAATGGAGGAAAATTCAAATTTTTGAATTTATGGAGGCATAGTGGGGTGGAGGTTTTACAGGGATACATTAATGATGGGAAAAGTCATGGACGACCATAGCCACTATATTTTTACCTATAATTCAGTATTTTTAATTCTTTCTCTCACCAGCTCAAACACTGTTATAAAATGTAAAGGGAATGCATTATTTCAAAGTTATCCATTTTTCCAAGTTTCCCCTCCCTTCACAAGATGAGCTATTGTGAATTTGTAGGATCTCAAGCCTTTCTTCTAAAAATTGTAATGGAAGCTTCTACCTCTCCCTGCTATAATGCAAATTCTTGGGACAATAAAATGGTGTTTTGTGACTTATTGTCTGTCCTTATATCATTTTACTATTTTAATTTTCCTTTGTTCATGATTGTAGGTATACTATGCAGATTTGATTTCTATTGCAGGTTTTAGGAGTTATTTTTCTTATATGGGAATGAAGTATCATTTGTGATTGGGTTTGTAATGCAAGTTAATTCTTGCCATGTTCATCTTTCTTCATTGGCAAGCTGGAATTTTGTCTAGAAAACCCCTTCTCTTGGCACATCACCACTTCTAACATAGGTTTTATTTCTTGCAAAATCTCTCTGCCTAATCACCTGGAAATGTTAGTATACATCTAGTTAGCCATTTTTATTGAATTAGGATTAGTGTAGTGCGTATTTTAGGAAGAGGAAGCAAGCCTTCTCTGGAGGTTCACCTCAAGCCCGCAAGTCCCACAACTTGAGAGGTGATCCCATGTTACCTAATCACATCAAATGTCCTATTCATAACTTGGCCATTTAGGGGGTGCAGTGATTTTACGATAATAGTTTTGCAAGACCTTTTTTCCAAAGACCCCATTTTATAAAATTTTCTATAAATTTTTTTTTTATCTTGTATTTGTCATATTATGTGTTGTTGATTGTTTTTGACCCAAAGATGACACCTTATGCTCTCCTCTCACATCCTAGGATGATCTCTAGGATCAAAAGAGGTCAGTATTCCCTCCTTTTTTATTTTTAGGGGGTAACGTGGCATGGAAGTGACATCCACACACTTCCCATAGTCCTAGGGGTCTCATGACCATGGGATTCATATTGAAGACACACCCCATGTTCTAGCGCGGTATTTAAATTTAATGACACATGTCGTTATTGGCTAAGAGATTTCTTGTTTTAAAGGTGGCATGAAGTGAGGGGATTCCACGTACTAATACCTATGCCTAAGACAACATCCTTGCAACAAGTACTTGAGCCCCACATACCATAAGGTATATCGGGGATGCCCATAGAGAGCTCATCTAACCTAGACTAGGAAGCCTATTGGATGCATATCGAACTATAGTGCAAGGAGGCCGCATTTCCAAAGATGATTCATTATCCGATCACACATTGGAACATAGGTGGAGTTCAAATTATGAAACCATCATCAATGTGCGTTATTGACAATGAGATATAGTTTTATTGTAAACCCACCTGACTAGTTAGGGTTTTGATTGCATGATTGTACTTATTTGAGTGTTTAGTTAAAACTAGTACATAACCATCACACCTACCTTGTGAATTAAACCATACACCTATCACATATCCAATTTGAGCACCACCTTTGACCTCCATTTTGACCTTACATTATCCATCATATCCTTTTCACCACATCTAATATCATTCACACTAATTATGTCACCCTAAAAATATAAATCCAAATAAATGATAAGACCTTTCCACCTAATAAATTTTTAACCTCACACCATTCACCATTCATGTAATAAAAATAAAAAAACAATAAACATCTTTCCCTCCTATTTACAATAGTTCATAGACATCCCATTCCCTCCCATAAAAAAATACCACACATCCTATGAACTAATCCACGTAAATCATTTCATACCATCTTATCTGATATAAACAATCACCCTTCTCTCATCATTACACAAATTCCCTCCTACATCATTTAACGTTTCCTATTGGTACCTTAACAACACTAAACCAGGTCTATAAGACTCTATAAATTACTGTATCTCATAACCCTTTCAATTGAAATAACCATAGAAACCTTACATCTTCACCCACATCCTATACAAAAATTTTGATCCCTAAGCACCCTCTCTACAATTTCTTATAAACAAGACTATTCAATTTTGGTAATCAAAACCTTACAAACAGAAAAAATATCCTTATCACTTATTCCATTCTTCTAAGCCCTTCTAATAAGGCACATCTTAAACCCTCTACTACTGAGGAAAATACTTCTTCTATTTCCTTATTTTTGAAAATATTCCATCCTACTAGCAATAATTTATTATTGAAATTATACATCAGTCAACTAAGAAATAAAAACTTCCCTCATCCACACATCCTTTATTAATACAACACATCCTCATCTCATCACTACATCTTAAAATCACTAGATTATAATGACACCTAGGAGAATGCCAATTCGATCCCAATCAAGAAATAAAAATCACCAAGACATAGGACATGATATATTTAACCACGACTATTATGACACCAATGCTAAAGAAAATTGTACTAGAGGAAAAGATGAGGAGACCATGGTTAACACCAGTAGAGATGATGACTTGAGTACATAATTTACAGGGGGAAGAAGAAGAGAAATTATTAACCACTTCGTTGAAAATAAATACGAGCTCTTCCATGTGATTACAATCATGACCAACTCCAGAGTATCCTCCATGATGAAAGTGATGGTGTTGTCCAATTACTGCCATCCATACATCACCATAATCCAAACAACCTTCGTGTTGTATATGGATGGGATAGTAGAGATAACAACCCACACGTATCCAAAGAATCCTTGTTGTACCAATTATAACAAAGGATTAACCAAATTTCCTAGTTATCCTCTCAACTTGGCCCACAACAATCTAATGATCATGGATCCCAACATTCCTAGTATAAAAACTTCAATCTACCACCCGTAGGCCCCTAAGGACCCACCTTGGAGCAAGAAATAAAGTATATAAAGGAAATGATTCAAGAGTTGCAACTCGACACATAGGGATGGAAATCTAAATTCAAGGAACTATGTCTCTATCCATTCAACCGTGATATACTACGGGTCCCTTTTCAACCATACTTTGAAACACCTAATTTTGAAAAATACAGGGGAAAAGGTGATCCTCGAGAGAATGTTAAGGAGTTTTATATGCTTTGCCAAGAATTTTCCTATGATGAATCCTATTTGATAATAATTTTCTCATGGAGCCTAGGTGGTCTTTCTCTAGAATGGTTCCTCCATATACCCCAAGGCTCTTTTACTACATTCACCGATTTATCTGAAAAATAATTCAAGAACTTCTCGTATAATGTGGAACATGATGTCACAATTATTGATCTGTGTAATACCAAATAATGTAATGGAGAAACATTTTCATCCTTCCTATAACATTGGAAATACCTTTCCATTTGAATCCCATGGCCAATCCCAGAAATGCAATTAGTCACCATCTTTGTCTATAATCTCCATCAAGAACTAAATTTCCACTTACAATTCCATTATGCCAATAAATTCGATGACATCGTACAAAAAGGGATGAAGATTGAAATGGACCTTGTCACTAAAGGAGTTATCAAATTATATTCCTAAGATAATCACAGTCAATCAAATCAGCCCTCCACATCTGAGAAGCCAAAGTATTTTAATAAAAATAAGAATGTTGTTAGTGATGGAGTAATAGAGATAAAACATGTCAAACATGTACATACAAATGCTAATATATCAGTCCCTCAAGGTCAACCTTGGTCCACCCAAGACCCTAAATGAAAAACATAAACCTCCTTTTGGTGAGTCCATGGATAAAATCCCTTATATATTAGTTGTTGCTAATATGTTCATTTCCCCCCAAAATCATTTGATTGATGAGTCTCGGCCCAAACCCTCGTGGTTTAAGAAAAATGAATACTGTAAATTCCATAAAATCAAGGGTCATGCCACCAATAGGTCTATGAAGCTTAAAAATTATATCCAATTGTAGACACCTTTATTATGCTTTTGCAATCTATTTGCCAAATGCACATAAATCAATCTCATTCTTGCCAATTTTTTTATAATTAGTGACTTCCACTAATTAAATAACATTTCTTACCACTTTAGCCAATTAACACCACATTGTTGATTTCCTAACCCCTTTCACATTCAATATGCCACTTTATGGTGAATCATAAGTCAAAATCCTCTTGCAAATAGATAATTAGCGATTATTAGATAATTAAGCCTATTTTGCCATTGTTTTGGTAAACATACCCTAGTATTGACTCAAACGCCTCTTCCAACCACTAAAAATCACCCCACTTTCCTTTACAACTGTTTCACATGGAATGTTTCAGCTCTGTGGAATAGACTTGCTTCTATCCTTTCATTCCTTTGAGAAACAGATAAGGGTTAGGGCTAGGAGGAATACCTGTTGAATGTTGAGATGGTGTGCGCGTACCGTAGAGAAAGATCAGATCGACTGCGAAGAACTCCTTTTTGTCTTGGAAGGACTACCTGCAAGTAAGAATACAAGACCACCAGATTTTAATTAGACAATAAATGAGGGAGCTGCCTTAGGCCCAGGAAATATAAAACTTCCTTTTGAAGGTGTTCAGTTCCCCTTTTAATACAAATTAACACAAATGATAACAAAGAAGCTATTGCAAAATCATGATTTAGGCACCTCGTTACAAAGCAATAGAGGCTAAACTATCAATAATAAAACGTCATGTTGTTTGTTCGGTTACTGGTCGTTGATACGTTCAACTTGAGTTACAGAGATAAAACCAGACTGGATCTGAGGTTATTAGGAGAAAAATAGGTGAGAGGAAGGTTTTGGGTATAAATCATAGTGACCGATGCTGGTCACTGGATAAGTGACTGCGGTTAGAGAACCATTTCCGGTAGGGGATAACCGACACCGGTAGGGTCAGTAATCTAGGTGCTTCTGGTTAGAAGTTGGTTGCAGGGTGTCTGTGGGGTTTTTAAGACTGGTGGATGACTGAGGGGAATAGTGAGAAGAAGGGGAAGACTCAGAGAGTGATGGGGGTTGTTCTTGGGGAAAATGTAAGGGTGGAGGAATGACAGTTAGATGTAGTATGTTACTGGGTAGTAGATCTAGGAATAGACTTATGATGGCTGTGATTCAAAAGTTCAAGAAATGTTATTAAAAGGACATACAAGATATTACTTACTCGTTCCTGATGAAGATGCAGGTTCCAGGACTGTGATGACGAAGACAGGGCTCAAGTAGGATGATATGACAATCCGAGATGAGCTATCTCCTCTTCTGATGCTTGGATGAGTGTCACTGGGCTCTGGTTATTCAGTTGCAGTCTTGGGCTTGATGTCCTTCTCTGCACACTTCTCTCTTTTCTTCACTTGTCTCTGCTTGGCCAAGAAAATCTGGATCCTTTCAATGATTTCTCCTCTTCTTGATCAAATGAAAATCTGATCCTTTATTTTTGGTTGGAAGTGGTCATTTACAGGGAACCGATGGCGGTTACGCAACCGACGGCGGTCGAGCAGGAACTGGTATCGGTCAGGTCAAAGTGGGCTATTTTTGGTAAAATAGCCAGCTTTCCCTCGTTTTCTCCCGAGGGATTAGTTGCAGGCTTGGTCAAGTCATTATGAGGTTGGTTTTAGGTGCGGGTGAGGAGTAATTAGTCATGGGTGTGGATGTGGACCAAGTTATAGGTCTTAATTAGGTTAGTTTAGGGTTAAGACTAGGTCATGATGAGGTGGCGAAATGAGGTGGCAGGTATGGTGATGTGGATTTATTAATTATAAGGTAATTAATAAATAATTGTGTAAGGTTTAGGTGATGAGGTTAGGTTGTGAAATGAGATGCGGGGCACAGGGGGTCGTAAGACACAAATTTGGTGTCTACATTAGCCCCTTTTTGTCGTGTAGCTTGTCTTTATTAAAGTTGCACTGACAATAATAAGAAGTGGTTACCCCTGTTAAGGGTATAGGTAATCCCCCTCAAATCTATCATAGATTGAGGTAGCGTGAAATCATGGATAGGGTTGATAAAGGGAAATGGTGTTGAGATGATGGTAAGATGGTGGGGTAGGTCCAAGGAAGTAGACGCACGTTGAAATGCAGTAGTGCGACCAGGGTACATGATTTTGAAGAGAAAACAAGCAATTCATAGGCAAAGGTCGATAGTTTATCCAAACAAGGGTGATATAATCCTGGTATCCAAGGCATAGGAAGTAGCTCCAGGGGATATAACGGGTAAGGTACAGGAACGTTTAGGCATGTTCGGCAGTACCAAATGGTTGGTTTGGTTGAGATAAACGTCATGGTCTTGGTCTAGGAAAAGTTGGTCGACTGATCAAGTCAAGGACCCTAATCATGCTAAAACACGAACAGGTGAGCTCGATTGAACAAAAAAGCTACATGATGGGTGGATAAAATTTTAATTTGTTGATTTTGGGTGAGGTATTTAATTGGTGCGGCCTTGGGTCGGGCCAAATGGTTGGGTGTGGCCTTGGGTCGGGCCAAATGGGTTGGTTGCGGCCTTGGGTCGGGCCAAATGGTTGGTTGCGGCCTTGGGTCGGGCCAAATTGGTTGGTTGTGGCCTTGGGTCAGGCCAATGAAGTCAACAAAGGGTTGTCAGCGAAGGTGGATATAGGCGATGTTGTGAGAAAGGGCGATTAGTAAATAAGGGTAGAAATTTGGTGAAGGTAGGTATTAAACCAATATCGGCTATATATGACCGGTATCGGTTATATGACCGATACCGGTTCCTTAGGGCACAATATAACCGATATCGGTTATAGGTCAAAAACCTATAAAAAGAAAAATACGGCCTGTCATTGTCACATTGTCATTTTGAAAACCCATTTGAGTTGTCTGAGGTGTATTGTTGAGATTGGTGCATTTGTCGGTTGAGGTGGCACTATTTGAGTGGAGAAGTGAGTGGTTGGTAGGCCCTAGTGAGTAGGAGGCAACAATTGATTGGTGGAGGACCCGACAGAGGAGAGTTAGAGCCATGGCATAGCCAGGAGGAGCTGGAGGTGCTGGACCAGCTGGACCACCACCACCCATCCCACCACGACGACGTGTCGTCGTACTGGTAGGTTCAAAACCTCTCATTGTGTGAATTTGATGTTGTTAAGCTATATTTGGGGGTTTGGGTAGGAATCCATGTTTTGATAAAATAATGCATAAATTGAAGTTATTTGAAAAATGAAGAGGATAGATGGGTTAAATAGGTTGAGGTGGCAGGGTGGGTAGATTTTTAGGGTGTTTGGGTGGGTAAATAGAGATAAATAGGCCAAAAATGGATTTGGGGGGGCCGCGTTGGGTTCGGCTCCGCGATTTTTCAGTGACCGATGCCGGTGACTAAGCGACCAACATCGGTCAAGAAGTTTCGGGGCAGGGTGGGTTTGTGGTTGACCAGTGTCGGTTGTACGTCGACCGGCGTCGGTGGAGAGGGGACCGGTGGCGGTCATGGGTGACTGGTACCGGTCTGTAGCTAGGAAATTTTATTTTATTTTATTTTATTTTATTTTTGGTTGCTTGGTTTTGTTGTGGTTTTGGGTGCTTGGTTTTGTTGTGGTTTTGGGTGGTGTGTTTATTGTTTGGGGTTTTTTGTGTGTGGGGGTGAGGAGGGAAGGGGTAGAGGTTGATAAGAAGGTTGATTAGTAGGTGGGGGGGGCAAATGGGGCGGTTGTGTGGTTAGGTGGGTAAAAGTGGGTATAGAAGGTTAAAGGAGTTGTTGTTTGAAAGGGTAGGTCTAATGAAGTGGGTGATTTGTGCAGGCACGTCAGCAGCTGACTATGCGGGATACGATGCCTCCACTGTTGAGACGGATGTGGCCACACATGTCTGTGGTGGACTGGGCCATCATGTGCAAGGTGGGAGTTGGCGGGGTCTAGCGATATAGGGCTATAGAGAGGGATCACAGTCTTATGGTCACCCTCATCGAGAGATGGGATCCGGTGAACAATGTGTTCCATCTCCCGACGGGAGAGATGACGATTACACTGGAGGATGTGTATCGCATCCTTAGACTAGCGATCGATGGAGAGGCAGTATTCCAGGTGGATGCAGAGACAGCCATGGACAGCATTTTACAGGTATTCAGGGATGCAGCCACGCTATTGGCTTATCACAGCACGATTATTGCCTATGGGGACATGTATCGTGCCCATAGACATGAGACACAGCTTGCCGTGTTGATGATGATCAACATCAAATGCTTCGCCCTCCCGGACTTAGAGGGAGGCCACTTTCCACGGGCACTGATGGGGGTACTACATGAGATGGTGGAGGAGTATACATGTTATGCTTGGGCACCAGTATACCTGGTGCAGTTATACAGAGAGTTGTGGGGCTATCGCCGGATGAGGCGATTCGGGATTTGTTCCACATTTTTGTTACATTGCTGGGCATATGAGCATATCATGTGCATTCGACCAGTAGGGCTGCCCCAGTAGCCAGGGCCACAGGTGATTTATAGATGTGGATTTCAGAGGTGGTTGGGGGTCGTGGGCCAGCCATGAGTGGTGCTTGCCGGACGGGATGTAGTGTACTACCGTCATGTATTACAAGGCATGACTACCTTGGATATTTTATGGAGGCCTTACAGAGGTCATCAGCCCCGTGGAGGAGCCCGATCACAGTTGCGGTGGATCCAATATACATTCTGGATAGTAGGACGGAGGCCGGGAGAGCATGAGCGGATACCCTTGGAGAGGGTATGACGGCAGATTGGGCTATGACAGGATGAGCCACCTCCCTTCCCTCAGTACCGGAGAGATGATGTAGAGGCTCCACTGCCTGTACCACAGCCCGTGGACCCAGATTGGGTAGCAGAGAGGCCAGCAGATGATACCATAGACGACGCCGGCTGCACAGGATCATTTTTGGTATGGTGGGCAGGGGAGAGAGCCGTGAGGAGAGCACAGCCCGCACAGCTAGACTTAGTGGCTGTTAGAGCAGAGAGGGACTAGCTCAGGGGACAGGTACAATTGTTACAGGGGTAGCTTGCTGCTGCATAGGCACAGATAGGTGTCCTACAGGGGCAGTTAGCCCAGGCATAGGTACAGGCACAGCCACAGGCACCACCAACGGCACCAACACAGGCATAGGTATAGGTACCGCCAGCGGCACCAGCACAGGCACAGGTACAGGTACCACCAGCAGCACCAACATAGGCACAGGTACAGGTACTGCCAGTGGCACCTGCACAGGCACAAGTACAGGCACCACCACCGGCACAGGCACCGTTACCGCCACCGGTACCGGCACAGGCATAGGGTGTACTAGTAGGACAGGGGCCATTGGTATTAGGAGTTGGGGGACCAGCCCCAGCAGCTTTGGTGGCATGGGCCCGGTATATGGAGGCGAGAGCGGAGGCCCGGTACTATCAGGACGTCCTTGATAGTACCGGGGCTGACTATCAACTATATGCGGTGCATAGAGCGGAGACCTCGTGGAGTCAGAGATCCCAGGGTGGTGCAGCTACAGCTGATGGGTCAGTGACAGGGAGGAGGTGGGAGCCAGGGCCAGGACCCGCAAGGAGAGGTGCTGAGGGCAGTGGGGAGAGTTGAGACATCCCTAGGTCAGAGTTAGATGTTTTTGTTTGTAGATTGGATATAGGCACCGGTCTACAAACCGGTTATGTTTATAGAGGCCTGCGTACCCACATATGATGTATTCATTCATTTATTCATTTATTGTATATACCGGCCTGCAAGCCAAGTACTGGTTGTAGCGTTGATACCGGCCTACGAGCCGAGTCGAGATGTTTGACAATTATTGCACCCTGCATGCTGGCTTTGTATTATTATGAGATCACAGAGGCCCCTATGTAGGGCAAGTTGTATATTTGAAACCTTTGATATATATATATATATATGATGATTTTGATCCATATACGGTGTTTAAAATGTTTTAAGTATTTTTTTGATGGTTTGTGAAATTGAATGTATGATGAGTTTGATCCACATGGTTTATATATTATGGTGTTGATGTCTTTTGTTGATGGCTTTTTGAAATGGAATGTATGTATATATAGATGATGAGTTTAATTCACATGTTGTGTATGCTGATGGGTTTGATGTATATATGATGTCGTATGTATGTTGTCGATAGTTGTTATAATGTAGATGGATGATGTTGCTGAAATTATGAGGATATATATATGTGATTTGGATGACAAAATATTGATAATGGTGTTGTTATGCAGGAAAAAGAGGCGGGCGCCACAAAAATTTGCAAAACGAAGAAACGGCTTAGGTTTAAGCAAAAAGGGGACAGATGACCGATATTTGGTTATGTAACCAATGTCGGTAGCTATATGACCGATAGCGGTTATGTAACCGATATCAGTTATGCCAGAATTATTTTTCCTAAAAATAGAACTGCTTGGTTGGCAACTTAAGTTCTTATTTTTAGTGTTCTTATTTTTAGAGTCATGCAACAAGTTAAATATGCGAATGCGATGCTGTTTGACGACTGATACAAGTAATTGCATGAAATAATTTGAGTGATAAGGAGGAAAGAGACAGGTGAAGTAAGTGTGGGCTGAGATTTAGAAGGCAGAAAGACAAGGTATATTTGAAGAGGGTGGTGAGCATGGCTGAACGAGGAGAATCATCCAGCAGGCAGGAACAAGGGGGAAGACAAGCTCCACCCCAAGCTACTACATCCCGAGAGGTAAACTGTTTGGTTGTAATTTGATTCGTGCATGTTTTGTGAATAGGATGAGAGAAGTGTAAGTGGGTAAAGATGAGAAAGAAACGGTGATAGGAAATGGTTTGGGATGGGATGAGTGCTATGGGGTAGGTAAGCAGGGTGGTCACGTATGTTTTTAGGTATAGATAGGAGTAAACGGGCAAAATAATTATCGTAGGTGAATGTTTTTAAGCAGGGTGTATATTTTTGACAGTGACCGGTATCGTTTAGAGATAACCGGTATCGGTTAGCAAACTGGTATCGGTTAGCAAACCGGTATCGGTTATCTATAACCGATATCGGCTACTGTAGGAGTTTCCAGAATTTGAGAAAAAACCCGTGGAGATTTGTTTTATTGAATAATTATGTTTCATTTTGATGTATGCAGGCAGAAGAAAGGTTAAGGATGAACGATACTGTGCTAGCGTTGTTGTCACGAATCTGAGCGGATGTAACACCAGATGAATGGGAATTGATAAATCATTTGGGGTTAAGTGGAATCCGCTATTATTCACGAATTACGCGTAACCATGCTATGTTGCAGGCGTTGATTAAGAGATGGAATCCAGAAAAGAATACCTTCTATCTGCTAACAGGGGAGATGACGGTGACATTGAAAGATGTGTTCCGTATTTTGAGACTCCCAATGATAGGAAAAAAAGTGTATCAGGCATTGCCTAGCATGGGGTGGGTAGCGATAACAACAGTATTTGGTTCAGCTGCACGAGATTTGACACAGCGAGGTTTAACATTTACGTATGGTACAATGTATGCAACACACCCTGAGGAAACAAGGTTGGCTATGCTATTAATGATAGCGGTGGGGTATTATGCATTACCGAGGGCGGAGGGGGAAAGATTTCCAAAAGTATTGATGAGTGTTATTTGGGAAATGATAGAAATGAGTGTGACTTTCACATGGGCACCCGCATATCTGGTAGAGTTATATAGGGGTTTATGGGCCTGCAAGTGAAAACACAGGATGACACTGGATTGTTCGTACTTATTACATTGTTGGGCCTATGAGCATATTGTTTGTGTGTGTCCAATAGGCCGACCCATCGAGTCGGGAAAGGCAGGAGTGCAAAGGTTGGGATTCAGACAATGGGTCCAGACAGAACAAGAAGTGAGATCCCAGGCCGTGATAGATGACATCGAGTATTATAGATAGGTATGGGAGATGGTGACAATTGTGGATATTTTTTGGAGGCTTTACGGGAACTATATGGTGACAGAGAACATAGATGAGGAGTTGAGGGGTGTAGAGTGATTGAGGTGGATCGCAGGGCACAGGCCGGGTGAGTACGAGAGGATTCCTCTAGATCACGTGCGGTGACAATTTGGGTTCGTTCAAGATATATCTATGACATATAGACCATACATGAGGATCGATGCCGAGGCAGCATTCTCACCTCCCCGGCTTACACCTCCAGAAGGGCCAGAAGAGACAGTAGCTGATCGTAGGGTAATGGATGCAGGAACGACAGAGGCCTATAGAGTATGGTGGGTAGCAGAGCTGTGAGGTGCACATGAGCCCCCTGACATAGCTGTGATTACAGCAGAGAGAGATCGTCTACAGGATTTGGTTCACCAGCTTCAAACACAGGTGAATGAGACAATGGGATTGTTCGAGGTTTCACAGTTATGAGTGGAGAGACTAGAGGAAAGATTCCTCCACGCGAGAGAACGTATTCGTATGTTACAGGAGATGTTGGCGGATCAGTGGGAGGAACCAATGGAAGTGGCACCTTTGAGGATGGAGAGGCCAACTGAGGGGCATCGACAATCATGATCACCACCTGATTCGGGAGGAAGTGTAAGGGTCTAAGTGAATTTCATAGGAATATAAGAATAAATAAGGATGCCAACCTGTGAGTCGATGATAGAGAAGATGTATTTGTTTAACATCTAAAATAAAACTAAATATATATGTGGTTTTGAGTGATGATAATAATAAGAATGGTTGTGTTTTGAATGTTGTTTTTGTTTTGTTTGAAAAATGGATAAAGATGAATGTTGGCAAATAGAAATACACAAAAAATATTTATATGTACAACACATGATAGGGTATGGTAGGGGATGGTCAAGCTAACCTTGGGAGACCCCATGTCTCCTAAGTGCTGCCTACATAGCCCATTGCACAAAGTAAGGAGGGGCCTCAGACCGATGTAGTTCTTCCTTAGGACCAGGGAGAGGTGAATTTAGGCAATTTAGTTGTGGTTAGGCAATTTGTTGGTTGGTAAAAAAATTGATGTTGGTAGGGAAAATTTTATTGGTGTTGGTAGGGTAATGTTGTTGGTGTAGGTATAGGTGAAGCGAAAGTTAGCATACCCAAGTAGTAGGGAATCGTGTCCTGATTAAGGTCAACACACAATCCTAGAGTCGAGCAAAAGAGGCTAGAGTGTCCCGTAGTTGAGAAGAGCCAAACAAAACACATATTAACGTAGGATGAGCTTGAATCCCTAGGTACCTTACATAGGCGAGAAGTCGATAGGTGAAAAGAGTGGTATAATCACAATATATCGGATATACGTCACGTCCCTTGAGTTATGTTGCTTTGAAAAATGATGAGGTGAGGTGGTTGATGTGGGCGAGGGTGAAGAGAACTTATTATAAGATGATTATTCTGACGAAAGAGAACCAAACCTAAATAGACAAGTCCATGACTCAAAAGTGTTTTGAAATACTGCTTTTATTTTTATTTTATTTTTCTAGATATAGACTGATCGATGTAGGAAGTCTACATGGGATATGTATTTTTTTGTTCTTGAGGTCTTCACGAAGCTGATCAATGTGAGAATCTTCTGATAAAGGCTGACTATGTATAGTTGTCCTTCAAGGGAGTAGTCTATTTATAGTAGCAGATGCGGTGTTTATGTATAGCTGTCCTTCCAGGGAGCAGTCTATATATAATAGCAACAATAGTTTGGCATATAGTTGTCCTTCAGGGGAGCAGTCTATTGTATAATTTAGAGGTCTAGATGTCTGTTGGGAATAAAGCATCTAGTTGTGTAGGAAGTTTGACTCAAGAAAATCCCATAAGTGTTTAATTAAGAATGTGCCATTTTGAGACTTTGAAGTCATGGACTAGACTAAAAAGGGGAAGGCATCTTTAAGGGGAGGTGATAATCAAACCATGTGAGCTTGATTTGATTTTGAGATGTAAGAAACAAAGTGTATGTGGTGGTAAATGAGCTCAAGGGACAAGCGTAAGGTAGATAAGAAGTGATATAACACTAATTTCAACAGTAGAATGGTTGAAGATGCAAGGCATTAAGGGGCTCAGGTTCAGGTTTACCATTAAGTGAAGCTAAACGATAAGTGCCTAATCCATAAGTGTGAGTGATAATGTAAGGCCCAATCCAATTAGGAGAAAATTTTCCACGTTTGCTCTTTTCTAGTTTGGTTACATGTTGATTCTCTTTGAGGACAAGATCACCAACCTTAAAGGTATGCTCATGAAGTCGCTTATCATAAGCACACTTGATGCGTTTTTGGTAGATTTGAAGGTGGTCAAGAGCCACAAGATGACGCTCATCAAGAAGCTCTAATTGGGCTAACCACTCTTGGCAGAAATCATTGTTGGTGGAAATATCCTGAAGAGATATTCTGAGGGAGGGTATTTGTATTTCAAGAGGCAAGACAGCCTCGGTACCATATACCAAAGAAAATGGTGTGGCATTAGTGGAGGTACGAATGCTAGTACGATAAGCCCAAACGGCAAAGGGAATGTGATCATGCCAATTTCTTCTAGAATCATTAACAAATTTCATGAGGATTTTGGTTAGGGTTTTATTAGAAGATTCAGCTTGACCATTGGCCTTTGGATAGTAAGGTGATGAGAAACTAAGTTTGATACCAAAGTTGTCCCAAAGGTCTTGTAACAACTTATTTTTGAAAGATTTAAAATTATCTATTATTAGGCGATGAGGAATACCAAAACGATAGATAATGTGATGGTTAAAAAATTCGACGATTTTTTCTTTTTTGATTGAAATGAGTAGAATGACCTCCACCCATTTTGTGTAATATTCAGTTGTTGTGATTATCCAATGGTGACGTTGTGAAGAAGGTGGGTGAATCTCACCAATAATGTCTAAACCCCATTGTGAGAAAGGCCAAAGATCTCGTGCGACCCGTAGCGGATGGCTAGGAGTATGTTGAAGGTTGGCATGTTGTTGACACATAACACAACGTTTAACATATTCATAGCAGTCGTTATTAAGAGTAGGCCAATAATAACCTAGGCGAAGGATTCATTTAGCCACGACAAGGCCACTAAAATGTCCACCACAAATGCCGTCATGGACTTGTTGGATGGTATAGGTGACCTCTGAGCCGGTTAGACACCGAAGGAGGATGCCATCAAAGCCACGTTTAAAGAGGAGTCCCCTCATGACAACATAACGAGAAAAACTTTTAATAAAAGCACGTTTTCCGTTACTAGAAAGGTCAGGTGGGAGAACAGAGGTTGTAAGGTAGTCGTGAAATTGGTGGTACCAGGTATCTTGCGAATTAGTAGACACAGTATTTATCATACAAACTACCGGGGCTGAGTAGGATGGGGCAAAAAGTTGTTGGACCAAGACGAATATGTCAGAATCAGTTGGTGCAGTAGGAATTTATGAGGCTAAGCAAGCCATAGTATCCACAAATTTGTTAGTGGAGCGGGGAATGGTCTGGATAGAATAACGAGTAAATGAGGTCAAAAGTGAATCCACGTAATGTTTTTACTTTTGAAGTTCCTCATTCTTACATTAGTAGATTCCCATAACTTGATTGACTACCAATTGAGAGTCGCCAAAAATATTAATAGATTTGACACCTAAGTGTAACGTAACCTGGAGACCCAAAACAAGGGCCTCGTATTCCGCTATATTATTAGTGCAGGGGAAATCGAGCCGGAATGAAAGAGGCATAGGCTCAGCATCAAGAGGAATGAGAACAACGCCGACCCCTCTGCCGCACTGGCATTTGGATCCATCAAAGAAGAGGGTCATTGAATACGATTCTTGCCTGAGTGAAAGAGTGGCGATGAGTTCATCGGGGAAATTAAAATTGGTAAATTGTTCCCCAGGTAAAGGGGCCTCCGCAAGTTGGTCCGCAATAGTTTGTCCTTTGATTGACTTCTGGTGTATAAATTCAAGGTCAAGGTCAGCGAGGAGCATAAGCCATCGGGCGATGCATTGGTTTAGATGTGGTTTGGCATACATATAATGAATGGGGTCCGCGTTGGTGATGACAAAAGTTTTACGATTCAGGAGGTAGTGTTGGAGTTTGGTGGCTACGAATTATAGGGCTAGGCACAATTTTTCTACATGTGTATACTTAGTCTCATAATCCACGAGAGTACGACTTATATAATAAACGGCTTGTTCTCGACGTGCCGAGTCCCGATGTGCGAGAATGGCTCCTATAGCATGGTCAGTGGCAGAAAGGTAAAGGTAGAAAGGGTGATCATCCTGAGGTGGGATAAGCACGGGTGGCTGCAAGAGATAGGCTTTGAGAGCTTCAAAGGCTTGGTGACACTTTTCGCTCCATTGAAAGGTAATGTCATTTTTAAGAAGGTCATGGAAAGGTTGACATCGATCTGAGAGTTGGGAGATGAAACGCCAGATGGATTGAAGTTTACCCTGCAAACTACACAATTTTTTGAGGTTTTTGGGTGGGGGCATTTCTAGGATAGCTTTGACTTTAGATGGATCGACCTCAATGCCATGCAAAGAGACGATAAAGCCAAGAATTTTTCCCGAAAGAACACCAAAAACTTTTTTTTTTGTTGAAGCCGGACTGAATATTGTAACAGGTGATTGAAAATAATGGTTAAAACATCGAGATGTTCACTGCGATGTTTAGATTTTCCAAGAATATCATCGACATAATCCTCAAGGATAGTGTGCATAATGTCATGAAAAATGTAAGTCATAGCCCACTGATAGGTCGCACCAGCATTCTTAAGGCCAAACAGCATGACACAATAACAGAAGGTTCCCCAAGGAGTTATGAAGGCAGTTTTATGTTGATCGGCCGGGGCTACCAAAATTTGATTGTATCCTGAAAAGCCATCCATGAGAGAAAGCATTTCATGGCCCGTAGTGAGATCAACAAGTTGATCAATACTTGGGAGGGGGAAGTCATCCTTGGGGCAAGCGAGGTTAAGGTCTTGGAAACCCGTGCATATTTGAAGTCCCCCCGTTGCTTTAGTGACAGGTACGATGTTAGAAATCCATTGAGGATAGCCAATAGGCAAGATGAAGGAAATAGAAAGGAGTCGTTGAAGCTCTTCTTTGACCAAGAGGGCAATGCGTGGATGCATTTTTCTCAGTTTCTGTTTGACTGGTTTGGAATCAGGTTTTAGGGTGATGTTATGGACAGCAATGTCAGGATCAATTCCTGGCATGTCAGCGTAGGACCAAGCGAAAGCTTGGTTATGGGTACGGAGAAAGGTAGTAAAGGCAGCTTGTTCTGATGTGTTAAGGGATTGTCTGATCTTCACAATGTGAGGATCCTTCTCTGTGTGGATGTTGATTTCTATAGTCGACTCATTCAACATGGTTTGAGTTTTAGATGGTAAGGCACGTTGAATATAGGAGTCGTCCGCACCAAGGTAAGTGAGGATGGAGTCGTCATCCTGGCACTCAACAACATTAATTGAAGGTGAATCCTCTTCAATCATGTCTGGATATAGAAGTGGAAGAGAAGATGGGTCCTCATTATTGCGTTGATAAGTGAGAGGACCTAGGAAGATAGCATTTATGAAAAAAAAAAGTTAGGAGGGATAGATTCAGGGTCTATCGACTCTATGGGTGACGATGGCAAAATGGGTGATGATGGTTTGGTAGGGGTGATGTCGTCATATTCCAGGATACAACTGACACGAGGTTTCTTTGGTGTAAGTGTTCTAGGAAATCCAAGACCGCTACGATCATTGTTCTTGCGTGTAGTTACGGGAATGATTGTATGGCGGCCTTGTTCATAAAGACCAAAACCAAAGCCTTTCCAAGCACAGCGAGTCAAGAAGGTGAGGGCGAAATGATGATTTTTCAATTATTGAAAATCAGACTGGAAGGGAACCACACCAAGAGGAGGTTCAGGGGTAACGGAGGATGCGTCAACACCCCCATACGTTAGGTTGGTGCGGCAATTAGGTGGTCCGTAAGAGATTACCTCCCCCATGTGACGGTCGTAGGTAGGATGCGCATGTAACTGTCCGTACTCCTGTAGGGTATGGAAAGAGCTACCATTATATAGGTGGTACTCCCCCAATGTAAGGCGTTGAAAAACATCTACTAAGGGGTCGGAGGTTGGGATGTTGTCTGCAGGAAAGGAAGTGGTATTTGTGACGGCGGTTTCATTGGTTGAAGGTGTAGGTGCGGTTGAAGTGGATGGTTGGGTTGGATGAATGGGTGTCTTGACTGGTACAAGCACATCATTAGGGTGATATAACATATTGCAGGTTTTGAAGGGGGGAGGATCAGCTTTTACAGTGTAGGACTTCCCCTTGTACTCAAATTTTATGCATCTATGTAAGGTGGAGGGAACGCATCCCATAGCCCGGATCCAAGGGCGGCCTAACAACATATTGTACTGAAACTCTCCCTCAAGGACATAGAAGAGTTCGGGTAAAGTGCGTGGCCCTACATGAATGTTAAGGATCACAGTGCTTAAGGTAGAAGTAATAGCATCATTGAATGACCGCAACATGATGGGGTTGGCACACATACAACTAGTAGGGATATTCATTTGTTGGAAGGATTTTGAAGAGATGATGTTTAGGCTAGCACCCCTGTCAATCATAACACGATGTACCCGAATGTCCCGGACATAAGCTGAGATGAAAAGAGCAGGGTCAGGATCTTCAGCACCAAAGTCGATAATTTCATCTTCGGAGAAACTGACAGCAGCGGCTTGCTGTACAGAGAAAGAAGTGGTTGGGGAGATAGGTTGTTTGGTGAGCGAAGCAACGTGATTGGGTGTTAGAATAGAGGTAACATGAAAGGTTTCATTAGGTAAGACCTCTATCCCTTGAAGGATTTCAACAAGAGCTTTTCAATGAGATTCAGAAGTCTGAATGAGATCATACAGTGTCATTTTTACAGGTGATTGGTGAAGCTGTTTGATCATGGTTCGGTGGGAAATTCCATTAGAGATGGGATAGGCGGGTCCATGAATAACCACTTTAGGTGGTGGTGCAATCGGGATGGTGGACGGAGAAAGAGATGTCACAGGTGTGTTTTCTTTCACCTTCCCATTGTTTTTCTGCCCTCAAATAACAACACTAATCATATTGATCTCATGAATATGAGAGGAGGAAGACGGTAGGGATAGGTCATGGTCTTCGAGAGGTGGGGCTGTAATAATGATAGATCTTGGTGAGGCGGGGACAGGTGGTATAGGAAAGGGAATTGAAGCTAAAGGTCTCTCTCTTCGTAAGTTGTCTTTCTTAACTTTTTTATCTGAGAGAGGTGACTGACGAAGTATGGCTTTCAACGCTTTGCATCCCTCTACATCATGTTCTAGTGTGCGGTGGTAAGCACAGATTTTAGACTCATCATAACCTATAGGTCGAGGTTTATATGGATCATAAGGTCTAAGTGGGGGTAGGGAAATGGTCCCATTCTCCACCAACATAGCAAGGATTTTGGCGTAAGACCCTTTGAGTGGGTCAAAGTTAGAGGAAAATGAGGCTATTGACTGGGTATTTTGTGGTAATGACGGGGTATGGTTGGTTTGTATGGGTGGTGGTTTAGCCAAGGGGTTTTGATAATGGGTTTTAACTAAACGTGGCTTCTTTGGCACAGAAGCTATGTTTAGCTGGTTAGATGATGAGGCCATAGATGATGTGGTATCAGAAAACAACCACGGAGAAATAGGAGTGATAGAAAACAAATATTTTGATGATGGAATTTGTTTAGGGTTGGTAGGTGGACAGGATACGTGGGGTGATAGTGTTGCTATACCCTTGGATTTCTGTATGGGTGTAGAAGGCGTAGGTCGCTTTAAAGAAAATGCAGGAGGTATGATATATTGATGCAAGGTAGAGGGATGGGGTCCCAATATGGAAGGTAGGTGTGATGACGAGGGTTTTAGTTGTGATAGAGGCATAGGTTGAGGAGATTGAGTTTGTCTCCTAATGGGATGGGCAGCTTTATTTTTAGATAAATCAAGCCGCTTAGGTAGGTGTGTTAGACTGGGTATTGGTGAGGTCCCAAGCGTAGGGGAAGATTTGGTTAGGTTAATAGAAGTGGATGAGGTATTTGGTACAGATGAGGGGGGTGAAGATGGGTACATAGGCATTTTAAGCTTCTGTAAACACTTCGGGTATATAGTAGAGGCATCTGGATCAGTCATCTACATTTGAGTAGAATATGGCGTACTCAAACGTTCCCATAGGACCTGTCTATCTTCTGGGGAATGACAGTCCTCACGTGTGAATAGGAAATTTTGTATGGAAGAAAGGTGGGTTGTGATTCCGGTTCACTGTGGGTGTGATATAGGGGGTAGATGAGGCACTGTATCAATGGGCGTTAAGAGGTCAACCGGTCGCTGAAAAGATTTAGGCGATGAAGAACTAATAGGTAGGAGGGCATGTTTGATAGGATCCGTCATGTTTAAAGAATGTGGTAATGTTGGTTCAAGAGGTTTCTTGTCTAAGGATGACAAAAGAAGTGGTGAGTTTTCCTCCTGTACAACAAGAATGGTAGAAGGAGACGTTTGGGAAATAGATAAATTAGATAACATCCGCTCACAGTCTTGCAAGGATGTGGTGTAAGAAGGCTCATTTGTGAGAAGGGAACTCTGGGCGGTTAATTCCTTGATGGGTAAAGGAACGGCTAGGATTTCATCTTGTATTGATGCTGATGAAGGGGGTTCGGGTTCCTGCGTTAGTGAAGAGGATTGATTCAGATTTTGTTCGATAGAGGTTTTTGGCTGGGAGTCGAAGACTGCATCGATCTCGTGAACACTCTCCTCGGTTAAGATATCTTGGTTTATGTTACTGTTAGAAGAGTGATTCGGGAATGGTTTGTTGAATATTTTCAAATTTCGGTTAGCAGGGGCGTTAGGATTATTGAGGGCTATATCCCCCACAACAACCATTTCCTGCACTATGTTTTTCAACATCTTGCAGTTTTCATGACTGTGTCCCTTCACGCGGTGGAAGTTACAGAAGTCATTTTATTTGTACCAAGAAGGTATGGTGCGAGTGGAATCAAACCCGGAGTGAGGTTTAACAGGAGGTAAGGTAATGGCTCCTGCTTTAAGCAACTTTTCCAATATCACACCATAAGTTTCTCCCAAGGGAGTGTAGTTGATGGGCTCTGCTTTATACTTATAGGTGGTTTTTGGCAGGGTATTAGATGGTGGTTGGGATTTGACCATCACCGCGTGCACAGCTCCTTTTGTTTTCGAAGCAGTCGATGGGTGAGGATTGGTGGTGTTAGGTTTGTTGGTGGAATCTTGGGTTCAAAAATTGGGGTTTTTGTTGCGCAACCGCAATTTCTCTTCCTCCAAGGCTCGAATCTCTAGTTTTCGAGCCATAGTAAAGGCCTCGTCAAACGTGCAGAAAGTTTGAATTTGGAGGGTAGTAGAGATGTGCTTAGCGCAGGCCCGCGTAAAGAGTTCAATAAGTTCGGCCTGAGGCAAGGCATACGTAAGTTGGTTGATAAGGCCCCGCCATCATCCAACGAAATCTGCGATAGATTCGTCTTCAAATTGTCGAATGGCATAGAGGTCGGTGATAGATACTTTCTTGGCAATGTTAATGGAGAAATGATCCAAGAAAGATTGGGCTAGCTGGTTAAAAGAGAAGATTGAGTGCTAGGTTAAAGCACTGTACCACTCCAAGGTGGGTCCTGATAAGGACATGGGAAAGGTGCGGAGTAGTAAAGTGTCGTCATGAGTAATCAGATAGCAGGCATGTCTAAATGATCACAAGTGTTGTTAAGGGTCCTCCTTACTATTAAAACGGGTAAATTTTGGTAATTCCCATTGAGGAGGATATGAATGAAGGGGGACAGAAGGGTGGATAGGCTCCTGAAAAACTTGCTCATATGTTAGGGAGCTACGGCTTCCTGAAATAGAAGCCTCCAGATTTTGCATTTTGTCCATCATTTGTTTAATTAAATCAGTAGTTGGATAAGATGATGGTGTGGTTGTGGTAAACGGAGGCTGATTGGGCCAAGGGCCACCACTAGACAATGGTGGGGTTAAATGTTGATAAGGTATGGAGGATGAATGTGTTGAGGCAACCGAATAGGGATGTCCTATATAAGATGTTGAGGTTACCGGATATGTGTGTGCAAATGAAAAGGTGGGCGGAGCTTGAGAAGGAAAGCTCGTGTGGATAGGTGGCAGAGAGCAAGTCATGAACGGAACAGTCTACAAGAAAGACAAGGTAGGAGCAGTCGGCGGTAATGACATGTTGGGCCCAAGATTAACCAAAGGAAAGCCAATTTGTGCCGTATGAACCCCTGAAGCTGTTGAGTTAGGAGACGGGACTAAGGATGCAGAAGGTAAAGCAGAGTTATCAGGCAGAGAAGGAGCTAAATGAGAAGCTATACTGATAGGCATGCTAACAAGGAGTTGACCATCGGGTGTACGGTCAGGGGCATGAGACAAATAGTATTATACAGTGCTAGGATTAGCATCTAGAAATTTGGCAAATTCTTTATCTCCTACAGGAATTTTAGGAACCTCGTTGGTGTCCGTAGGATTTCCCACAGAATGTGAAGGGGGTGATTCAGGAAAAGGCACAGAGCAAGCATGTGAAACCATGGCGGTGGCTTGCTTTCGAGTGATAACAACCATGGACAGGAGTACATAGTATGGTTTCAATCTATTAGGAACAGAAACAGACAACATGATGTTTGAAATTGGTAGGTTGCTGGTTTGTCAGGAACTGTAAAAGACAGTAACCAATATCGGTCAGATAACCGATGTCAGTCAGGCTGTAGCCACCGTCGGTAAGCTAACTGATGTCGGTATAATAGAACTGGTGTAAGAAGAAGTAGGAAGTTATTGATTTGGTGTTAACAGTGATTAGTACACCTACCAAACTGTTCTATAGTGATCACAGAAAACATTGTATGACATAGAAACAGAACTGAAAACAAGAAAGAATGCACAAACAAATTAACAGACTAACCCTAGGGTTAATTTTAATCAATTTGGGCTTATGCCTTTAGACACAGAATGATTTCAATCCTAAACAAAAGACTTAGGGGAAATGTCAAGTTTGTTTTGGCTTATAAGGTTACCTCAATCGGGCGGAGGAATACCGCAGAAAAGGGGGGATGTTTTGAGCTGTTGTGTTAATTATGAAGTGATTCGGTATATGTTGTGTAGTGAAAGTAAGATTAATTTCCTGTCAATACCGTGGAAATCACCCACACGTGTACAACCTGTTACTTAGTCTATGTTCACTAGAATTGAAAATAGCAAGCAAGAATGTAATGCACGTGTTTTAAACCCAAATCGAAAATGTTATTCGATGAAGCAAAGAAGATGACTTTCACTAATGCAAAACTGGGAAAGCAAGACAAATTCTTTTACTAAATATAACAAAAATAGAAAATAGAAAGTATGCTCCCTATATGAAAGCAAGCAAGAGAAACAGAAACGAGAAATGGGTCCCACCGGGCGTGCCAAAATGTTTCACACGGAATGTTTCAGCTCTGTGGAATAGACTTGCTTCTATCCTTTCATTCCTTTGAGAAACAAATAAGGGTTAGGGCTAGGAGGAATACTTGTTGAATGTTGAGATGGTGTGCGCATACCATAGAGAAAGATCATATCAACTGCGAAGAACTCCTTTTTGTCTTGGAAGGACTACCTGCAAGTAAGAATACAAGACCACCAGATTTTAATTAGACAATAAATGAGGGAGCTGCCTTAGGCCCAGGAAATATAAACCTTCCTTTTGAAGGTGTTCAGTTCCCCTTTCAATATGAATTAACACAAATGATAACAAAGAAGCTATTGCAAAATCATGATTTAGACACCTCGTTACAAAGCAATAGAGGCTAAACTATCAATAATAAAACGTCATGTTGTTTATTCGGTTACTGGTCGTTGATACGTTTAGCTTGAGTTACAGAGATAAAACCAGACTGGATCTGAGGTTATTAGGAGACAAATAGGTGAGAGGAAGGTTTTGGGTATAAATCACAGTGACCGATGCCGATCACTGGATAACCAACCGCGGTTAGAGAACCGCTACCGGTAGGGGATAACCGACACCGGTAGGGTCAGTAATCTAGGTGCTTTTGGTTAGAAGTTGGTTGCAGGGTGTCTGTGGGGTTTTTAAGACTGGTGGATGGCTAAGGGGAATAGTGAGATGATGGGGAAGACTCAGAGAGTGATGGGGGTCGTTCTTGGGGCAAATGTAAGGGTGGAGGAATGACAGTTAGATGTAGTATGTTGCTGGGTAGTAGATCTAGGAATAGACATATGATGGCTGTGATTCAGAAGTTCAAGAAATGTTATTAAAAGGACATACAAGATATTACTTACTCGTTCCTGATGAAGATGCAGGTTCCAGGACTGTGATGACAAAGACAAGGCTCAAGTAGGATGATCTGACAATCCAAGATGAGCTATCTCCTCTTCTGATGCTCGGATGAGTGTCACTGGGCTCTGGTTATTCAGTTGCAGTCTTGGGCTTGATGTCCTTCTCTGCACACTTCTCTCTTTTCTTCACTTGTCTCTGCTCGGCCAAGCAAATCCGGATCCTTTCAATGATTTCTCCTCTTCTCGATCAAATGAAAATCTCATCCTTTGTTTTTGGTTGGAAGTGGCCATTTACAGGGAACCGATGGTGGTTACGCAACCGACGGCGGTCGAGTAGGAACCGGTATCGGTCAGGTCAAAGCGGCTATTTTTGGTAAAATAGCCAGCTTTCCCTCCTTTTCTCTCGAGGGATTAGTTGCGGGCTTGGTCAAGTCATTATGAGGTTAGTTTTAGGTGCGGGTGAGGAGTAATTAGTCATAAGCATGGATGTGGACCAAGTTATAGGTCTTAATTGGGTTAGTTTAGGGTTAAGACTAGGTCATGATGAGGTGGCAAAATGAGGTGGCAGGTATGGCGATGTGGATTTATTAATTATAAGGTAATTAATAAATAATTGTGTAAGGTTTAGGTGATGAGGTTAGGTTACGAAATGAGATGCGGGGCACAGGGGGTCGTAAGACACAAATTTGGTGTCTACAAGAACATCTCACCAAGCTTCAAAATCTCATCCTAGCCTCCTAGTTGACCCTAAGTGGTTGATTAGGGCTCCCCACATCTTAATCACTTGTTAATTCACTAATTGTGATTAGCAAAGCTTAATCATGATTAGTAATTTTAATCTAATTTGTACTTTTAGTCCCACATGTATGAAAATACAAGTTTTCCTTAAAGGTAAAAACTATAAAAATGACTAAGTATCTACACTTATACTTTACACCATGCTTTGATTTGCATCTCATATAACAAACATGATTTATAGCCAAGTTTAATCCTTTCCTAAAGCCTTCAATGGGGTTGGTAGATGGATATCCAAAATGACCATGTAGTCATTTGGATATGCCACTCACCTTTTTTATAGTAGCAGCCATATCCATTTGATTTTTTTCTTAGGTCTATTTAGGCCGATGTTAGGTAATTGAACATATTAGTAGGTATGTTTAGTTAGATTTTGAATTATATTCATGTTAGTTAAGCATTCCTTTAAGATTTTATCTTAATGTTACATTCCTAGACTTAGATCCTTGAATAAAGATGGAAATGGTGTTAGCCTTCCTTAGTTATTCATGCACTTTGTAAGGATTTAATCTTGACTTCGATACACTTGTGTATTGTAAAAGAAGGAATGGATTCCTTTTGTCAGAATATTAAAGAATGTCTTATGATCATTGAGGAAGATCCTATATTTTCTTCACATTCTTATTTGCATATCATTATTCCTAAGTCGCAATATCACTTTGGGTTACCACCTTGTAGCCCATCGTTTTCTTCTATATGTGGGGGAAATGTACGCACCCAAAATTGCATGTTCTACATTGTCAGAAAAATGGTTACAAGAATCCCCAATGATGATTCATGTCCTTTCAGAAGGTGTTCAAGCTCCAAAACACATTCACAATGTATATTTTTAGCCTAGACATCCTTATTTAGATTTTTCATGCTTTCTTCTAGCTTCTCGCTTCATTACGTGCATGTTTTCACCTTTAGTGTTAGGATCACATCCCAGGCAGCAGTGGTCATAGGACAACCTCCCCAGGATTGGGAGGTGGGTCCTATGACACACCTCTCAGGCTTGGGTGGTGGGTCCTAGGACCATCTCCCTATTTAGGGGTGGCAGTCATGAATGATTTTTCCATAACTCTTCATGCGTGATTTTGACATGGGTGCTTTCACTTAACTTGACTTTTAGAGTGCGTTTGTGAACCAAATTGCCTAAAAATGGTCTTGTTTGCATTGTATTCCTTCCCTATTCTATTTTTAAATAGATTCAATTAGTTGGAAATGCCTCTTCTTGCCTTGTGCATGAAGTAACATCCAAGCCCTAATTCCTATAAAATTCCATGCTTGTAATCAAGAAAAAAGGATTGAGAATTTTGGATATCTTGTATTGTATTGCTGCAACAATCTTGCTAGGAATTGCATAGCCAAGCACAGATATCTTGTGCTATCTATCTTCCACTTGTATTGCATCCACACTGCCTTCAATATGCCATTGCTCAAGCGCCATCCTCATGATGTTGTTCTTGCATTCCTAATTCCTTGGACTCATATGAACACTCAGAGAAAGAAAGGGACAAACAAAGTGGACAAATTACTACACAATTGTATTTACCTCTATTATGTGAATTCCAGATTTGATTTTTTGTTTTGATTTCCTTCCTTCATATAATTTATCATTGTTACATCATATCAAATAGATTAGAAATCAATCTTATTTCATTTACAAGTAATTAGTTTAATTTCTAAGAGGGTTTAAATATTTCATAGCAACCCTCGGTGATGGATCTTATTCTTCCTATCCCTGTGGGTTTGATGGAGATAATATTTGTAGGAGGTTTTCTACATATCATAGATTAATTGGAAAATTTCTTATTTTAATTTGTTTAGATTTAGTACACTTAGCACAGAGTGAATAACCACACCGGGTTTTCTCACTTGTTTATTTTTAATGTAGAAGTAGATTTGATTTATTTGTAATAGAAGCAAATTGTTGTTTTTTGATTGTAATATTTCAGTTTTGTGATTTTTTTAGATTATTTTTCCCCTTTCAGAAGTAGCATAGATTGTTATTTTCATCTTAATTAATTTGGACGCTTCAAACTAGGTCAACACTTAGATCCAAGTTTAGGAAAGCAAACCATAAGGAATTTTATGCTACCCATTCATAGCCTCTAAGTCTCCCCCTTTTCTAACTTAGCTACTAGGAGATCACACTACCAGATATGAGTCACTGATCCTCCTATACTTAGCCACACATATTCAACACTGGCTGCTCCAACACGACCTCAGGGGGTTGAGTGTGATTGAAGGTTGCATTGCAATTTTCATCCTTACAAGAACCTCTAAGTAACCCTTTATCATCTATGTGTGGCTCACCTTCTGGTAGCCCATCTTCTTTTGTATACGGCTCACCTCTTGGTAGCCCATCCCTTTTTGTCTATACTAGGGGTACATTCTAGAAGTCCCTCATATTCAATTCTTGGGTAACATCCTAGTAGTCCATCATCTCTTATTTATGGAATGCCATCAGGTAGTCCTTCATCTTCAATCTTAGGGCCACATCTCTATAGCCATTTATCTTCAGTCTTTAAGACACCTCCTATAATCCCATCCTATTAAATTATTGGACCGTACCCCTTCACATTCATCGTATTGTTCTTCTATCAATGATTGTGGAAAACCCACCATCATTTCTCACATAAATTCTATTTGTCCAATTTCTTCTCCTACTTCCTAGGATTAAATAAGTCACGTTAATAGCTTACAAGAAACCCAAATGGTTACTTCATCTGGCTCAGATTAAAAAATTTCAAGAGCTCTAAAGCTCACAATAATTTAAATGATCTTAAAGTTCAAAATTAAATGCAATTTAAAAATGCACATCAACACAACCATCAAGTATGACAAAAAGTGCAAAAACCTCTAGATAGGGACCTCAATATCCCGCATGCAACATCTACATTTCACAATAAAAACACAATCATCTGTTGAGTATGATATCACCACGATCATTGAGATCGGGGATAATATGACTCTTGATAATTAAACATGCTTAATTTCCCTTATCGAGTAAACTTTTAGAAATTGTTGTTGGATCTTATCACACTAATTGATATTGATCAATCCCCAATTTCCAAAAATGAGAAAACATTTCAAACATACAAAAAGAGAGAGAAAACATTTCAAACATACAAAAAGAGAGAGAAAACATTTCAAAAAAATATCAAAGGTAAAGATCAAACATTCCAATCCGGTATTGAATACACATGGATTTTCCTTGTTCACTTTCTTTCTTTTCTTCTGCAAGTCTTCCTACCATTTTCATCCCTTTGGTGATATTTTTGGTTATCCAATTTGCATGCAATGTGAAAAATTTATCTCTATGGTATCCATTTGGCCTTGGTATTTCACAACCTTGGTAAATTAAAGAACAACTGACCTCATAGAGATCATATAACAATCAACATCTAAAAAAACTTGTTGCGAAGAAATTTTGGATATATTTATTGACAATTTCCAATGTCTTCATCACAATCAATTCCACCTCCTTCCATCAATCCATCAATGGTTCTTATCCCCTTGTCAAAAAAGAGAGCTGAAATAAGTTTTCAGAAAGTAAAAATATCAAATCAAATCGAAAATAAAAAGCTAAAATAAAAAGTAAATTGATATATAACTCTCTCTTGGGGTATTTCCAATAATATCTACTAGGCCTATGGAATCCTAAAATAGTAGTAGAGAAATGTTCCAATTAGAATTAAATAAATCTCCATTGGGGCTACGGATTCCTAGATGAAAATGAAGTAATGTACGACTCTCCTTCCATTAATCCATTCATAAAAAAAATCAACTTTGAAAAAATAAATCATTCCTACACATTGGCTAGGGTGTCTTCACTTTTTGTCTATCACATCTTCCCTCAAAGAGGTAATAAATTTCCACATGCACACAGTGGATATCTATGAAAAAAACATGATTATTTTGTTACCAAGTGTCTTTTTTTTGTGCCTTGTCTCAAACTCTTACACTAGTCTTTATCTTGTCTCATGATTCATGTCTTTCGCTAATCGCTTCTTCATCGCGAGGCTTCTAAGATACAATCACAACATTCACCACTATTATTATAATTTGTTTTAGAAAATCCATGTGTATAAGATTGAATTTTTTCCATGTTTTAATGGAATATTTATCACCTTTTAAAAAAAAAGTTCTTCTACTTATTTCTATCGTGGGCTTCTTGGCTAGCTTACGATGGGGGAAATCCTTTCTCCCTCCTAGCACTCTATGGGTTTACATTCTTCATCAAGTTGAAACTTATCTATATTGGCCTTGATCCAAACTCTACGAATGAAGAGTTTTACTTTGTACATTCCCATCTAACGTTGGAGGAAACTTTTCATCTTCACTTTCTTGCACATGCACATGGAATTCTTCCTTTGTGCATTCCCATCTAACACTGGGGGAAAATTTGCATCTTTAATTTCTTGCACATGCATGTGACATTATGCCATTGTACATGCCATTTAATGTTTGGGGCATCCACATTTATTTTTTTCTTGCACATAGTTTCGAAAAATATTTAGAAAATCAAAACATCCAAATAAATTAGTAAAAATCCAAAAAATTATAATTTTTTTTTTTCAAAAATTGGTAAATGACATTCATGTAGCTAAAGCTTTGTATCAAGTGCATTATCCTCAAACATCGAAATAATTCCTACGATAAAATATTTCCTTAGGTTGTTGCTTGTTCTTGTCTCAAACGACTTACATATCGTTGTGATCTACCTCTATTAACAAAGATGACTTGCTGAATATTTCGGTACTCCCATGCAATAGTGAGTCATCAGAGACTGTTTCATATTGCATGAGTGATTTCCATGGGACTATTGGTGTCCTTTGTTATTACCCTTCAATGTATCCTTGCTTGGGGCACAATTTTTAACCCTTTTCGTTACAACACGAACATTTGGGAACTGAAGATTGATAACAAAAATATTGGTGCAACTATCTTGAACATTGTTTGTTTGAGTATGTGTGATTGCATTTGTTTCTCTGTTAGGTTAGTTGGTTTTAATTTATTGTATTGCAATTGCATTATGTATGTTGTATGGAGTTAAGAATCGTTTTAATTTCTTGTATTGCATTGGATTATCTATGTTGCATGGAGTTAAACATTGATTTAATTTCTCGTATTGCATTGCATTATGTATGTTGCATGGAGTTAAGTATCATTTTATTTTCTCATATTACATTGCATTATGTATCTTGCATGTAGTTATGTAGCAATGAACAAATTTTAGTAATTTAGATTTTCATGAACTGTTACACTTTTCTTTATTTCAATAAATTATGATGATGTAGATCTAGGAGAAAAATGATAACACAAAGTTGCTTATTAAAGGATTGGATGTAAAGACTGGGCTTGTCCTATATTTTCCATTGTCACTTATAATCACTACTATTTTTTTTTCAAATCACCTAGGGCAATAAACAACCACATTTATCCCTATCCATATTTCTTCTCATTAACTAAGGGTTTTCATTCCCATTCCTATCCTATTTCTTGTATCCATTTCAATCATATTTTCGATCATTTATTGACTTCTTTTATCACCCCCATCGATACTCGAGGAGGCATCCTTCATCATACTAATTTTTCTTCAAAAATTTATTTTTTTATGCTTGTCTACTATATTTGAAGAGAATTTACTCACTTCACCTCAAACATGGGGAAAATGTAGACACCTATATTCTGCTTTTGCAATCTTATTGCAAAACATGCACAAATCACTCTCATTCTTGCCAATTCTATTATAATTAGTGATTTTACTCTAATTAACTAATGTTTCTTACCACTTTAGCCAATTAACACCACATTATTGATTTCCTAACCCCCTTTCGCATTTAGGATGTCACTTTACGGTGAATCGTAGTCAAAATCCTCTTCCAAATAGACAATTAGTTATTATTAGCTAATTAAGACTATTTTTTCCTTGTTTTAGTCAATATACCCTAGTATTGACTCAAACCCCCCTTCCAACCACTAAAAAATCAACCCACTTTCCTCCACAACTTCTCAACAAGCTTCAAAAGCTTATCCTATCCTCCTAGTTGACTCCTAAGCAGTTGATTAGGGCTCCCACATCTTAATCACTTATTAATTCACTAATTGTGATTAGAAAAGCTTAATCATGTGAATAGAAATTCTAATATAAGTTTTTACTTTTAGTCCCACATGCACCAAAATACAATTTTTTCTCAAATGTAAAAACTATAAAAAGGACTAAGTATATACACTTATAATTTACACCATGCTTTGATTTGCATCTCTTATAACAAATATGATTTATAGCCAAGTTTAATCCTTTCCTAAAGCCTTCAATGGGGTTAGTAGATGGATATCCAAAATGACGATGTAGTCATTTGGAGAGGCCATTTCACCTTGTTTGGAGTAGCGGCCATATCTATTTGATTTTTCCTCTTAGGTATATTTAGACCCATGTAAGGTAATTTGAACATATTAGTAGGTATGTTTAGGTAGATTTTGAATTGTATTCATGTCAGTTAAGCATTCCTTTAAGTTTCTATCTTAATGTTACATTCCTATACTTAGAGCATTGACTAGAGATGGCAATGGTATTAGGCTTCTTTAGTCATGTAATTTGATTTATAGATTATAAGGTTGCTTTCACAAATACCTAACTGACCGATGAGAAATTGAAACTGATTACAATGCATCCACTTCAAATAAGAAGCTCGAAATCTAGAAAAATCTACTTCCTAATCATGGCCAGACCTATGCCTCAAACCAGGGTCAACAAAAGTTTAGAAGCAAACCTGAGTCATCTAATCATCATTCTAACCACATGAATTATCATTGCATACATTTTGAATATGAGTCACTTGTTGGGTACATTCACCATTTCTCACACCAAGTGGCTACTATTAAAGTCAAAGGCCCCTCACATAATTCCTAGTGTGTTGTTACCACTCAAAAGATTCATGTAGTGATCCAATGAGTTGTTTTATCCTGGTGTAATCCCACACCACAAGCTCAATACAAAATCATTGAATAAATTGGGAAGACTCCCGTACAAATATATACTATGGATCTTCTCAAAACATCCTCTATACACAAATACATCCTCTATCATGCCCTTCAAGAAACTTGTGTTCCAAATGACATCTGATCCTACAGAATTGCAAGACCTCGTCACCAATATCTATCCCTATCCACCACTTCCACTCACCTTCAATTAGAATGAATTACCACTACAAGGTCCAACACATAATCTCCCTCTATATATTGAAGTACATATTGAATGTACCAAAGTTAAACGTGTATTAGCAGACATTGGATCTACACTTAATATTTTTACCTTATCTCTTATCAAACAATTAGGGTACAATGAATTAGATCTAAAGAAAGATATAATTACCATAAAATAATATGATAATACTGAGTGTAAATCAATAGGCACTATATATTTACCCATGAATATCAAACATGACATGCTCCCCACCTTCGTGCATGTCGTGGACATCCAGTTCTCATATAATCTATTTCTTGGTTGACCATGGATCCATGAATGCATGTTATACCATCTACATTACATTAATGCCTTAAATTCAAGCATGTTGACATAGAAGTCACCATCAGCGGTTACCCTCAGCATTTATAATATTTTCAAGCACTTGAAGGAGAAAGTTATCGGGAACCATATTTTCCTATCACCAAACCCACACAATCTCCACCACCATCATCATCAGCTACTTCGTATGTCTCACCGGATAATATTCCATCCACATCACATAGGGCCTTGTCATTATATTCTCCTCACTTACCCACTCCATCCATATCCACTCCCCTTTTACCCACTCCACCACTTAAGTTGAAATCGACTAGGTGCGGGGAATAATTTTTTTTAGCATTGAACGACTTCCATTATTACCCAAACATGATGACAGGCCCGAAATATGTCAAAACAAAAGGCACACATATCTATTGGGCTCGTCCACTTTTATCCATTTTAGGTACCTTGTCAATGAGTATCTCGATCTATCATATGACACATGGATGATTGATGATTATCTACTGTATTACTACTATAATGATTAATATTTGATTCCCAAACAAATAATGACCAACATGGGTTATTACAGATGAGGATTAGGCCACCATGAACAAGGCATAGATTATCCACAATATCGATGGCCACATACTTTGATACTAGATATTGGTGAAAGTATTCATTATTACCTCAGTGACATTTACAATATAGTTGAGGAGGCCATAAAAAAAATCAAAACAAGTTTCGTCCTTAGCCTATACGAAGATTTTTCTGCCACCAATTTTTTCCATGACACCACATTTTTACCATTAATGTCACTCTCACTTACCCAAAAATCAGTCAATGGGACCAAAAATTAGAGCATTCCCCTCTTGACTCATTTCATAACAATGAAGAAATTCTTTAGTTCACGAGAAATTGAGATAATATACTAGTTAGAGATCATAAGAAAGGTTTCTAAGTATATTTCAATATTGAGGCCTAATGTAATATCCATCATCACAACTACTCTTTTCATCTTGACAAAGAAGATCCCCTCACATAATTATTAAAATATTCCTTGAATCCTGAACATGATCTAGTCATGGATCAACTTCTTCTGGCTCTTGAAACACTACAGGATGACTCAACATTACTGATTGAGGAAACCATTTTCATTAACATTTACACAGATGTAGACCCCAAGATCCTAAAGATGAGGGAATCCTTATCAAAAGAAGAAAAATCCATATTTATGGCACTCCTAAAATAATTTTTAGACATATTCACATGGTCTTATGCAGATATGTTTGGCCTTTACCCATCTCTAGTGGTCCATAATCTTATAGTGCATAAAGGTGCAAAATTAGTTAAACAAAGATTGTGCAAGATGGATTTAAAAATTGCATTGCTTTTCAAAGAATAATTATAGAAGCTACTTGAGATTGGGTTCATTTGACCCATCAATTATTTTGATTGGATCTCTAATATTGTCTTAGTAGGTAAAAAGACCGGGGGTATCTGCATTTATACCAACTTCCACAACATCAACAAGGCTTTCCCTAATGATGATATCCCACCACCAAATATTAATATGATCATCGAATGCACATTATACTTTGGTGGATCTTTCACACATCATGGCTCAAGAGCACACATTTTATTCATCACCCCCTAAGAAAATTTAATACCTAAGGCTTTTTGGCTTGATTTCCCTTGCACCAATAATATAGTTGACTATGAAGCTCTTGTTGCCGAATTAAAAATGGCCATTCAATGGGATATCAAAAATATTAATGTATTTGGTGAGTCACAGTTAATAATTAAATAGGTCAATGATGAATATGATACCAAAGAGAAAACAATAGTCCCCTATAAATGAATGGTTGAGAGTTTTAAAGCATACTTTTAGTATATTAAGTTTGAGAGGGTCCCCCGTAAAAGTAAAAAATCAGCAAATGTAATGGCTATGAATGGTTTTCTATTGGATATGACTTTAGATGCCCCTAATTCCTAATTCCTAGTCGAATAATTAATTGTCTTAGCTTAGAAAGTCCCTCAGTCAGAGATGGTATGTGAGATTGTCAGTCCCAATTCACCATGGTACCATGACATCTATAACTACCTTTACGACCATACCCTTCCACCCAACCTCCCTCGCAGTCATTGTAAATCCTTCATTCAACATACCTCTCTCTTCACTATCCTCGATGACACCCTTTATCATAGAATATTTGACATAAGTTTGTTATGGTGCCTAAAGTCCCAAGAGGCCAAATTGGCACTTCAGGAAGTACATGCATGTATTTGTGGTGCTCACACTAGTGGTGTGGTACTTGCTAAGAAACATATGCAAACTGGTTATTACTAGCCTACGATGGAAAAATACACTTTTTCATATGTCTCAAATGTGTCTCTTGTCAAAAACACATCGACTTTATCCATGCATCATCTCAACCTTTACAACCCATTACTATTGCTTAGCCCTTTTCCACCCGGGGTCTAGATCTCATGGGAAAATTAAACCCAATTTCCTCTGATGGCCATAATTTTACTATCACTACTACATAATACTTCACTAAGTGGGTTGAATTAATCCCACTCACCTATGTTACTAGAAAATAAATCTCTAAGTTTATCCTTAACCATATCATTTTCCACTATGGTATTCCATTTGATCTCATCACAGAAAATGGAAAGAACTTTAAAAATCAGTAATTATGTGAACTTTGTGACCATTTCCACATCAAGCTAAAATTTTATACCCCCTATTATCCACAAGGAAATGACCAATTTGAAGCATCTAACAAGATGCTAAAGTGCATCCTTGGAAAAATTGTCAATCAAGCAGGCCGAGGTTCGCACATACAAATATACCATGTTGTATGGGCCTACTGCACCTCCATCTGCACTCCCTCTAGTTTCAATTCATACTCCCCCTTTTTTTTCATTGAAGAAATTATGCCTGTTTAGATCGAGCTCCCATCCTTATGCATTTCCCTCCAACACCTCAATGATGAAAAATACTATCATGTCCATCACCTTCAAGAATTATAAATTATAGTTGAGAAATTCCTTCAAGTCCTGAACCATCTCAAAGCTTACTACAATAGTCTCCAAAGACATTATAGCAAGTGCATAAAATATCACTAGTTTGAATTTGGTGATTTAGTCCTCAAATAAAATCAACATAATATTAACATTGATCAAGACAAGAAGGGAAAGTTTGAATCTAACTGGCTTAGACCCTACATCATCATAGTCAAGTTCGGATCAAGTGTCTATAATCTTTCTACTCCATATGGGTATGAGCTAGAAGATCCCATGAATATCATGCATCTCTGACGCTTTTATGCTTAAGTATCCATTACACAAAAAAAATCCATCCATTAGTGAAAACCATTTCGGTGGTGCCTTGTGTAAGTACCATGGTGAAAAATAGTATCTGGTGCTGTGGTAAATTAGATCCTAGGTGTACTAGTACTCTATAACACATAGTCAACATATTGGGGGAAAACAACCCATTTATCCCTATCCATTAAATTTAGACTTCTTCTGATACTCACTACAAAACAATGGATTTGTCATGATTAGGAATACTATTTAAATCTTGGCCAAGGTCACATTATCCATGGTTAAATTTTGGGACACACCAGTATTCAATATAATCACAATCAAATGTTGAGAAATGAAACCCTTGTAAGATCATGAGGCCTTCATTTCTCTCCATCCCCCTATTTACCTCCTATTGCTACTTGTTCCCTTCTGAACTCACTTCCATTTCTCATTGCTATCCTACCAAGTCTAGTGCAATGGTTATGTTCTAAATATTTTTTTACATATTTAACACATTTTTAAAATCTATCCCCTATGTAAATAACATCATCACATTGTAACATAAACAAATAAACTACCATAAAACTATACATCTCATAAATCATGACATCCATCCATCTAAACATCAAAATCTATAAACCATAACTTACATCTAAAAACACCACCATCATCATCCCATTCATATCCCATAATCATCAATATAATTATATAACAATAATAACTCATTAAAAAAAATACACACCATCATAAACATATATCAGTAATTACATCCAAGCAACAATAAGCTCACTAGGAATATCCATCAATGAAATAAGCTAACATCCAAAAAACCATTACATAAGTTCTATCTATATGTATCAAATAATCATACATCATCTCAATCACAATAATGTAATTAATCAACATCCCATCTATGAATTCATCACCATATTCAATCAACAAAAACAATGTACTATCATCATCATCAATACATAATCATCATAACAATCTCATAACAACCATCACATCATCAACCATTTCATCTATACATAAAATAAAACAATCACATCACATTTGTATGAGATCATCACAATGAAAATTAAGTCAAGAATAATCACATCATTTATGCCATCAACAAATATCATCAATACAAAATAAACTAACATCATCTAATAAATAAACATTATCAACATAATAATCATAATCATCATACATCATCTCATGTCATGTCATCAATATACTGAATGCAAAATTAAAAAAGAACACATCTCCATAAATCATCATGTATCTTATCACAAAACAATTAAAAATACATCATGAATGATACATTGTATGCATAAAATTTGACCATGTTAGTCATCATATATGTGATAAAATACACATAATACAATAAAATGACACTCATAAATGTGCTGAGCTATTAGTATCATCTCTAGCTCCACCTGGTGGAGGCTATAAAACACTAGAAGTTCTTCCAGATGCTGTAGGATTCCCTAACCTCTGCCTTAATATCTTCCCTATTAAATAATCTACACAATGATTCATATCCAGTAGGTCATGGGCTGCAATACCCTCATAGTACCACATCTCCTCCATCATAGCCAGATACTGGCATAGTGATACTGTGCTTGAGGGGCCCATCCATTCTGATATCTTCTAAGTACTAGGAGTTGTAGTCGTTACTACTCCTTAAGATGCACGCTATGTCTAACTCCCCTTATTGTTGCATCTAATGGGCCATATGTCGCTATATATGTATACCAATGGAAACAATATATATCTTAGTTTCATAAGGCCCAATATCTCTCCTCTCTCAACTAATTCAATGTTTTCTCTATTAGTGATAGCTCCCCTATAACCAATCTATCTTCATGTCGCTCTATCCCACAAATATTTTCAACATATTCGATACTCATCATAAATATCATATGTCTCACAAGAAAGATAAGCCTCTACCTTACATCCCTACTATCTTTACATCTCTTACACAATCCTCTCTCTCCAATATATCCATCTGTTCCTATAACTCAACACGTGTACCCTCTAATCCACCTACCCCCTGATCCTGACACCCCTATACTAGATTACCCTGCTATATAAGTTTTTGGTGGTATAATTGTTTGTAATGACCCTATAACACCATCTACCTCCATCAAATCTACATCTTGTTAGGAAATAAGAGATAAAATATACGGAATAATCCCTTACAGAATTGCAACAGTAGAAACTAATATGTAAAACAAATTACAGATCTCAAATAAAAGTGCAGAATAAATAACACAACACATAGAGACAAGATTTAACGTGGTTCACCCAATTTGGGCTACATCCACCAAGAATCACTTGCTCATATTTTATTACAAGCCTTCACTCTCTCAATACAATACCTAGATCCATTTGGAGCTATGCTCAACAAACTCTACAGAATTCACACCCGAATTCAAAACACATCTACAATACATTTTCTTGTCCATCTACCATATGCATAAGACCATATAAATAGACAATTGCGTAAGAATTTTGATACAAAACCATGGGTATCAAAAAAATGGGCAAAAACCAAAACTGTCCCATAAACCTATGGGTAGCCAAAGAGGCGGTTTTATAAAACAATGGGTACCAAAAAAACCATGGGCCTAAAAATAGCCCATAACAGTTACCCATTACCCATGGGTTAATAAACCACCCATGAAAATTTTCTTTTGGGGCTTCGCCCCCGAATCCCCCTGACCCACTCACCGGCGAGAGCGACCACCATAAAAATACCTGAGTGTAACACATAGAAGTTGTACCACACTCTAACATGAAAATAAGCTCCACTAACATAACAATCTCCCACTTAGAGACTGATTTCCACTGAGAAAGATTCTCAGCCCTTCACTGTCATCCACAAAGGAAAAATAAAGCTAAACATAGGTTTAGTTTATCCCTTGTGACCACCTTGGTCATCATGTCTATAGGATTCTGACTGGTATGAATCTTTTCCAACTTCAACTTATCTTCCTCCAAAGTTGCCCTGATGAAGTGATATCTCAACCGTATATGCTTCATCCAGGAGTGGAAAGAAGTGTTCTTAGCTAGGTGTATAGCACTCTAACTATCACTATGCACCTTACATTCCTCCTGCTTATGCCCCAAATCCTCAAGAAATTGTTGTAACCAAATCATCTCTTTTCTTTCCTCTTTGGAAAAAACATACCCATCCTCCATTGTTGACAAAGCCACCAGCTTCTATAGTCATGAAATCCAACTCACCATTGTCCCACCTATAGTGTAAATATAACCTGTCGTGCTCCTCCTACTATCTACATCTCCAGCTATGTCTGAATCTACATAACCACGTAAAGTGGTTTCTGATCCACTGTAGCACAAAAATGTCCCCATGGTCCCTCTCAAATACCAAAGGATCCACTTTACTACTTGCCAATGCTCTTTACCTGGATCACTCATAAATCTGCTCACAGCTCCCACTGCATGGGCAATATCAGGCCTAGTGCACACCATAACATACATCAAACTACCAACTGTTGATGAGTAAGGTACCTTGGACATCTGGTTTTTTTCCTGCTCTGTCTTGGGACACTGCTCCTTTGATAACTTGAAGTGGCCTGCCAAAGGAGTCCTAACCGGTTTAGCATCCTACATATTATACCTCTCCAAGACCTTATTAATGTAGTCTTCCTGAGATAAAGTCAGCTTCCATTCCTTCCTATCCCAAGATATCCTCATACCAAGGATTTCTTTGGTTGTACCCAAATCCTTCATAACAAAGGATTCACTTAGTTGCTTCTTGAGTACTTTTATTTCCTACATGTTTTTACCTGCAACTAGTATGTCATCAACATACAAACACAGGATAATATAACTTCCATCCTCAAATTTATTTGTATACACACAATGGTCAGAATGACATCTGATATAACCTTGCTCCATCATGAAGCTATCAAACTTCTTATACCATTGACGTGGAGCTTGTTTCAGGCCATACAAGCTCTTCTTCAGCTTGCACACCATCTCCTCTTTACCTTTGACCTCATAGCCCTTTGGTTTCTACATATATAGTTCCTCCTCCAAATCATCATGGAGAAATTCAGTCTTTACATCAAGTTGTTCTAAGTGCAAGTCTTCTGCTACAACTATTCCTAGAACAGTTCTAATAGAAGTCATTTTTACTACAGGAGAAAAAATCTCATCAAAATCTATACCTTGTTTCTGTGCAAACCCCTTGACCACCAATCGGGCCTTATATATTTTCTTTCCTCCTTCTTCGTCTTTGACTCTGAACACCCCCTTGTTCTGTAACACTCTTTTTCCTTAGGGTAGCTTCACCAAATCCCATGTCTAGTTCTCCATGAGAGCTTGATGCTCCTCATCCATGGCTTGCTCCCACTTCTTCCTGGCATCTACCTGTATTGCTTCATCAAAGCTCTCTAGCTCTCCACTATCAGTGAGTAATAAATAATAAAGAGAAGGAGAAAAACGTTCAAGTTCTTTTCTTACCCTAGAATGCCTCCTCAATATAGGAGTTTGGGGTTCCTGTTGAGGAGGTTCCTGAACTGATTCATGTGTCACTTTCCCATCAGGAAGATCCTCTACCGCTGCATATTATTTTTTCGATTCTTCCCTATTTTCCTACAACTGCTACTTATACATGACTTTCTCATTAAAGACCACATCCCTAGATCGAATGATTTTCTTGTCCTTAATACTCCAACATTTATATCCAAAATCATCACCACCATAACCAATGAAAGTACATTTTTCTGATTTAGCGTCTAGCTTGGTCCTATCATCCTTATCTGTATGAATAAACACCTCACATCCAAAGAATCTAAGAAATGAATAATCAAATTTCTTACCGTACCAAGCCTCCTCAGGTATGCCTCCATCCAAGGCACTTGAGGGTCCTCTATTTATCAAGTACACAGCTGTTCTCACCACTTCTGCCCAAAAATAAAGAGGTAGTCCTACATGTATCCTCATTCTCCTAGCACATTCCATTATTGTTCTATTCATCCTTTCTGACACCCCATTCTGCTGCAGGGTTCCTAGAACCGTCTTTTTCCTACGGATTCCATTTTTAGAACAATAATCATCAAATTCATTGTTGCAATACTCCCCTCCATTATCTGACCTGAAATTTTTTAACTTAAGACCTGTTTCATTCTCTACCAAGGCTTTCCATTTAACAAAAATATCAAATACATCAAATTTGTTTCTAATATAATAAACCCAAACTTTCCTTGTTGCATCATCAATAAAAGTAACATAATAACTTGAACCCCCAAGAGATGATACTAGATCCGACCCCCACACATTAGAATGTGCCAGCTCTAACTTACTCTTTTTATTCGTAGGTCCAACCTTGAGAAACCTTACTTGCTTTTGTTTCCCATATATGTAGTTCTCACAAAAATCTACACCTATTTCTGTATATCCAGGAAAATTCTTCTTTATGATGTCCATGCATTTATGGCTCATATGACCAAGCCTATAGTGCCATAATGTTGTATCTGCATCTTAAGTCACAAGATTACAATCATTAGTACTATCAGTGGTTAAATACAAGGTTCCAACCTTCTTACCTCTTGCCACCACAAGAGCACCCTTGGTAACCTTCCAAGAGTCAGCTGTAAATATCACTATACAACCATCACTTCCCAATTGTCCCTGCCGATATCAAATTTCTCCTTAATGTAGGCACATGTCTGACATCCTTCAATAGCCATGTATTCCCATTCTACTTCTTAACCTGAACAGAAAATTTTCCAACTATATTGCAAGGCTCATCATCACCAAGAAAAACATGCCCTAAATCCCCTTGAACATAATCAACAAAATAATGCCTATGTGGAGTAGCATGAAAAGAAGCCCTTGAATCTAAAACCCAAGATTCAGTAATATTATGTAAAGAAAGAATCAAAGCATCCTGGCATACATTACCCAATGCCACATTTTCCTCCTTGTTTTCTTCTTATTGTTTCTTCTTATCTTGAAGCTCTCAACAGTTCTTCTTTGCATGCCTAGACTTTCCAAAATTCTAGCATACAATTTTGTTCTTGGATTTTGACCTTGCCCGATCTTTCAATTTTCCACGGTTTCCTCTATTCTTCTATCTCCCTCCAGTTTCCACTGTCAAAGCATTCCCTGAAGTAGAAGATTCCCCAGAGCTTTTTCTTCACATTTCCTCACTTAGAATCACCCCTACAACATCCTCAAACTTCAACTTCGAGTTAGCTAGAACCGAGTTACTTACCGCCATTACCAGGCTATTCCAACTCTCAGGTAAAGAGCACAGAATTAATAAAGCCCTAACTTATTTGAATCAAATTCTATTGTAACCGAAGCTAGCATATTCACAACTGTATTGAAATCATTTAAATGATCTTCTACTGAACTATTCTCAGACATCTTCATATTAAACAACTTTTTCATTAAAAATATCTTGTTAGAGGTAGAGGGTTTTTCATACAAATTCCTTAATGCATCCATCAGTTCTTTTGTAGTCTTTTACTTTGAAACATTAACTAATACCGAAGATGCAAGACACATCCAGATCATTCCAAGTGCCTTCCAATCCAAAAAAAACCATTCCACATCTGTCATACTCGAGGGTTTTTTCACCTTCTCTGATAGTGGAGTATAAAGATCCTTCTGATAAAGGTAATCTTCCATCTGCATCTTCCAAAGACTAAAATTCTGCCCGTTGAATTTATCAACCCTAGATCTTCCATCATCTGTCATAACTACCACTCAAGCTAAAAAATTTCCCTTCGATTCAACACTTCAGCAAACCAAACCAGGATCTGATACCAATTGTTAGGAAATAAGAGATAAAATATACAGAATAATCGCTTACAGAATTGCAACAGTAGAAACTAATATGCAGAAAATATTACAGATCTCAAATAAAAGTGCAGAATAAATAACACACCATAGAAAAACAATATTTAACGTGGTTCACCCAATTTGGGCTACGTCCACCAAGAATCACTTGCTCAGATTTTATTACAAGCCTTCACTCTCTCAATAAAATACCCAGATCCATTTGGAGCTATGCTCAACAAAATCTACAGAATTCACACCCAAATTCAAAACACATTTGTAATACATTTGCTTGTCCATCTACCATATGCATAAGACCATATAAATAGACAATTTCTTAAGCACTTCGATACAAAATCATGGGTATCAAAACAATGGGAAAAAACCAAAAACGTCCCATAAACCTATGGGTAGCCGAAGAGGTGGTTTTACAAAACAATGGGTACCAAAAAAACCATGGGCCTAAAAAAAGATCATAATAGTTACCCATTACCCATGGGCTAATAAACTACCCATGAAAATTTTCTTTGAGGGATTTGCCCCCTAACCCCCTTCAATCAGGGGGGCTTCACCCCCCAAACCCCCCTGACCCGCTCACCGGTGAGCAGGACCATCGTAAAAATACCCAAGTGTAACACATAGAAGGTTTACCACACTCTAACATTAAAATAGGCTCCACAAACATAACACATCTTGTCTCTCTGAGATCTTTCCTTGTGAATGTACTACTAGATGATATATTGGAGCACTCCCAATACAATAATAGGAAATTCCATTTGTGCCTCCTCTTCCACATGTGCCTGTGATTTATGGACCACTACTATTTGAACCTATGGCATCCCGCTAACCATATTTCATTGACCATGAAAAAACCTCATACCACCAAGTGGTCATGTCAATCTGGTTGGTATAATACCCATACACAACTCCACATATCCATACACAATCCCCAGATCCTCCACTATTGGTAATGGTTCCCATGTAACAACTTGTACATCATCAAAGTTATCCCTCACCACAAATACATGAGTCATAACAGCCTATTCCTCTGTATCCTGTGTAGTAATATGTGACAACTTGTAGGAATATCCTATATAATTCCAAAATTCCGCAACACATGATCCGTCTGATACTACTCTATTGTATATGGCTAACCTCCAATAAAAAATAAGTTGAATAAATCCTCCTCAAATGACTTTGATCCCCCTCCCAAACTTCATACTATTGGTATGGCTGCCATATGATGTATCCTTTCGGTAGCTCATCAATATGTCGCCTATACCAATCCATCTCACCCAAATGCTCCTGCTTCCCCTTGATAATATACCATCCATATGTCGAAGGCTCCCCATTTCGTCACTTCTTTTGAATCCAAATTAGTCTACCCAAAGCTATGTGGTCATGACTCCATATCTATAAAAAAATCCCTAGTCTAATGCTACCACCTCCATGATATGCTACTCTGTTTAGATCACAACATAACCATGCTAATACCATTGGAGCCCACAGAAACACTATCTCCTCCTGCCACATGGCGTGCACCACATCCACAAAACCAATGCTAAAATACCCCCCTCCACCATCTGGAAATAAAACACAACTAATAAAGGAGCAAAAAAGCAGAGGAACCCTCTCCGTATATCCATCTGTGAAATAAAGACCCAAGTATTTTGTAATCCCTCACGGGGTTCATCCTCTACATCAATCAACAATCATAATCTACCTCCAGACCTTGACCTATGTCATACCACAAGATCCCCCTCTACAGGAAACTGGTAAATATGGTAGACATCCTCTAATGTCACCGTCATCTCTCTAGTTAGTAGACACAAAGTACTCATCTCTAAGTTTCATTTCTCTACTAATGCTATTAACAAACTGTGATCTTCCCCCATGAAGGGGATCCTCACCATATGAAGGAATCCCAACACATGCAACAACCCCACCTCATCCTCCTCTTCTTCCACATCCATACCTCCCAATAAACATGGATTTTTTAGTGCAAAATATTTGTAATTTGGTGAAAATTCCATTTTAGGAAAAATTGAAAAGGTGATTTTTTGGAGCATGTTGGTTTCCTATTCACCTAAAATTTCCAGTATACATTTTTAGGGCTCATATTTTCCTAGACTTGAAAACTACTCCTATATATACCTAGGCAATTTATCGGGTAGTATACTAGTAACTTATTATAGCTTATCGAGGTACCCACATATCAAGTACCGTGAACTTGTGAAGCACCAATACATGAATTTTAGATCAGATTTATAGTCAAGAAAAAATCCTCTAATTATTGATGCATGATAAACACTATTTCTAGTCAGGAGACAAGACTATTTTTACTAACATAGGACAAAGAATATTTACATTCTAGTGACAAGCCTTAGAATATTGATGTGTAAAATTTTTGATTTTTTGATGTGTGACAACCCTTAATTGTTGACGCGTGACAATCTAATCTACTAATGCGCAAAAACCTCATTTTATTGAGGCATGAAAACACAACTCTACTGACGCGTAATTTTTTTTTTTAAAACCTCTAGCCTTGGTTTATTGATGCGATCCAAAGGTTGTTGAAAGGAAACAACATTTATTTTTTAACGCGTGTCAACCCTCATTTGTTGACGAGTGACAAAAGGTTGTTGACACATGATAGGAGGATATAGATAGGAGGATTTTGACGTATGAAAAAACATTATTAATGCACGAGAGTGAAAGAGGGATTCGAGAGAACCAATGTTGAAAAGTGATGCACCACAACAAATTTGCACTCCGATGGTAACATCAAGCCAACGCAATACACAAGATTCAAAACAATGGAAAGAAGATTGCAAGTAAGAAGAATTGGTCTGCTCATACTCATAGATCGAAAAATAGGAAGTACAAATAGGGGTGCTGTGTAACCCCCATGCCTAAACATGGAAAGAAACTCAATGACACCACTGATGCATATGACATTGACTGACGCATATGATGCCACTAGAAGAGGAGTTACCATTCCAAATAAGGAATGTAACTCCTATGACGCATTGATGTAAATGACAATGTCAGATTCTATGATAGAATCTAACACTTGTCATTTGACTTCCTAAGACCTATGACTCTCGCAAGGTGAGATGAATCACCTAGGTGATGTGGATGATGACTAGACAGTCACACACACCAACACCCCCCTTTCATCGAAGTTGTGGAAGAGGACAAGGTAAGCTAGAACAAAAAAAGAAGACCCCCTAGACAACTAAGAAAGATGTGTCAATGGGCCCCGACAACTAAAGGCTTGATAAGGTGCCCATGTATAAACAACATCTTTCTAGAAAGAAGAAGAGGAGAAGAAGGAGGACTATATATCTCGAAGAATATGGGTGGCTGCAGTAGACCTCACCCGAAGAAGATACCGCAAGTGAAGAAACTTCACCTCAGTGAAGGGCTTGGTGAAAATTTCTACAACCTAATCAACTGTTTGAACATACTGTATGTCGATGATGTTTTCATGTATCAGCTCCTATACGAAGTGCATATGAATCTCAATGTGCTTCATCTGTTGATGCTGAACAGGATTTCTACAAATCAATATAGTGCTTATGTTGTCACAGTAGATAATGGTAGGCCGCCGAAAGTGGATGCCAAATTCTATCATAATACCCTATAACTAAACAGCTTCTGTGGCAGCGTTAACTACTCCTTTGTATTCTACTTCTGTCGATGATATGGCAATGGCATTATGTTTCTTACTGGACCAACTGACAGGACCTCAACCAAGAGTGAAACTGTAGCCTGAGGTAGACTTCTGATGATCTAGATCACCAGCCCAATCTGAGTTTGTAAATCCAGCCAAGTCAATCTCAGTCCCTCCTAAGTAATGAATACCATTTGTGTGAGTGCCATGAACATAGTGAAGATCTGCTTTGCTACTTTTAAGTGCAGCTCTAGAGGCTCCTGCATAAATCTGGACACGATCCCGATAGCATACGATAGATCTGACTGGGTGTGAGTAAGGTAGATCAAGATTCCCACCAACTGTCGATAAAGGGAACCGTCAACCAAGGGGGAAGAGAACTCAGAAACCAACTTAATCCCAGAAAGAAAAAGAGTAGGTGAGGACTTGCAGTCAGACATGTGAAACTGAGCAAGAAAATCAAGAGAGTACTTAGGCTACGAGATCATAATTCCTGAGTCAGATTGTGAAATTTGGATCCCAAGAAAGTAATGAAGCAATCCTAAGTCAAACATGGAGAACTTGTTGGCCAAGGAGATATTCACAGAATCAATGATAGTGGAAGAGTTACCAGTGATCAACAAGTCATCAACATAGAGAACAAGAATAAGCATGGAGTTATCCTGTCACAGAATATACACATTTGGGTTAGACTGACACCGAGTGAATCATGATGCAAGTAAAAAGGAGTCCATCTTGGCATACCAAGCCCGAGGGGCTTGTTTAAGGCTGAACAAGGGATGGATCATGGACATAACCCGGAGGTTGTTCCATATAGATCTCCTCCTCTAGGTCCCCATGAAGGAAGGCACTCTTAACATCCATCTGGTGGACTTCCCATCTGTTAGCAGCAGCGATGGAAAGGGTCAGTCGAATGGAAGTCATCTTCGCAACCGGAGCAAAGGTTTCAGAGTAATCAACCCCAGATACCTGGGAGAAACCCTTAGCTACAAGTTGCGCTTTATACTTCTCAACTTCTCCATCAGCTCCATACTTTGTTTGATATACCCACCTACACCGAATGATTTTTCTTCCTTTTGAAAAAAGGGTAAGATCCCAAGTGTCATTCTTTATGAGTGAGGAATACTCCTCATCCATGGTAGAATCCCACTTAGGAATCCCAGAAGCTTCCTAGAAAGATGGTGGATCAGAAGAAGAGGCGAAGAAGGAGTGAGGTCCAGTGAAGTCTGAGCGAGTACGTCTCTAGTCCAAAGGATCTCCAACTAAATCTCCAGCACTCTGTAAAGTTTTCCTGGCCCAAAGAGGTCCCGACGGCTCAGGCTCCAAGTCAGAAGATTCTTCACTTGAGTGAGAAGGGACATAGTCCTCATCATCACTACTATCAAAATTAGAAGACTTAAAAGTTTGAGGATCAGGAGGAGCAGGGAGAGGTGGAACTTGCTCAACAACATCATCATCTGAAGAGTTAGAATCTGAATCAGTGGGAAAAAGGACCTCAGTGGAAGTTGAAGTCAAGGATGACTCATCAAACTTCACACTCCTCTCAATATAAATCTCATGGGTGGTAGGGTTCAATAATCGATATCCCTTCACGCCATTAGGATACCTGACAAATAGACAAGGTTTGTATTGTGGATCCAATGCCTTGCGTTTAATTTTGGGAATCCGAGCCATATCCTTGGATCCGAAGACTCGATAGTGCTCGACATCAGGCTTGTGTCCAAACCAGGCTTCAAAGGGTGTCATCACTCTTACTTCCTTGTGTGGGACATGATTCTGAATATAACAAGCACAATTCACTACTTCAGCCCAATACTGTGGAGGAAGAGATTTCGAGTGAACCATACAAGTAACCATCTCCTTTAAATTTCAGTTCTTTCTTTTTGCAACTCCATTTTGGGAAGGGCTGTAAGTAACTGTATGCTGCAAAGCAATCCCCTCAGAAGTGCAGAAATCCTCAAACCTGTTGCTCACATACTTTCCTCCATTGTCAGTTCAAAGAACCTTGATAGACCATTCTGCTTGTTTCTCAGCAAGAGCCTTAAATTTTTGAAAATGCTCAAAAACTTCATACTTAAGCTTAAGAAAATATATCCAAGTATAACATGAAAATTCATCAATGAAGTTTAGCATATAGAGAGCTCTAGTAAAAGAAGGAGATGGAAAAGGGCCAGAAACGTCACTATGAACAAGATCCAAGGGACGAGTAGCTCTCTAGGATTTTCCCTTGTCAAAGCTTTTTTCAGGGTGCTTTCCAAGGGTACAACCCTCACAAAGACCCTTAGAAAACTTAACTCGGGGTAGCCCATTGACCATTTCATTTTGGCTCAATTGTTTAAGGTAATGATAATTTAGATTCCCAAAACGCTCATGCCATAACTTGCTAGCCTCATTTGCATGAGTGAGCAAGGCATTGGGCGTCGAATCAGAAGAGAAGTGGGAAATGGTATACAACTGTGAATGGTGATCTACCTTTCCCTAAGCCACAGTGCAGTCAGAGTTAAGCTCATGAATAATCACCAAGTTAGGACCAAATTCCACTCGCATTCCTTCACCAAGGTGGTTGATTTGGTAAACCGATAGGAGATTGGTAGAGAGATTGAGAACACTCAACACTTGGTTAAATGTTCCACCTTCAATCTCTACCGATCCACTACCGGAAACCAACACATGAGTGTCATCACCCAACATGATTTGGGACATGCCACATGGTTCAATGCTAGAGAATTCAACCTTTGAAGAAGCCATGTGGTGTGAGGCACCGAAATCGATAATCCAAGTTGATGATGGAGCTGATCTAGCTACGAGGGCCTTACCTTTATTCTTTTCATTTTTAGCTCCTTTGCATTAGAAGACTCGCTTTTCTAAGCATTTTGTTTAACGGATTCAGGAACACTTATTTTATTCTTCTCAAGTAAATGAATTAAGTGATCAATTTGTTTTCGAAAACAATGTTACTCGTCATGCCTAGAGTTCTTACAATAGGAGCATTTATACTTTTCCTTCTTCCCTTTAGGTTCAGAAGTCGAAGTATGAGTGACAGGCTTAATGGGGGGTTAGTTGGTCTTGATTTCTTTCTTAGGTTGGTCCTTAGTTTCTTTCTTATTTTCATTTTTCTTGCTCTTATTCGCCACAAGGGCATGTGACTTGGATTTTAGAGTCCCCATTTGAATGATTTTGTCCTGTTCTTGAATGAGTTGGGACAAAAAACTGTCAAAGGAGGGCATAGTCCAAGTACTACCCAAGGCAGATTTCGTGGCGTGAAAAGTTGAAACGAAAATAGAGTATTCAAGACCTAACTTAGAAAGAATCGACAAGATCAATTGAGAGTCTTTCTTATCCACTTTACATTCCTTTAGAAGAATTCTAGTACAGACAAATTTTGAGAAGGCCTGTAGGTTTTCAAAGTCATTAGGATTTAACCCTAGTAGTTCGTTCTCCAACTCATGCACTCTCATGTTATCTTACTTCCCAAACATATCATCGAGCGTTTTCCATGCTTGATCGGGTGTTGAGGAAGTTTCGATGTGGAAGATAAAGTCGGGAGAGATGGACATACAGATAAGACCTAAGGCTTCATCACAACGGTTAAACCATTTAGATTTTTCAGGTTATCAGTACATTCGGTCTCTAACCCCATGGTAACTCGGTATAATCCTTTACTTCGCAAAACCAATATAATTTTAGATTTCCATTCGAAAAAATTAAAATGTGTGAGCACTGGTACTTTAAAGATATCCATAATGAAGAGATAGCACCAAGGAATGCAGAAGGAGAGAGAAAGGAAACAACCACCCCAGAACAAAATTACACCCCCCGAGTTTGGCACTTTATAATTCAGTGCATTGATTACAACCAGATGTGACTGTGTTTCAAGAACTATTTTGTCACTCACCTTGCAATTAGCGTAATAACGCGCAATGGTGGAGACAACAATCAAGGTTCATAGGGCACAACAAATCAACACTGCAAGCAAGCACAGAAAGAGAGAAGCAAGAGGGGGAAGAAAGAGATTTTTGAGAAACAACGTCTCACGTCACATGAAAGAATCCCTTTGTCGTAAGACTGTGGCGGATGCGCTCACAAGTCCACAAAAAAGGGAATAGAACAAAGCTCAAGAAAAAATGAGTTGAATTAAGCAATACAAAGACACCCCCCAGAATGCGGCACTTTATAAAATTAGTGCATTTAAGAAACTAATGATCCCATCATCTATAGTGTGAAAAAAATGCAACTTTGACTAAAGAAGTGCTCAAAACCGAGCAACGAGTCAAAAGTTATAGCAAAAACCAATTCCCACAACTGATGAGAAAAAAGCCAATAAGCCTGCAAACAGATTAAAAAGTGCCCTAAACACATGCAAAAGGTGTCGTATGTATGCCCATTGGAAATGACATGGAATTTGAGATAGGATTTGTTTGTATTGCAAGGGGGGATTAGCCACCTGCCAATCCCGGACCTCACCCTTCGTCTTCGGCACTTGATGGAAGGTTAATAAAACAAGCCAAAAAACTTACAATGTCAATAAAATGTAATGTTTTTTACCTTATACCTTTTAAAAGTAATGAAACAACACGTTTTTTAGAAGAGTGATAAGGTAAAAAGAATGCAAACACGTTTTTTAAGAAAAGTGAATAAAAAACGTATTTTTAGAGAGATATTACCTGGAAAAAGAGTGTAACTATCCACATGTGCTGGGAAAATGCCCAGAATAGGCCAAAAAATGCCTGAATGTAGAGAAAAATTCCAAGTTTGAAGTTGTGAGACGTTACAGGCACGACCAGGGGAAAAATTTCTAGAATAACCCAAAAATAACACCTGTCAGAGGAGAAAACGCAGTCAGGGGAGAGAAAAATTCCTGGAATAGGTTTGAACACCTAGAACAGAGGAGAAAATGCAACCAGGGGAGAAAAACACCTGAGGACAGGTAAAAAAATGTCTGGAATAGTTGAAAATGCTTAGAACAAAGGAAAAAACATAGCCAGCTAAAAGAAACGCCTGAACAGTCCAAAAAAACGCCCGAAACAGTGCAAAAATGCTGGGAAGAGTGCAAAAACGTGATAGGTTTTGCAAAAAAACGTGAGAGACTAGGCAAAAACGTGAGAGACTAGGCAAAAACATGAGTATTTTGGAAAAAAACATGAGAGACAAGGCAAAAACATGAGAGCTTTTCAGTAGGCTCACAAAAACAGTTTAAGACTAGGAAGAGGTAACTTCAAGATAGCAAGGAACCAAAATGATGAGGAAAAAGCTTGGAATAGTTTGAGTATACATCAGTGAAGAAAAAACAATGATTGCAACCAGTAATCATAGGTCCACGCCAAAAAATGAGCTCTTCTTTTACCCTGTAGGCGCTGAATCTGAACACAACCAACAAGAAACACACAAACAACCCAAAAACAATAGCCACAAAGATCTAGAAATATATAAATATGAACTCAGCTGATAAACGAACCAACCAAATACCTTAACTTGCAACTACTGAAACCTCAATATGAGGTGAACAATAATTCCAAAATGAAAATCGAAAAAAAAACTTGCACACGAGGAAATGAGAAGAAACCAGAAGTAATAAACAACTGAGAAATGAAGAGTGTACATTTATTGAAACCATCTCTGATACCATGAAAGAGGGATTCGCGAGAACCGATGTCGAAAAATGATGCACCACAACGAATTTGCACTCCGATGGTAACGTCAAGCAAACACAATACACAAGATTCAAAACAATGGAAAGAAGATTTTCATGTAAGAAGAATGGGTCTTCTCATACTCATAGATCGAAAAAATAGGAAGTACAAATAGGGGTGCTGTGTAACCCCCATGCCTAAACATGGAAAGAAACTCAATGATACGACTGACGCATATGACACCACTAGAAGAGGAGTTACAATTCCAAATAAGGAATGTAACTCCTATGACGCATTGACGCAAATGACAATGTTAGATTCTATGATAGAATCTGACACTTGTCATTTGAATTCCTAAGACCTATGACTCTTGCAAGGCTAGATGACTCACCTAGGTGATGTGGATGATGACTGGACAATTACACACACCAACAGAGAGGAGGTTATACATAGGAAGTTGTGGAAATGGAAGTTACTAGTGCTCAGAAGACCTAAAAGGTAACAAAAAAATCTCAAAAGTCCCTTTCAAGTATTTTAGAAAATCAGTTGTTACAGATACCTCTACCGCTAGCACCCATACAACTGCCATTGGAATCAATAAGAGTATAGAGTATATGAAAGGTTTTATTGAAGTGCACATGGATTCAGAATAGTATCAACCAAATGATACCTATGATGATACAATGCCAAAGCTTGAAGATACTCTTATTGAGGTGGAACTAGGAGTGCATCAAGAAATCTCAAATACAAATACTCAGCAAAATGTAACAAAAAAATCAAATGCAAATTCTGGTTCATGAAAGAGGAAACCAGATGATTATGATATTCCTCAAAATTCTTCTGGTAAAATTAAAACATTGAAAAGAAACAAGAATATGTGGACACTTGGGACATACAAGTTTGAGTGGGCTACCGAATTTCCTTTTATCGAACCTATATAGTCAACTTACTCAGAAGATATCCCATCTAAATGTACATGTATAATATGTACGTGGAAATTGGGAAAGCATCAAAAAATGCAATTGAAGCTGTACCCAATTGAATAATGCCATGGAAAAAAATTTGACTATAACACAGGAGGATGGCCAAAAAATAAAAAACACACAAATGGAAAACTAAAAAAGAATGCATACATGTTAAATATGTAGAAAAGTATCAAGGAGAGTAGAAAATACATAGACATCTTGTGGAAAATGGTGGAATGATCACATCATAAATTGGTAAGATGAATCAATAAAATTTTCATGCTAAAATCATACAGTTCTCTACTTTATTCCACATCCTTAAGAAAGGAAGACTGATTTCAGATTTCCTTGATTGAAAAGTTTTGTATCAATATAATGGAATACACAATGTTCCTTAGTGTCATTGATTAGACAACAGTGCATGGGAAATGCCTAAATGCCTTGTAATGATAGAGAAGGAATATTTGAAAATGAGTTTAAAAAATGCAAATTTTATCTCTCTATCAATTGATGAAGTGACAACAGTTGACTATGTCGCATGGGTATGTATCTACATTTATACTTTATAAAATCATAGAAGGACACCAAATCTCCTGGGTGTTTAGAAAATGGTTGAATATTGTAATGCCAAAAACCTATATAAAATATTTATTTCTCATTTGAAGGATATTGTTGGCATGACTAATTATGAAATTTCTACAAATTTGGTATGCATTGGAACAGATGGTGCATTAGTCATGGAGGGTCACTAAACTACCCTGTGTGTTCGATTGCAAACAAAAATGGCCCTTTATATACTAGTAATTCGCTATATGGCTCACATAATAAATTTAGCATATAAAATGGTTAGAAACTATGAAAATGTTACAAAAGCGGAAGACCTTATCAGAGAACTACATGCCTATATAACAAGCAACCCAAAGCAATTTATCGATTTTTAGAAATTTGAAATTAGAATTATAGATTGAAAAAAAAACTTCTAAAGGATGTTGAAACAAGGTGGATTTATTTGTATGATCCTACATGCAAAATTCAAGAGGAGTATCTATCGTTGGTTGGTTTCATGCAAAAATATTGTCATGATGTTGACAGGGTGAAGGACTTGTTGTTCTGTTTAACTGATTTTGAAACATTTCTTACATTGGTTGGCATTCTTTCAATGTTGAAGGAGATCAATATATTGATGAAGCATGCACAAGATAGATTAATCTATATTGTTGATTTTATACGGATGAGAAAAATGGTATGTCAAAATAATAATGTTTTGTACACTTCCCCAGATAGTTTTGATACACTTATTTTCGATAGCTGTAAATTTTTATTAGATCTTAAGAATCCCAATAATTATTTGAGATTTAAAATCCATGATCACCTTTGTATCAATGTTAATGTGAGAGAGATACCTCTGCACATTTTTCAAAAATGTCAAGATATTATAGGATTAGAAAGAGAAGAACTTCCCGTGACACATGTCAAGATATTACAGTTGAAACAAGAATAAACTTTAAAAAATTACACAATCCTTAACATAAGAAATAAGAGATCATTTCAGAAAAGAAAAAATTCTTGAAGCTATGGGTGTGATGAATCTAAATTTTTGGAATAATTGAAGGTGGTCGTGCAGATTTTGTAAGTAAGTTTTTCCATAAATCCATGGGTATAATAATGGATCATTTCACCATGACATCAGAGGTCAAGGGTATCAAAATAAAATGTATAGTAACAATTTATTTGACAAAGTCTCAATCAATTGATTTTTTAATGATAATGAGGTCCCAATATAATTTTGTAGATGAACCTGATGAGAGTGGTGTTATTACAAGGCTCTAGAAAAAAATCTACCAAAGTAGTGTGTTACATGAAGACATCAGTGAATATTTTTGATTATATGATTTGTGCCGCAATGATTTTGGGATCTGTGGAGGATAAAATAGTTTTCAGTGCTATATCTTTTATAAAATCAAAACTGAGAAATAGGTTGGATAAAAATCTCAAAAGTTACATGAGGTGTTATGTTTCTTGCTAATCCTTGGAAACTTTTCCTTTCGACAAAGAAATTGAAAATTAGAATTCCCTTGCTGAATGAAGAGTTCTAAATAATATAGCTACAAGTACAAATGTTCTCAACGATGAGACTAGAATTGGTGCATCGTCAAACTCTGCAAATGTAAATATCAACTATGATGAAGCTATTGAAAATGGATTGTTTCAGCTTTAAATATTATTTCAAAACTTATAGATAATAGATATCACCTTGACCTTACTTTTATTTTTTTTCACCTGACATTTTAACTGTTATTATTTATTCAATTTTATAGTAGTAGATTTGAATATAATTATTTATAGTTAGACGTAATATAATTACAATTCTGCAGATGCAAATATTAACTATGACGAGGATTTTGAACATTTTTTTATTTCAGATCTAGTTATCCTTGAAGATATTACAAGTATATATATGTACATATATTTAAATACAATTATTTATAATAAATCTATTTTATTTAATTGGTATTGTTGAATTTTCAAACTACTTAGATGTTGTGTTTGTGACATGCATTTTTTGAATACTAATTTGCAAGGCCTTCAAAGTTCAGATATGTGTATTCTTCCACTCTTAGACTCTTTCAAATTTTGATTTGATTTTCTTTAGTCACCATCAACTGGACACTGCATTCTTGATACTTGTGTCACCATTGACATGCATAGGTTCTAGTTTACTTTAATTTTATTAGGTTAGATATGCATTTTAATTTATCTTCATTGCATTGATGTTGTTGTTTCTTCCTTCATCTACTCAATCAATATTTCATCTTTTCTTTATCATAAAATAGGGTTGACATTCATATGATGAAGCGCTCACTTCTTGGGACTGACATTGTTAGGAAACTCACCCATCTATATACTAATCCATTTTCCGTGTTGATTTTTCTGGATTCGATGGTCATCTACCTCGCTACGAAGGAGGATTTCTCATTTTTCTTCAATATAAATTTTCACCCTTCTAGAAGACTAAAGGTACCTTAAACCCTATCATACCTAGAGTTTTAATAATCATGTTTAATTTATTTTGGTATTTACAAAATACTTTGATGTAGTGTTTATGGAATGCATTTTTTGAATTCTATTTTTTAAATCTCGTAATTAGACATACGTAACTAAAATTTCAACATTAAAGAAAATACATTCTATGAGAAGAAACTGAAACATGAAATTATAGGTAACATGAAGAAACCTATTATAGAGTATGACTTTTACAAGTAGAGAGAATAATATTTTGATAAGGATTTACAGAGGTGATTCTCTAGAATTTATAAGGAAAAAGTGTAATGTGATGAAACATGTTATAGAATTCAAATTTTACAAGTAGAGAGATGAAGATTTTTTTGTATTAAGTGGAAGAGAATCATTACATGAAATATTTAATGTATTTGAGTCATGTGAAATGAGGTAATCAATTAAATTATGTGTAAAAATTGATATTCCCAAAAAGTAGCGCATTGTAAATAATTAAACTTTCTTCATTAAAGAAAATGCATTCCAGACATATTTTGATATCAACACATAATGAAAAAATATAATGTGATTATTCCTAAGTATTTTCAAAAGGTTTACAGAGGAAATGTGAAGAAACCTAATACAAATTTTGAATTTTACAAGTAGAGAGAAGAAGATTTTGTTATATTAAGGGGAATAGAGTCAATAATGTCTAAAGCAATCTATCACCTCTCATCACAGTCATACATCATTCTATGTCCAAAATCAATTCATCATCATCATCATCATCTGTGATCATGTTATATCTATGTACAAAAAACATCACCATCCACATCTAAATCTATTATCATTACAAGTAGAGAGAAGAAGATTTTGTTGTATTAAGTGGAAGATAATCAATATTATCTAAAGCAATCTAACACATCCCGTCACTATCATACCACATTATACATTTTCTTAAAGTATAATTGTTTAAATCCATTATAATCATCCATATCTACTCTAATGTCATCATCATTACAAGTAGAGAGAAGAATATTTTGTTGTATTAATTGGAAGAGAAATAATAATGTCTAATGTTTAAATCCATTATCACCATCCATGAATCATGATTATCATGATTATCATCTATCACTATTATATTCGTAACCATCACATCCATATCAAACATAATCACCATCAAAATCATAAATCAAAACATGTGACACAAAAATCAAAATCAAAATCACCAGTGACCATATATACAATCTAGAATTTCTATATATAATATAACAACATATAAAAATCATAATTGCAACATAATACATGTAAAAAATGAGATTTCATGAAAATTAAAACCATTCCAACGTATATTCAAATCTAAAAATTCTTTAAATTAAACAAATATTCAATTTTCATGATTCAAACTATCAAATATTTCAAGTTTCAAGTTTTGTAAACTCTTTTCAAGTTTTCAACAAATACATTTACATTTGGACTATTTTTTCAATCATTAGCAGGTTCCCTGCACCCATTGGAACTTTCCTTTTTCAGTTTCTTTGGTGACTTGTGTACCACTTTTCCTAATGGTTGGTGCTCCTATATTCTCTTCTTCAATAATTCTAGAACTAACAAGATCCTCTACAAAAATGTCAAGATTCTTTATGATTTCTTCTTCTTCCTTTGAAGCATCTCCATTAGATGTCAAAGAAGGATTTGTAGATTCCTTTGCCTTGAACAAAATCTCTGCATCCAAGCCATTCTCTTTAATTATCTGCTTAAGTATATTGTTTTGTTTATCAACCAAAAAATAGTTTCCTTCATCTTCTTTGATGTGGATAAAATTTTATTAGTGGTTTCCAAGTGAACTTGGAACACCTTTGCTTGAATTTTTAAGTTTTCATATTTCAACCGCAACAAAAACATTGAGCTCAATAAAAAATATTACTAAAATAAAAGAAATTAATAAAAAATATTGTTTCAAATGCAAAATACTCAAAAAAAATATGTCTCTTTTTGCATTTGCAATTTCCACCAAATCTTTGTCCTTTGACCATTTGTTGAAATAGGCCTAGGATTCATCATTAATATTTCCTAATTTATTCAAAACTTTAGCTAAAATTTTTTCGTTATAACTGTTGTTATATGTGACAGTCCCACCTTTTTCTCGGTTGAGTAAGACATCGATCTTGACAGGTTACGTTGGATCCCGAATATGCACCCTAGGGGAAGGGGAAGGGAAAAATTTGGATGTGTGGGGAAGGTCAAACGATGGAGATGGACCCTCGTGAAATTCCATCTTGTAGCTAGGATAAGATCTCCCTCTGGTCATCTGTCCACCCTTCTCGAGGGAGTGAGGGGGAGGTACCCAAACAAAGTGTGTGGTTTTTATCCCTTCTGCTTCTAAAATTTCCTTAGTCAAGGTGAGAGGTCCCGAGAGTATGATTAGGGAAGTATACGTGTTTGGGTGCAGATTTGAGGTGGTGTTCTGAAAGACTGCAAGAAGGACAGATCGAGATTGGGCACACCCACCGAAGACAACATTCACTCAATAGAGTGATCACTAAATCTTATAAACACCTGATAACTCAATGCAGACCACTAAGGGAAAGTTTGTTCCGACCCTCAGGTTTTGTCCCAAAGTTTTTTTCGTGAGTTACATGTAAATCAATGATGAGGGACCTCAGGTTTACAGTGAGAACACAAGATATATATGAGTTGGTAATGTGTTCTCCCGGGCACGGGTTGGTGGAATACAAACTAGAAATTAAGGACCCACATAAATGAGTTAATGTTTATGCAAAAAGTTATTCAGAATTTTAATGGGGATAAGAGGGATTTTGAAAAAATAGAGGAGAAAAGGGGAAAGATCCTCAAAGAGGATGGGGGGAAATCTATAAAACAAAATTCCAGGCGTCTACTATTCTTATTACTACATGAATACTAGTGAATAAAATGAATGAGCTCTTTATAAGAAGAATGTCTGCAGGGAAAGCTCCGGGAAAAGAAATATCTAAATTCCTAAAAATCCATCCTAGTACACTTATGGCAAAGTCATCTCATGTGAAATCAAGATAAATAGTCTGGATCGAGGTACCCCCAAGAAGTTACAAGTCATACTCCCAAATCCTACTTAGTAGGAAAGGATATTTTTTATGGGCTTCAGAAGTGACATTTCCAAGTACCCCCAAAAAGCATTAAATACTCACACCTTTCCTAGACAAGAGCTAAAAAAGTGCAAGATATGTTTGAAATTGAATTATAGCCATGATTCACACAACATTCTAAAAAAAAATACACATACCACCTCAACCTTAGCATCATTTCACAATTAAACAAATAAATATCATGAATCCAGATGATTTTGTCAAGTGAAAATCATTAAACTTATGAAAACACAAGGGAAACATATATTAATGCTCTTAAATCCCATTAATGACTGTACATATGAAATCATCTTAACTTAAATTCCAAATAATTGGGTCACATAGAGGAAAAACCTTCATTACAACATAGTCCTCCTTTCTGGTTAGCAGTTCCTCTGCAAGTTCGCACCAAAAAAATTTCCCCCAAGAGCTTCCGGCCCTTTTTTCCATAATCATCCCTAAGAACCTCCTCTTTCTAAAACCCACCCCTTTCTTCTTATATATCACCTTATCTTCTTAGGGTTCTAGAGGATATTCCTCAGATACTCAAGCAAATTTTTAATGCTATCAATTGCTCGGGGCTGCCACAGAATACAAATGATTACTCACAAATGGCCGCCAATTATGCCAATTGCCACCATGTCTTTCATAAATCATTATGACACAACCAAATATTTTCTAGGTCATGTCACATTTAACATTTATAATTTCCACATGTGTATGAGCATAATGTGGCCAAATACATTAATGTGACAAGATATTTTTAAAGTCACGGGCCTTTAATTACTCTCTGGTGACACTTTCCACAAAAATAGGTGATTTTTACTTAAATCTCACACATACCTGTAAATTGGAATGGGATGTGGTATTAATATTGAAATGATGTCCTTTGGCACCTCAACATCAGTGTCATGCCTATTTAAGCTATCTACCATCCTTCCATTCGTTATCTATCCTTTTTAGAGTCATTTTTTCTAAAAAAATTTATCAACTATCTTATTTCCATGTCTTCTTCACATATGGATTTGAATTCTCCTCCCATGGAATTCACCCATTTAAGTGAGTGTTCCCATCTAAATGGGCCAAATGAGGCTCTCCTTCATCATCTTTTCAGCATACCTAATACTAGGGTCAGTCCTCCTAATCTTTCTTTATTAGAGGGTATGCTTTCAGTTTTCTTGCAACGCCTCGCAAAATTGTGCACTTCCTTTCCCATTTTCCAAGTTCTTCATTTTTAACTAGTTCATCAAAATACCAGGTGGACACAAAGCAATTGGAATCCTATTGGCTTTGTTACTACCCTTCTATCAATAATTATCATTGGTGTGTGAATGAGGATTACTACCAACCCCTCAATATGACCACATAAATCATAGTGCCAAGTATCTTGCTCACCCCTCATGGGGTGGAGAAAACCTCAACTATACCATAGAACAAAAAAGAGAAGCATCTAGCAGATTTAAAGTCTTACCTTACTAAAATGTGGTCTGTGATAAATATTCAAGCCTTTCCCCTCAAGAAAAGGAAAACCATGAGGGAGTACTATGCTAACAAAATTCTTCATTTCCCTGTGTCTCGTCTCTCCTTAGGTGTGAAGACCAAAGCATATATAAGAGGGGGACATCCCTGACATGAATGGGTAAATTTCCCTAAAATAAAAGTAGACTTGATCTAGTTACTGAATAGGCCATGGCTCGGGAATAATGAACTGCTGGAACTATGCATGTCATGGGGCTTGGTATCTAAAATCCAGTACGTCTTTGGTGTAGTAGCCCATGATGAATTTATTCCACACAGCCTCGATGACTTACTAAAATGTGTTCCAGAGTTTCCAAGTGACGACGAGCCTACAAAAGTCTAATTCTTATGTCCTTCTCCTTTGTTATCCAATCCATGTTTGATAACACCATATACCAATATGTATCTATTTTGTGAGGGCAAGGACCCCTGATATAGAATCCCATTTTTCCAATATATTATTTTATTTGAGTGATCTTTCTATTTTAGAATGCATGTTGTGTGTAAAAATATTTCAAACGTGTCTTGTAAACTTATTTTATTTTCCTAGCAACACGAACAACCATTGAAAATAGAAAATTTATTCTTGTGGCTACATTTTACACTTTACTTTCACTTTACATAAAATTATGGGAGAAAAATGTAAGCAGTCATTAGCTTGATCACCCTCGGAGTCTAAGACAATATAAGTTTCTTGACTTCTCCATGTTTCAGCCATATAGTTGAGATCAGAACAAGATCCCCCGACCATGTCAGAACAGTGTAAAGGGAGAATTGGTCCCCCCCAAATCTGAGATGTTATCCACTTTATAAACCCAGTAATTATCCCATATTGGACATTAAGGTCAAACTACTCCTCATGCACATTTACCAACGTGACCCAAAAATATGCAACATTGTTCGCTCTCATTTCAGAAAATGTAATTCGGGGTAGAGTTCCTAGAATATTTTGAGGGTAATTTCAGTCTGGCCCACACAAATTCAAAAGATAGTTTAATTTTCGGGATTTGAGGGAACACTACACCATCCACACTATTTTATAATTTTACAAAATGCGCCCAAATTTTTGGTCATGTACTGAAAAGTAATGTATGTTGCAACTTAAAACATGCAATATTTTGAGAAATTTCATAGCTTTGATAGGACCATGACACTCCTAACCATTCCATTATTAAATTATGTTCCCAAATAAGGAAAATATGAGCCAAAACCAACCCTCATTCCATAATTTTCTAGGAAGAGGGTCCACTGAACAAGTTATTTTTTGAAAAATAGGACATACATAAATGGGTAGAAACATGTTTATTTTGGACTACAACATATTAATTGTCCCTTTGGAAATGGTTATCATAACAAATTTTTATCTTTTTGATTAATACTTTATCCCTTCACTCCCATTCTATGAGATGAATTATAGGAGGCATAATAAACTCTTTGAAATGGGACTCACAATCATAACCAATTAATATATCCAAAGAAAATGATGTCAAATATTCACTATCTATATCTGAAGATGATGTTTTTGATGAAGAGGTTGTGGGGATTTCAGGTTGAGCAATGTATACTTCCTCTTTTTACCTCTGGGTTCCCTGATCCTATTTGTGATAAAATAAATTAACATTAAAATTTTATGTGATAAAAATTAAAATGAGATGAGAAATTGAAATATATCAATGTTAAATAAAGTAAATCGAAATGGAAATATACCTACAGGACTTGAATCATATCGTGTGTGTTAAAAAAACCTATTAGGTCATTACTATCAATGCCCAAATAGTATTCATCTAAATTTTTTTCTTTTACAATTGATTTACCCATTTTTTTGGGCAAACCACCGAAAGATATTTTAAAAAATTGAAAGGGAATCATCAATGTCCTACTAGGGCCGAAATTGTCATGTGTTTACCTATGGTATTTTTACCTAAAACTCTTGTAGAAATTTTCAATCGTAATGATGTTGTTGGTGGAGGACATGGTGGTCACATTGTTTGAAAAGATGGTGAAGGAATGAAATGCACTATAAAGTCCAAGAACCAAATCATTACTAACTTATACAAAATGTTAAAAAGTACACAAGAAACAAGGTATACCTTGTTGAGGGGCAACCTGTGTCTGTATTGGTGGCGGCCACCTCAAAGTTTGAATTGATTGTTTTAGATCTTTGGGTGATATGTATGGTGGATAAGGGTGTTCTATTTTCTATGGTTGAGCATCAAAAAATGCACACGACTAGACTGAGTGAGTGGGTGATGTTTATCGAAAAGCATGCGGATAGTCTAAATTCCCTACAACATCTGCTTGATAAATCAAAATGGTAAATGGTAAATATTAAATACTAAATGGTAAGTGTAATATATATGTGTGTGTGTGTGTGTGTGTGTGTGTGTGTGTGTGTGTGTGTGTGTGTTTGTGTGTGTGTGTGTGTGTGTGTGCGTATGTATATATATATATATATATATATATAATGTTAAGGGTATTACATCTTGGTTATTTAACTAATGCAAATGCTTGAGGGTTAGAAGATGAGTGAGCTTCCATTTAGGATTGTGAATCTCTTGATGCCTCAACATGGTGTTGGCCTCTTCCTCTTGATGCTACTTTTTTCATAGAAGGGCCTCCAAATATTTTCTCTACATACAGTAAAGATGCAAACATAAAAACATAATGTTAGTAGATAATAAGATTTGTAACATAAGTGAAACATCAAGACAATAACCTTACATCAAAATATAAACTAGTAACATGTTGTTATTCAATAGGAATGACAATTTATTCATTGCGTCACTCGTGCAAGTGGGATTTGGTTCACCTTTTAAATTATAACACACCTCGTAATAAATACCAGGGAGATAGTTAGTGGAATGGACAACTGGTTTTTTGGTAACTCCAACATTTGTAATCTCATCTTTTCTCTTATTAGACAAAAATGTGCACCAATCAAATATTTTATTTCCTAATGATGCATGACTGTATGCAATAGCCCAATGTGAGATATCAGTTTTCTGAACTTAAAAATAATTTTTTTGTGAAAAAAATAAATCATGGCAGTAAGAAGCCGGTGTGCAATTCCTTGCATATCTACTCATCATCTTGATTTGTTGACATTAGTTGCAAAAAATTCATTGGATGTTAAATTAACAACAATTTATATCAAAATAAAAATATTACAAATAAATTTTGAAAGCATGTTACACATACCATTAACATGGAAACAATAACAAGATTCGAGGTAAATTTTATCATCTTCAGTAAGGGTTTCTGTGGTTGTTAAAATTTGGGAATCTTTAAAGGGAAGGCTTATCAATCAATGGATATCAGTTAGATCAACACTAAACCTAAATGTACGAACATCAAGTAAAGTAACTGTGAATTATCCATATTCTGTATTGAAAAAGGAGAATAGGTAGTTAAGAATGTTATGATCTATCTCGAAGTATGACATGTTAACAAGTCCTATGAAATCACATGCTTATACCCAATCCTTGTAATTTTCATTCATTTGGAAAACAACATTAATGTGCGAGGCACATCAAGCTCCTATATTGAACCTTGGGTAGAACTAGGGAGGTTCCCTATTTAGTTTTAGCTTCTGTTTGATCTTGAGCTTGAGTAATCATGAAAACGTTGTTATCCATATTTCACCCCGTGCCAAATATTGGATCAACCATGATCTCGCATAAGAAGAAACAGAGTCAAAAGGTGGACAGAAAAGGCTTCAAAATTGGCTAAGTATAAAAAGTGTAAGCGAAGAATGCCAAGTGTCAGTATGGCATTGTTTCAAGTGGTGAATAGAGAAAAGGTTTCTAAACAAGTGCCAAACTGCCGCGTGTCCCAAGGAAAAAGTAAGCATTTGGGCCTGAGTCAAATCCAAAGTGGGAATCAGAAGAAAGGGGAAAAAGATAAATTGCGGACATGTAGGCCTGATTTTTGTTCTAATATGGCTGCCATGTGTTTGATATCAAAAGGGGACCCGTTTGTCAAGGTATTTTCCTGCCCTCCTATAAAGAACCGATACAAACTTCAAGGGGCATATCTTTCGACTTAGGGCTCAAGACATTCCTAATCCGATTCTGTTGGAAAAATCTCGGCCTCACCCATGCAATGGAGATCTAAAACTTTAATTTTGAGGAGTTTAGGTGAAAGAAAATGGAGGAAAAGTCTTTGCACCTTCAATACAGGATCCATCTATCTCAATAACCAGATCGGATTTGATCAGTTTCTACCATTTCCTCTTCCTTCAAGGTTCCGAACCAAGGATTGATGTAGTAAATAAATATTTGGGGGAGAGATTTCATCATAGGCATTAACAGTGGTGGTTGAACTTCAACCTAATGTTCCCATTTCTCTCTCTTTTATTCTTTCAGGATGAATCTATAAATAAGAGGGTAGGTTTCATTGTAAAGGGTTGGACATTCTTTGTTTTGCAGGCTCCCTTCTCCTTTTAGTAAAGGTATTTGTGGGGTTCAAGCCTTCTATCAAAAGCTGCATTACGTTTCTACCTCTTGGATACTTTGTAATGGACTGTTCAATCTACAGAGCAATAAAACACATCTATGTTCAACTTTAGATCCTCTCTTCTCTTTTGATTTCATCTAGTCTCCCATTATATATCTGGCTATCTGTGTTTGTTGATCGTATGCATTTTTTTGGTTTACGTCTATTAGAAAAATAAGTGTTTATCATTCCTTTGGTCATCACCTCATAGTTTAGCTTTGTTTTAATTTCTTTATTCCTTATATCCTTGTATCCTTGGTAAAGTTTAGATTAGGATTAAAAATGGAACCTCCGCAAGTTTCTACGTATGCACCTAAATAGAGGAATAATAAACCAGCCTTCAATCTGGAGAGCTTTCCCATTTTGCAAGGTCCCACACCTTGGGGAAATTTCAATGTTACGCAATCACACCAAATGAGTCTTCCTTAGAAAAGCATATCCTTTAGAGTTCATTTTTGGGTTCTATGATTTTGTGTTTACAGTTTTGGCGTGCCTGGTGGTACTAAGAAGTATCCATCTTATTACAGTAAAGATTGATGTACACTTGCTATGATTCTGACTTTAAGAAGCCTTAAAATTATACATCTTGCAACTCCAAAAGAAAAAAATCTACTGGTTTCAGTAGCAAAAGCTTGGGAGATTCATGAGAAAGACCCGGTGTAGAGAAAGGAAAGAAGGTATATTTTAATACTTGCATCTATCCCTAGGTAGATAAAGGAGAGGAAGAAGAATTCAGAGGTCTTAATCTCCACCAAGTAGAACCTTGTCAACACCTCCACTTGTAAGGCCTTTCTTTTAGTCTGCAAGGTTTCTTAGGGTAATCAGAATGGCACAACCAAATCCATATGTCAAATTCACTAGCAGTAGTCCACTCGCCTTGATTACACAAAACCCAGTTCTGATTGCAACATTAAAGAGCATCCCACATTTCACTGGGGAAAATCAAACTTCTCTTTGTGACCATGTCTAAGATATTGCAAATGTATGTACAATCCATGAGATCCATGAGATAGAAATTGTAGTTAATATGATTACCTCTTCATTCAAAATGAAATCTTCACAATGGTTATGGATTCTTGCAGCAGGCTCTATCCAGAATTGGAACCAGCTGTGCATGGCCCTTCACAATTAGTTTGGGGAAAAAGGTGATAACTTGTCTTTGTTAGAGCAAATAAAAACAATAAAGAGATCCCTAAATGAGTAGCTAATAGACTTCAACCTTGTATAATAGCAGACCTGAGATAGGATTCCAACAGTAGTAAATCCCACTAATGAAGGTGCCTTCTTATATTTTCTTAGGGCTTTAAATTCTGATATTTCTCTGATGATTCAGTTAATGGGGGCAATACATTACCTGTAGCCTATAGCCTCTCCATAGGGGTTGAGAACCATTTGATTCATGCTTTAAAATTATCTCCTAGGACATCCATGCCTCTGTACCTAGAGTTAGGAAGCCCAGATACTAGCCAAGCACCTACATTAGCTCCTATACCCACCCCTAGGAATCAAAGCTCATATGAAGCTTCCACTTCATCATCTGATGCCTCTAAATAATTTTAGGAAGTGGTAATGAAGCAATTTCAAAACTTTGGGAATGAATTAGTGACCATCAAAAGAAAACAATCTCAGAGTTTCAAGCCATACCAGCCCCAGGCTCAATATCAAGCCAGACCCTAGTATCAGTACAATAGGCCACCACCTCAGATTGTGAACCAAAGCTAGAATTAAGGACAACCCCAAGCTGCTAGACCTTTCAGGACGCATGATCTTAACATAGCTTCAACATCAAGAGCATTTCTCCTATTACAAAACAATATGGCATAAGAATATGCTTGGTGTTTTCCATGTGATCATCCACATAACCAATCAATGTGATTTAGTGGTGCTCTAAATCAGGCCTTGATGGTGCAAACTAGTATGATGCTCCACGAACCTATCCAAGATGAAGATTAGCAACAATGTGGCCCCCCAAATGAGACTATGCTTGTCAACTGGTAGGCCAAAGATTTATGTGGGATGAATCAGTTCCCTTCTCAAAGTGTAGCTTCCAATACACGGTCCAAAAAGATAACTATTGGAGAGGGCCGACCACTGAATTCAGGTGACCCTCAATATTCCATCAGTCCATAAGGTCATGGTGTTCCAAGTGCAACTCCAAACATATCGAACCAATCCAAGCCACCTCCCAAAACTAGTGAAGCACCGGTTGTAACGGTCCATGTGCAAGAAAGAAATGTGTCTGGAAAGGGGCAGCAAAAGGACAACACATTCAATATTATTGAGCAGATGAAAAATAAAAGTGTGCAAATTTCACTATAGGAGTCACTGTCCATTCTAGGGCAGAGGGATCTATTGTAGACTACTATGAAGAATTGGTCAAGTTCAAATCAGCCCCCTAACTAGCAATAGAAAATGCATGCCAATGCAATTCAACCAGGGAGAAACCATGGAGAACAACAAGGTAAAAACTTGAGACCTCCTCCTTTCTATGTCTCATTTATTATTGGAGACAAATTGGTGCACAATTGTATGATTGATTCTGGGGTCAGTAGTTTTATGATGCCCAAAAAAATAGTTGATCAGTTGGGTCTCTAATATGAGGTCATCTCTATAAGAGTAGTCCAATTAGATGGGATAATAGTAAATAATGTGGGAATCATCAAGGATCTAAGTCTCACTCTACATGTTTTCCCTAATGTGATTTTTTTGCAAAACATGTCAATCATAGACCTACCACCACATTTTTCTTTTTGTCTATCCAGAGACTTCGCTGCCAAAATTGGAGGCTACCTTTTTGCTAATTGGTTTCATATGCTCTTTAGGATAAGTTATGGGGCGAAGGCCACAATCAGATCTGAACCTATTGTTGAATATCATATAGAATCCTATATGCCTATCCCAATCAACATGAACTACTCATCTTTTGATCAAGAGGACCTCTTAAGCACTTTTGAAGCAAATACTAAGATGGGATATATCCCAAACTTGACCCTATATGAGTGGGTCAACAAAAAATATACTTTTGACCCTTATAGGGAGATGGAAGAATCCAAGCTAGGTGTGTACGACCTACATGAAGAGATCAACCTCTTCCTGACCTAATCAAGCCAGAATACAAGGATGACAATGGGGTATGGCGATTTTTCTTTGATGGATCAAGGAGTAGACAAGGAGCTGGAGGAGGAGCCATGATTGTGTCCCCCAAAGGTATGAGATATTATTCAGCCTTCATATTCCAATTCGCTTGCTCAAATAACACTGCTAAATATGAGGCTTTATTCCAAGGTCTGCATTGGGCAAGGAAGTTGGGAATCAAGAAATTGCAAGTATTCAGTGACAGTGAACTGGTTTTCAATCAGGTCAAAGGAATTAATGTTGTCAAAAATGACCTTCTCAAAAAATACAAGAGTAGGGTATGGGATCTCATGGAGGATTTCAAGGCCTTTAGTATTGTGTCCATACCTAGGAAGGAGAATGAAGTTGTTGATAGACTTATAGTAGTTGGAGCAACATTTGATGTGGTTGACAACATCAAGAGGAACAGAGAACAAATGCATATCCTTTTGGTTGTGAGGCCAGCAATGCCAGATAATAATACATGATGACAGGTGTTAGAGAATGGACCAGATCATCTCTTCAATCTGAGGCAATTTTTTAAGATGTGTAGAATATTTGGGGTGTCAATGAACCCCCAAAAATGCATATTCTTGGCCCATGAAGGAAAGATTCTAGGCCATATCGTATCAAAGGAAGGATTGGAAATCAACCTGGAAAGAGTTCAATCAATAAGTGCATTGCCATTACCAAGTCACAAGAAGGCTCTTGAAATATTCTTGGGAAAAATCAATTTTTTCCATAGGTTTGTTCCAAACTTTACTGCCATTATTAAGACAATAACATTGATACTGAAGAAGAGCTTAACATTCAGGTGGATAGCTGAAGGAAAAGAAATTTTTAAGGCTATCAAAGAAGCCAAATCACAAGCCCCAACTCTTGTGAACCCAATTTTTTCCAAAAAATTCTTATTGTATGCCTTTGTTGGCAGCGACACAATTTCTGAAATCTTGGTGCAGTAAAACAAAGAAAGTACATAATAGCTAATTGCTTTCTTCAGCCATAGTCTAGAATATTATGAGGTAAGGTACCCCTTCATTAAAAGGTAGGTCATAGCAGTAATCAGAGGATTGAATAATTTTAAGCATTTGGTTTCAAACAAAAAAATCCAACTATTGGTCTCCCATGCATGAGTTAAATAATTCCTTCTCAGCAAGGACCTGAATGAGAAATGTGTAGGATGGATCACTCGTGTCATGGAATATGACATTGAGATCAAGGTCATGAAGCTAGTCTGTGGGAAGGCATTATGTGAACAACTAGACTCAGGTAAACAAGATGAAATGGATAGTGAAAAGGTGGTTGTAGGATGGATCACCCGTGTCATGGAATATGACATTGAGATCAAGGTCACGAAGCTGGTCTGTGGGAAGGCGTTATGTGAACAACTAGCCTCAGGTAAACAAGATGAAACAGATAGTGAAGATGATCAAGAAGAAGGGAGAGATGATGTACCTACTCCTTGTTGGACCCAAGATATGGTGTACTTCCTTTGAACAGGTCTGTGTCCTCATGGGATGAGTGTAGCAAAAATAAGGCATTTTAGGCTACATGCCATCCCATATGTTCTTATTGATGGTGTCTTGTTTAAGAGGGAAATCAATGGCATTCTACTGAGATGTATTGGGATAAATCAGGTGGAGAGAGTGCTACAATAATTCCATGTTGAAGCATCTAAAGGCCATTTTTATCCAAGAGTGATAGCACTCAAAATCATGAAAGTAGGATATTATTGGCCTAGAGTGTTTAGTGACTGCTACACATGGATCAAAAGGTACAAGAATTGTCCATTCTTTAAAGGCAAGGAAATGCTAGCGACACTTCCATTGCAACCAATCTCAATCGACCAACCTTTCATGCAATGGGGATTGGAATTCATTGGAGTCATCAATCCAAACTCAAGCCAAGGTCACAAATGGATCCTGACAGTGACATATTATTTCACGAAATAGACCGAGGCAGTGGCACTCAAGGAAGAGAATGAGTCTAGTATCCTGGATTTCTATGAAGGGATAGTGACTAGATTTGGAGTTCCAACCACCATCATATCAGACAATGCATTATCATTCATAGGTTCCAAGATCACATGATGGGCTATTAAGAATGGGACTTATTTGAGTACTTCATCAAAATATTACCCTCAAGGTAATGGCCAGACTGAGTCCACAAACAAGAACCTATTAAAGATCATCAAAAGAAATCTTGATCAGAATTAGAGGACCTAGCAAAAAAAATCTCAAAATAGCCTTATGGGATGATATAATAATTCCCAAGAGATCTATAGGCAGCTCTCCATTCAAGCTCATTTATGAGAAAGAGGCAATTTTTCCCATATCACTTGAGTTACCAACATTAGAGCTCTTGAAGCAACTAGAGATGTCTAAATTTAGACAAATGGAGGCCAAGTATGTGGAGCTGATATAATTAGAAGAAACTAGAGAGCATGCTGTCTAAGAAATAGAGAATAATCAGGCTTCAATCAAGAAACGCTTTGATAAGAAGACAAAAGCAAGGACCTTTTAGGAAGGAGACCTAGTTTTGAAATGGGATGCAGATCAAGAAAAACAAGGAAGACATTCCAAATTTGATGCCATTTGGAGTGGCCCCAATATGATCACAAGATGCAAAAGTAGTAATGCTTTCCAATTATCTACATTGGAGGGTGAAGAGTTACAGGTTCTAGTAAATAGGATCTATCTTAAGCACTGCTACTAAAAGGGGATTTCTCACCCTATACATATTAGTTTAGTTTTCTCTTTCCTCTAAGTACTTATGCACATTGTCTTGTTGTAGTGTAGATTACTTTTCTCGTAAGTGCTTTGCATGCTCTACATGTCCCATTTGGAGCATGTATGATTTCAAATTTTTTATATAGTGTGGTTTTGTTTTGTTACTCTCATGCAATGTTTGTATTTGGCATTTGGTTGAGATCAGTTTCAGTTCTAATGGGTTTCTAAGTAGCCTAAGGGTTAGTTTTCAAAGTTCATATCAATAGCAGCCTATCACTCATCACTCCATTCCCAATGGATATGACAAGGCAATTGGTCTTTTCATCTAGCAGGAAGATACCCCTGTGAGTTTCCAAATTGTTATCCATATTGCACCCTGTGCCAAATATTGGATCAACCATGATCTCGCATAAGAAGAAACAGACTCAAAAGGAAGACAGAAAAAGGCTTCAAAATTAGCTAATTATAAAGGTGTAAGTGGAGAATGCCACACTGTTTCAAGGGGTGAATAGAGAAAAGGTTTCTAAACGAGTGCCAGACTGTTGTATGTCCCAAGGAAAAATTAAGCATCTGGGCCCGAGTCAAAGCCAAAGCAGGAATTGGAAGAAAGGGGCAAAAGATAAATTGTGGACCTGTAGGCCTAATTTTTGTTCCAATATGGCTGCCACATGTCTGATATCAAAAGGGGATCCATTTGTCAATATTTTTTCCCACCCTCCTTTACAAAACTGATACAAAATTCAAGGGGCGTATCTTTTGACTTAGGGATCAAGACACTCCAAATCTAACGCCATTGGAAATATCTCGGCCTCACCCATGTCATGGAGGTCAGAAACTTTAATTTTGAGGAGGCTAGGTGAAGGAAAATGAAGGAAATGTCTTTGGGCCTTCAATGCAGGATCCATCTGTCTTAACAACCAAATCGGATTTGATCAATTTCTGTCGTTTCCTCTTCCTTCAAGGCATCAAACCAAGGATTGATGCATTAAAGATGAATTTGGGGGAGAGATTTCATCATAGGCATTAACAGTGGTGGTTGAACTTCAACCTACTTTTCCTACTTCTCTCTCTTTTCTTCTATTAGGATGAATCTATAAATATGGTGGTAGTCTCCATTGTAAATCGTTGGGCATTCTTTTTTTGTAGGTTCCCTTCTCCTTTTAGAAAAGGGATTTGTGGGGTTCAAGCCTTCCATAAAACATTTCATTATGTTTCTACCTCTTGGCTACTTTGGAATGGACTGCATCAATCTAGAGAGCAATAAAAATGTATTTGATTAACTTTAGATTCTCTCTTGTCTCTTTTGCTTTCATCTGGTCTCCCATTATATATCTAGATATCTATGCTTGTTGATCATATGCATTTTGATGGTTTGTGTCTATTAGAAAAATAAGTGTTCATCATTCCTTTGGTGCATCACCTCATAGTTTAGATTTGTTTTAATTTTTGTATTCCTTCTATCCATGTCTCCTTGGTAAAGTTTAGATTAGGATTAAAAATGGACCCTCTGCAAGTTTCTACATATGAACCTAAATAGAGGAATAAGCAACCAACCTTCAATCTGGAGAGCTTTCCCATTTTACAAGGTCCCACACCTTGGGGAAATTTCAATGTTACGCAATCACACCAAATGATTCTACCTTAGAAAATAAAATTCTTTAGATCTCATTTGGGGGTGTTGTGATTTCACCTTAACAAACATGAGGTAGAGATTTAAGACTTGGAGGTTGTATTGTGTTTGGCTGTTTTGTGTTGCTTACTAGGAGAGGGAGTTACAAGACCTATTACACCTGCAATACTAAGATAACGGAGAAAAAGATTGCAATCCGAGAAGTGTGAACATTAAAATGAAGGATAGAGGGGTGTTTATAGGGGGAAATTAGGGTTTTTGTGTTTTGATGGATGATAGAAGGGCACTAGTGTCACATGACAAAAAGGATCACTAACGCAAAATAACAAACCTTGTTGTCATGTGACAACAAGATTTACTGTCGTATGTTAGCAATCCTTATTGTTTAGTGATTGTAAGAATCATTGATACACGTCAAAAAAATATGGTATTAGATGACAATAAATTTTTTGACACTAAAAAGAAAATTTTGTTTTCGTGCATCAATGAGTGTTGTTAACGCATAACAACAAACCTTATTTTCGTACGAAAACAAGGTTTTTTGTTGTACGTCAACAATCCTCATTGACGCATGACAATAAAAAATTGATGTTGGGCATCAAAAAATTTTGTTGTCATCTGATAGTATCCTTTGTTTTCACGTGTCAATTTTTTATGTTTTTGTACATCACCATACATCACTTTCATACAACAAACAACTTTATTTACGTGTGTTAACCATGTGTTAAAAAATCTTCTTTCCTACGTCAATAAAAATATGTTGTTAGGTAAAAAGGTATACCTCTAGCTATCCCTAAAAAACTCAAGCCAAAATTTTGTTTCCAAACCTAAGAAAATTTTCCTTTCTAGCGAAAGTGGTTCTAGGTATATTTGTCAGGGATTTTCCACCTCCAATTTAATAGAGGCTTCTTAAAATGAACCCTTTCAATAAATATCTTAAGGCATCCGAGTGACGATTCCTCATTTGTACGACACCTAAAGTATCCTGCACATTTCACACAACTTATATTTGCCCCTACCTCTCTATCAATACTCATTCGCTCCTCAATAAACCCTCCCAATCCATTATTACCAAAAAAGTGCCACTATACTCACATCAACGCTAATTTAAAACAAGTGTGTTATATTACACAAATGTGTTAATTCATACCAAAGATGTTAGTACTAAACATACGCACCATATTCTCACCCTCTTCTGACACATATGCACCATTTCCTAGGCTATTCTACCTATACATACAAAAGCACTATTTTATCTCACATATGTAGTGCCTGTTTAAACAACCACTTGAGAACCAAGAAACAACCTAGGGTTAGCTAGAAAAATTATGGGATAATTTTTTTTGATTTGAAGTGTCTACAACCAAGTTGCAAGACATCATTTTTCACTAATAGGTTCTGGAACAAGACCAACTTTACTAGGACATATTTTTCCTTCATTAACTAATAATAAGTTCACAAGGTTCATGTTTTAGGGTTATAAATTTTAGTTAGGTTCAGGGAGTAATTTACCACCATGCCTTCTCTCTAATAGGCTCAGAGATTCAAATAGATTTTTCCCATACTCAATGCTTCCAAATTTTCCCTAAAGCATTCCCAATGGATAGGAAATTTCCTCACCTTTTTAGTGATATAAAGAAGTCCTCCTAACTCCAAGTAGAACACAAGATATGGCTAGGTGAAGTTTTTAGGTCAAAATTTCCCCTAGGGGGACATGTGTCAAGAGGTGGGGAAAACACCTAGAATGGCTTGGAGGTTCGTGCGGTGGCTTAGGGAATTTTCCATTGTGCGGGCTCAAAAGAAAACATTCTTCCACGCCTTCTCAGGTATGTGGAGGACATGTGTCGAGTCCTGGTACAAAGCAGAAAAGGGAAAGGAATTAGCGAAGCAGTGGGGAAGATTGGAGAGTTATGCCGAAAGGAGGAAAAATGGGAAAAGGGAATGCATGGGTCTGTACGCCTGCGGAAGAAGGAAATCTGAGAGGAAAGCAGAGTTACGGGTCGTAGGGAGAATGTTTGAAATATTCCCAAAGGAAAAATCCCAAAATAACAAAGGGGTTCCGCCCTACCCGCTACCACCCCCCAAAGTGCCACATGGCACCTTCTCATTGGCTACGGGCCAGTGGAGGAAAAAGGAAAATTGTGCCAAAATAAGAATTAAAAGTTAACTTCCAAAATTCTCCCACATATCCGTCGAGCCATGTGTCAACACATGATTGGTCGTGGGTTATCGGGGATATGGGAAAAATTGGGAAAGTTTTTCGAAGTCCAAAATTTAAAAAAATTAAGTTCAAAAAGGGTCTGCCCTTCCACTATGCCACATGTTAGCATGTGATTGGCTGCGGACCGGCAGGGTTGTGGGAAAAAATGGGAAAATTTTCCCAAGCAAATTTTTTCAAAAAGGATAAGTTTAAATTTGGTCTGCCCCTCCAAGGTGCCATGTGGTAGGTCCTGATTGGTTGTGGGATGGCAGGGGCTGTGGAAATTTTAGGGAAATTTTTCTAAAGTTAAAATTTAAATTTTTTTAACAGTTAGATTTATTTGTTCTATTTTTTGAGTGCCAATTTGAAGTAAAATTTAAAATGGCCATAACTTGAGGTAGAAAGCTTGATTTTGGGAAAACAAGGACTTTTCAGAAATTTCTCGATGCCCTCTTTGTAAAGGAATCATAAAATTTACTTTTTGATGAAATTTAAAGGGTCAATTTTAAGAAACCAATCTGTAGGGTTTTAATTAGTGAACTGACAGTTATCAACTTCTCAATTTTGTTAAATTAGATCTCCCCCTTCACTCAACATGTCAAAAAGACATGGAGGATTGGTCTAGGGAGGTTTTAGAGTGTTTTTCAGAGAGTAACTTTGTTCAATTTATTCAAGGTTGTATTTTTCCAAAAATAGACAGAAAAATGACTGTGCATGTTTCAAATTGGATTTTAGAAAGTTTTGAAGGTTATTTTTTAAATGTTAGGGTCAATTTGAATTCCTTAGTGTCTTAGCATGTTATACCATAACATTTTTAAGTTGATTATTGAGTGCAGGTCTGAACTGTACATTTTTATTAAAATTAATTGCCAGAATAAAGTTTATAACAGTGATCTTTTTCTTCTAAATCTGCATGTCTATTTTTATCATTTAAATGTGTGAATAGTTTCTAAACTAGTCTAATACATCTACTGGATTTGATTAACCATTCAATTCCAAGTTAAAATTATAATTCTTGATTTCAATTTTAATATAGTTGTAAGTATGCAAAGATAACATACTTCCTTCCTACGCATTCTTCCTTTTTCAAACAGCAATTTCAATCTTCAATAATAATAAAACATATTCAATACACAGTGCAATTTTGAAAATTAATGCAATCCTTTATTCCTTTCCAATACAAATTTTACAATCTTCTCTTCTCCATTTGATTCCTAAGATACAAAATACAATGCATATTATATCTTTTACATTTATTTTCCAAAACAGAGAGTAGAATGAATCTCATTTACATTTCACAATTCCAATTTCAATCCTCCATTATCAATGCAAATGGTTTCACATTAAAAAATGTTATACCATTCATCCACTTCAAGTGGGAAGGGTTACAATGAACTTGAAAAAAAAGGGACTGTCAAACTATATTCCTCTTGCTTCAAAACAACAGTATGCTAGTTTCTCCATATTTTCATCTTGATCACAACAAGGAAGGGGGGAAAGGAAATGCTCTCCACCCAACCAAGACATTCAATGAGAAGGGAGAATCCATCCTTCCTCATTGGCCCTCGAGCCCCAACCATATTGAAATAGGAGATGATAAGCAACAATGGCTTCCACAACAAACATGCAATATTCTTTCACATGCATAATACAATAAGAAACACAGTCCAAAAAAAATAGTAGTTCACAACTACATTTGAAAACAATCACACAAAACATAGGCTTGATCAAGCAAGCCAAGAACAGCAAGGAACTATGGCGGAAGCTACTTATGCCTCCCAATTTGGAAGCTGGGCATTCATCTAAAATCATACCACCAATAAAACATATCATATCCCATAAACCTTATGCCTCCCAACCCCTCCTTAAGCCCCCCAAATTTTCTCCCTTATGCCCCCCCAAGAGTAAGAAATGCAAGCTATTTCTTTTCCAAGATGGACCCAAATCCCAAACTCCCTCCACAATAAAACTGCTGCCATTGACATTCCCTTATGCCCCCCCATATGAAATCCACATAGCCTTCTCCTACACCATATCCTAAGTAGTCTACCCAACTAGCCAACAACACATAACATATTCACCATTTCATACATGCATGCAAGAGAAATAACATTTAAAAAAAATCTCAAGTTCCTACCTCTCCATAATGGATTTTGTTCCAAGATCCACAAGCTTTTTAAATGCCAAATGTAGTCCAAAATCATCAATTCTCAAGCATGCAAAATGACTCCAAACTCCTTCCACAACAAGCTCCAAAAACAACAAGCAAAAATTCACCCCAAGAGGAATAAACAAAGTTTCAACAACCCCAAACAAGCAAGGAAATTCAAATTTTAAAGGAGAGGGAAGAGAAGAGGATGATGTGGATCCAAGTGGGATTCCACATCATTCTTCCTCAACACCAAGAGTAAATTCAACATCATTCACCTAAACACAATAAATAAAAATGAAAAATTTACTTACACACTCAAAAATAACCCATACTCCAAAAGGAATGAATTAAAAACATGTAAGAGAAGTGCAATAAAAACTTACAAATAGTCATTTCAAAATGCATTTAAAAGGCCTAAATTTAACCTCCAAACCATAGGTATGGTTGGTGAATAATTTTAAGAGGTGTGGGACAAGTTTAACTTGTCCCACAAGCCTCCAAATATAGCCTCTAAGGACAAATTTGAATTCCTAAGAGGATGAAGTGTCTTTCACTCCAAAAATCTATATTACATTATCTTACATATCTCTTACACCTTCTTACACATTTCTTACAACAATTCTTATACACTCTTACCACATTACATTTAAGATCAACAACTTCATTAATTACATTCTTATGACATCTTGATTTATTTATTTTTACACATGATTATCCACAACATCAACACAACATATAATGCTAAATAAAAAGGTAACCCATCACAAAAAAAACACATGCAATATTAATAAAGAAACCACATTAATAAATACACAACCCATGGTCACATATAATGGAAATCCCCCCATGGGAATCCCTAACATAACACAACACACACACACACACACACAAAACAGTTTCCATGGTGACCTTGTTGAATTCACCAAGAATTCCAATATGGTTAGTCTCCAGTCCCCTGAAATTGTTGTGATATTTTAACCTACAAAACGTAAATACCTTCTTCAGCCTGGTGGCCATATCAGAACATCCAAAATGATATAAAAACATCTCAAGAGCATCTAAACACATGAATCAAAACAACATCAAGAATTCAACATTATTATTTTCAATTAATTAATCAACTATATCATCATCAATAATCTTCCATACTTGGTCTACTCAAAATATTAAATATCATGTGTCCAAATCAACATCTATAATATGCCCATGTCAAACAGTATATCATCATGCACATAAAAAAATGTCTCTAGTAACAATCATGCATAATAACTGAATCTAGATAAATAATAATCCATGATCTAACATCTAACTATAATACTAAAACAAAACATAATAGTGTCCATAATAAGATTAACAGTATCAAGATCAATATCTGAAAGTGTCTAAGGGAAGTGGGCACTACAACATATGTGCTTCATCATAACATATGCCCTAATATCTAACAAACACGCTAATCTAAAACATAAGTGCTACTTTGTATCCTTTCTTAGACACAAAAGTGTCATTCTATTTTCCTCTCCCGTTCATCAAAAAACACACTAAACCTAATCCTCCTCCATACAAATACATTAAACTAGTTGTCAAGATTACACCCACAACACATAAGTGCCACAATTGGCCCATATGCGCCATTTCTGGCACATAGGCACTACTTCAAGCACATATGTGTTGATTGAAAATTCTAGTGCCTAAAAATTGTTCAAAAAACCCCAAAAACATCCCTAAACGTGCAAAAATACAAATTATAATTAATATAATAGGGTACCTACCCTTGCTTTGTTAGCTGGTGGGTCACTGGTATTAGCTCATTGTGCCCTCCCTATATGATAAAAAATATTGCATACGCCATCGTGTCCTCACAAGTGCTCTTGTTTTCTATTATGCGTGGTGAAAATTACTCATCCTGTGGTCCCCAAATTCCTTTTTATACCGACCGCGATGCCCTAAAAACTTCTCAGAATCCTTTTTCTCATCTCGTTTGTCTGATTTTCCTCTTGTTTCTTTCTAACCAACCTAAATTTTCTACTCTATCCAATAAAATAAAAATATATATTTTTAGACTAAAAAAATCTAAACAATTATTAAAATCCAAAGAAAATAAAAAAAATCTAAAATCAATAAAAAAATTCAAAAAATCAATTTTTTAATTAAAATCCAAAAAATTAAAAAACTGTTAAAAATATGATTGTATATCTTTTTTTTTTTTTTTTTTCTGTATCTCCATTTTGGGCCGATGATATCAGGCCTCTTTTCTTTTTCATGGTCCAATGATATGAGGACTGGTCTTTTTATATTATTTCAGCCAATAATACGATGCCACTTTTGAGGATAACAACATTTGCAAAATTAGTCACCATTTTCTTTACACCCTGGTGCAATTTTTTCAATACCACACAGTTCAACTACTAATGGTGATTACAGTGGGTACTTTATGACAACACACCCCCTCCTATCATCATCCTACTCATTGATCCACTAACCATCCGATCTTTCAATCTAACCCCTTAACTAGGGCATCTTATAAGCATGAATCCACAAATCCTAACCCCTTCACTCGTGCATCCTCTAATCTAACCATCCTAAATATCCACCATCGTTCACTAATACAACTTATAAACATCTCACAATCCTAAGTCTTCCCCCTCTGACTGGGTCATATTTTATCCTAATTATCAATCTCTCCTATTCCTTTGAATCTTTACTCCTCTCTTCCTCTTCTCTCAATATTACAATTCTCTCTCTATATATATTTGTTCCTTCAAACCCCTTGATCTTCTACTTCCTTTCTTCACTCCTTTTCCTATTCTCATCCTCTAACTTCCCCTCATTTTCCTTCCTCTATATTCATCTCCCACTCTTTTCATCCTCCACATCTACTACTTTGAGCCTTTCCTCTTTTCGAGTGGTAACCCGACTCATTTCCTCTTCGTCTGAACCCTCAAGGGGGCATCACCTCACCATCTATCTCATCAATTCTCTTTCTTTGAATTCTCATTGTTGTGTAATAACCATTCAAAGAGGGAAAAAATATAAACATGTAAAATTTTGACATGATTATCTACTAATTATATATTAATAATCCCTCCAATAATAATTAATCATGAGATTAATTATTATTATCCTTCCATCTCAATTATTTATATAATCCAATTTTTACCCTTAGTCACATTCATACATTATTAATTTTACCATTATCCCACTAATTAATCTCTATTACTAATTTCTAAGAATTTAAAAAAACCTACTCACCTACCACCTACCCCTATACCTAGCCTCTCCATTTAATCACCCTACTAAACATACTTAACATCACATAACCCCAAATATATTCATCGTCCAAATCTAGATGCTTCTATTTCTAAAATCATCTCCTATTTTCCTTCTTCTATATTCAAAAATTCAAATATTTCTCCTCCTCCATTAAATTTTTAATTCAATGGAGGATTCTTTCAATCTCTATAATTTTATAATATTAGATCCTTCCTCATCCTCATCCATTTTAAACCATTGGTATTACTCTGATATGGAAAAATCCCAACCCTTTATTTATCCTTCCTCCAACTGTAAATAATGGTGCCACCGTCCATGGCAAGCACCTTGGAAATTTGCAAGTGTATGCTGCTAAAATATCAAGCAAGAGTTCAATCTCCATAGCCTTCTATAAAGCAAGATCATCACTCATCAAAGGGTAAGTGCTACAAAATTTATCCCAAAAAGTTTGGACCATCCATCTTCCATCCATAGAGCACATCCAACAAATCAAAGGAGGAGCATTATGATTGTTTAGTTAAGTACAAGTATTATTATATCCTTCCTTTTGATTTATTTCTCTATCTGAGGTAGTGATAAAGAGTGTTAGATTAGGAATTCATCTATGTTTGGTTTTGGTTTCTAACTTGCATGTTGTACTAACACTTTTTTTTAGTCTATATCATCCTTTTGTTTTTTTTCATTTTCATAAATATATTGCTAGTTTTCTAGGTCTACGAAATTGGTCACATCTTTGCAAAAGTGATTGTTTGATTTTTTTAGTCCTTTTTAGTATAAACTTATTTTAATTGATTTTAGTGTTGTTTTTATCATCCTTTCCTATATGTTATGTGTTATCTTGCATGCTAGTATGGTTTTAATTTAAATTAAAGAAGTCTATAAGTACACAGGTACATTAGTGAATTTAGTGCTTCAAATAAAATCAATTACAAATGTGATGTTTAATTTCTAAGGGAAATATATATTCTATTTTTAAAACATGCATATGCCAAAAATTGGATGAAAGAATTTAGATATTCATTCTAGCTTATATTAATTAATACCACCTTTAAAATATAAGGGTTGGGTTGAAACTTACATATACTAGATTGGCTATTGATTTGTAGTACGTTTCTTATGATTTAGTCAAATTATAAGGGGCTTGATAACTGTAGACACAAAATCTATGCACTTGGGTACATTTCTAAGTCACAAAGCATACTAATGTATATATGATTCCTAAGCAAGAAAATTAGTGGTTGACGACTTCTTTTGGTCATTTTACTTTATCTCTTACACTTTACTAGCCTTACTTATCTTACAACCCTGCCATAAATCTACGGATTTATATTTTATGGCCTCAGACACTATCACCCAGTTAGTAAAGAAGCACCTAGGCACTCCTGTCCCTTATAGGTTCCCCTATCCTTCTTTATCTTATTTTTACTCTTTTAGATCTATTTTACTTCTTTGTCACATGTTAGTACTTTGGGTCAGCCTTTAAGTTATCAATTGAGAATTTCAAACAAGGGAATCATATATATACCTAGTTACATCTTCTAAATAAGGGGACAAAAAATATAAACATTATCTATCATCACCTAATATTGTATCAAGGAACAATAAAATTAAAAATCATACATCTAGCACACTCATATAAGGGACAAGATCCACATTGATCTATATACAAAACATAGGAGGGGGAGTTCATTCTATTCCATCATAAACATTTTTCATTTCTTGGTACAATCTACATCTAGCCATTTATCATTTTACAACTTGCACAAGGGTAACCTAGCACATTGTTACACACACAAGCTCAAAGAACTACATGGTGTTTGAGATTTAGTGCAATGCTCGATCTTAAGTTCACTCTTAAGGTGAAATCCACATTCTACATATGTTTTTATTATATTTGATGTGGTTTGTGGACATGTCCAGTTAGAAAATTGTTTTTTAAGTTATAGGTGCAATCGACAATCTAAGATGAAAACGAGAGAGATAGAAGAAGATAAAAATTTAGCTCCTTCATCCCAAAAAATAATAGAACTTGAGCATTTGAGTGGACATAAGTGATCATATCAGTCACTAGCACATAGAGAGCTCATGTCCTCTTATGGGCACTCCTATAATGTATATTCTTAAGGTTACAAACCTTCATCAAGCCTTGATGATGTTTTTTCCACCTGGTTCCAACAGATACTTAGTCTTGATCAACTCCATATTCTACAGAATCAAATAATTCATCTCCCTCTCTCATCTTGCTTAGGGTTTTACATCGTTGCATGTTTATTTCTTGGAAATTACTCTATTTTATTACCCAAATATCATTAGTTATAATAACTTACCCTAAAATCAAGGTCTAATTCAATTTAGATTAAATATTTTGGTGAACCCATTCACTTGATCCCTACCTTAATTCAATGGATGAGACTTATGAACCCTTTACCGACGAATATCATCGTGATCTCTAAGATCATATCTCTAAACACCCTCAAGACCTAGATCTCTTATTATTCACTGTCCTTAATGAAGCCACGTGGTTAGTTGAGCTCGATCTTCCGGTCTCTAATGCTACTTCTCTATCATTGTGACAATTCCTCCCCATTCCACCATCACTCTTCCACCTACATCTAATGTTCCCATTTCCATGCCTACTACAAATCTATTTACCCTCCCTATTACTTTTCATACATGAAATGACTCCTGTTTAGGCACTCCTAACCTAGGTCTACTCATTATACCAAGATTTACAAATCTAAATTCTCTGATTATAATAAGAATCTTCATCCTTCTCTCAGTCTCTAGATTCCTCACTCATCTTTCTTATCCCTTTTTTAACCACTATCTTCTTTTACCTGCTACGTGTTATCTTTATTGTTGGTGTCCCTGAAATTTCACCCTAAAATTTGGGACTTACCCATTTTAAAAAAATCGCTCTTTTAAAAGTAACGGGTCTTTTTGTGTTTTTATTGCATGAATTTTTCTCTATTACGTTAATATATTCCTAATGAATCATATGAGACAATTTGGACAAATACCCAAATGATAAAACTCATTTTATCCCTCTGTCAGGTTTTGTCTTCGGAAATTTTATTTAATTATTTATTAAATAAATAAATCCCCATTTAAAGTAAATTGTGTTCCGGTTGAACCCTTTTGAATTCTTTCATGCTAATATTCCCACATTCCAATAGGGTTTTCACTAGGAATGAATTCAGAACAATTTTCTGCAACTTTTGGCAACATTTTTTCAATTTTATTTATTTATTTTTGCATTTGTTTTCGGTTTTCTCCAAAGTCTATCTGTTAAATTCCCATTGATTTGTTCTTTGTTATGTGTAGTTTGTTTAATTTCCTGGAACATCTAGAATTCATCCATGGCCTCAGCAATGGAAGAAATTAATCTTGGAAGGCTAAATTCTGTCCCAAAAAGAAGAATTTAAGCATAAAAAGTTTCTCCTAGGCAAGTCGCATGTTTTGGGATAATAGATCTAAGTTGCCATTAGGAATTTTGGAAGTGGTAAGTAGGTAGAAATTTCTTACTTGCCTAGCAGGTTACTTTTTCCCATTGAGTCAAAATCACTTAAGATGCTAATGAGAATTATAGAGGTGGCAGGCAAGTGGGAATTTCTTGCATGCATAACAGGGTGAAATTCTCATTATGAAGGAAAAATCATTTAAAGTGCCAATGGGATTTTTAGAGCTTCCTAACAAGATGAATTTTTCCATCAAAGAAGTTTATTCAACCATGCAAGTTACATTTCTAAGAAGGAGGCTATTTTTCATGTAAGTTGCACTTTTTGGAAGAAAGGATTTAAGCTGCCAGTGGGAATTTTGGCAGAGGTAGGCAGGCGGGAATTTCTTAACTACCTACCAGGGTGAAAATTACCATTATGAAAATTAAATAACTTAAATGAAAGATGGTTTTTTTGGAGCTGCATTGCAGGGTGGAATTTATCATTGCTTTAATAACCTATTTTTAGCAATTCCTCTTTCCAAAAAGTGCGACCCACCTTGGTATGAATACATGCATTTAATGATATTCATTAATATTATTTCTAGTCAATTTTGGTGCCATAAATTAAAGAAAATTCAAGGCAAGTGGGTTAGCTAAAGATAATTCAAGGATGCATGCTAAAAATAAATAAAATAAATTCATAAACAACAATTAGAAGCATGGAGACTTGGGCACTCAAATTGGAAGATGAAGCATGGTTTTTAATTAATTAAATTGCCAAAAATAGGGAAAGGTAATTATTAAAAAATAACATGAAGATGGCTATATAGGCACGGGATGCCATAAGGGAAAAGAAATTAATTATTTTTGATGAAGTTTATAGCCCGAAAGGGTTTTGGTGCCAAAGGAAGGAGGATTTTCCATTAAAGAATATTTTCAACTGTTGGAAAGCTTCCAGTTTTCACACCTAGGGTTGGAATAGCTTGATTTTTTTAATTCTAAGTGTCCACATGTTGGTATAAGTTCCTAGGTGAATTAAATAATATTTCTTTCTTTCTTTTCATGCAAGAAAAGCCTAAAATTTTAGGGCAGTAAGTTTTATATGTATATTTTGGTGATAATAATCAAGTATTCATGTCATGGACTCCATATTTGTTTGAATTAATTACAGGTATTCATCACAGGTGATCATATTGGTGAAAGGAAGTCCAAATCAATGTCAAATACATTGAATATATCTTCTGAATTAGAAGAAATTGTCGGATCTATACGAATTGATCTAATTATAAGGGATTCTGATATAATTAAAAGAAAAAGAGCTCAGACAAAGGTTATTTCAGGCATGATGAAAGAGAAGGATAAGAAAAATCATGCATAGCTTCCATATTTGTTGACATCAATGATACAAACATAGGCCCTGAACCCATCACTGATTTAATTAATAGATCCAGAGCCGGAAGGATATCTCTCATGCGGGGAACATAAAAGTAGTGGGATTATTCAAACTTTAGTGCTTCTAGTCATAGCTCAATTTCCTAAAAAAAATTATAGAGTGTGCAAGGTCTTATCATCCTCTTTCCAGAACAATCCAAGATGTTGTAGGAAAGACAATAATCAGGTTGGATGCAGAATTCATTAATTATTGCCTGAAGATTCCAAAACGACCAGTGGTAATTGTAATTAGCATGCAGGATGCTGGCAACATATGGGAAAATTTTGAATTACATGTTCAACAAATATATTCAATATCAGAACAAAAATAAAGCTTAGAGTGTTATAACTGAAAGATCTTCTTTCTTCTCTTATTTCTTTTGTTCCCGGATAAAATTTGTAAGTTTAAAGTTATTGGATTAAAAACCATTACTTTAAGTTATTTATAAAGGTTCTCTAGGATAAGTGGTAGATGTGCACAACTTTGACTTAATCTCCAGATGAATGTCACTTAGAGAGGGATTGATGCAGCCTAGAATTTACTAGATAACATGTTAGATGTGCTGGAACATCACTCAGCCTAGACCGAGTGCTCACCCGAAGTGCGCAAAGGTACCAGGTCCCTCTTTAGGGTTGTTATAGCAATATGTTAGCGTGATGAAGGTAGAAACATATAGATCCATAAATAATCCATCATTCTCTACATACCATATTCATATCTAAGAAAGAACAAGCTTAAACAATAATCATGATTGAATCAAGAATATGCACTACTTAATTACATATAGGATTGACACCTAGATTTAGCCAATAACTTCCATATATTAATAAAAATAGAATCTCCTTACAATAATGGTATTCTATACTGATGCACATGGATATGATACAATAATCCAGTCATATGCACATATATCTCTATGCTTACCTCTTACACTCTGCATATACTTATATATCTCTCATCTCCCTCTGTGGTAATTCACTACATATATATAGGGTGGGGACTTTCCCTTCACCACTTATCTATTCCAAAAATAGGTCACATGCTATTAATAGCCACACGCCATTTACAGGAATAGCCACGCATGCAAGTGTGCTACCTATATATCTCTTTAAGTTAACTGAAGTGGCAATCCTATTCTTAGCTCGTCTCCATGAAAAATTCTTTGATCCGATCCTCCAAAGATAGATACTACATGGCACACACATATCTGCATCATTGGTGTGTTCCACATGCCATCTTCTAAAAATAGGTCTTCATGCTCAAAATCAGCCAAGTCCTGAATGTTGAACTTGGCCTCCATGTGCGGGTTCTTCTTGTCCATCTGTGCCCTTAAACCTAGCCTATTTTTCTACATGGAATTCTTGTGTGAGTTATGTCAAGTGTTCTCTGATCAAAATTAACACACACTAATCTCATTTTCGCCCCAACAATGGGGTATCTCCAAAAAAATGGAATAAATAATGTTGAATGGAAAGAATAAGAAAGAATGTTTTATGAGGCAACCTCCATTGTATCATAGTGAAGGATACAACTTGGATACTCTTCCTTTATTTTGGCCTCCAATGCGTGCTACTCGATGAATGCTTTCTATGCCTTCTCTGGTATGTCCACAATAATAGAATCCAGTTCATCTTCGGTAGCTTCACCTTTTTCAGTTTGTAATACCAACATAATGCTGGAAATTGCAGTATGTTTTCCTTCCAACACATCCATATTTTGTTCGATGAGTTTCCCAAGCTCATCTAATTGTTTCTTGTGTGGATCTTGTGTTATTTCCAGGGTCTCACACTTTTTCTTTACGAGAGTTAACCATTTTGCGTGGCCCAAGGTATCATCCTTCATATCCTTCTAGAATGCATTATCATCTTACATATTATTTACCTTGATCAGCACCTCTGTAGTTGTGCATATATTTAAGGCATGATCTGCCTTTTTCAATTCTTCTTAGAGAGCTTGCAGTAGGCCTTCGTATGATGCAATTTTTCTGACTACTGCAACCTTAGCTCTTTCTGACTCTTATTCAGGATTCTTTTGTTTTGGCATTATAATTGTGTTATCTTCCAACACCAAGTCCACCAAAGCTCTAACATAATGCATTACCTAGGGAAATTGTTTTGGTATCTTAGATTTCATATGAGGGTGCTCTTTCATCACATTGTCTCCAATGGCCTCTGTCATGCCAATTAATGCACTACTATTTTTCTGCTCCATGTACTTCTCTTCGGTTAGGTATGCTATCTCTACATCCTTCATCTTCAACTCCCCGCATAATGGTCTGATTGTTGTGGCCTTGTCCATGTTTCTTCTTGCAAATTTAGTAGAAACCTTCACCAATGCATTGCTGATCTATTCATCTGACATGATAGTAGGCTTTACTGTCATATGCCTAGTTTGGGATGCCTTCTTTAGCCATCTCAAAACACATGACTCTTTGTACACATCAAAGTTAGGCTCATTCATGTGGGTATGCATTGACCATGATAGTTTTTTTTTAGTGCACATAGTCACCATATCCTTATCCATTAGCTCTCAGTTGAATAAATCCTTTTGTACTATCGTGCTCCAAAAGTGGGCACGAACAATTTTACCTGCATCCTCTGCATACCCCATGGCTGGAGGAATGTGCTCTCCACTCATCCTCTTCGATCTAGGACCCTTGGGAATTATAGCTTCAAGGTTAGGATCATGTTACATTATGCCTTGATTAGTCACATGCACGGATCCAAAGGTTTCTTTCTCTCTTTCTTCTCTGTCCTTCATCTCTTCATTTTTTCTCTCCCTCATTTTTTGGCTCATCTTCTCACTCAAGTGGGGTAGGAGACACATTCCCACTCTCCCCTAATTCCTCCACTTCTTCATCTAACTTCAACATTCTCCTCCTTTTTGGTTCAACGGTCTCCTTATGTGGAGAGAGACGAGGTGATTTCCATACTGTTTGTGGGGTTCCACTTTGAGTCCTTGTGTGTCTGAACACTTTCTTAAACCTATGATCCCCCTTCTGAACCTCTGTATCTTCCTCTTCATCCCATCCTTGAGGTGGAGAGGCCACGCACTATGACTCTTCTCTATCATGGTTTCTTTCTTCTGTGCTCCAAGCCTCCACTATCTTCACGTTGCTCTTATTCATCCTCTACTTCAACAGTTTTTGTTGACACTTGTGCCGGTATGTTTTCCATTGTGTGCTTACCCTTTGGTGGCCCTGGGAGCATGAATTCATTATCCACATACTTATTGTTCTCCATCTTGGGCTTTAGCTAAAGATATACTAATGTTGCCCCTACATCTGCTACAACCAGACTTATTGGATTAATATTCAACACCTCTGAAAAGATCTTCTCATCATAGGCACTTCCTCCTAGATACACATACTTCTTCCTCAACATGTGGTAGTCACATTCTACCTTATCTGCATTGAATACCATTTGGTGCGTGTCTATGACTATGTGAACATATGCTTGGAAATACCTTGCAATGAATGTGTAAGGCAATTTACACTAAGGGCTCCAAAATCCATTTCTCATTGGGAAGCATGAAATATAGAAATGTTGATATACAAAAAACTGGACTTGTTTCCCCACTACTGATGGTAGGTCCTTCAGGATGCGCCACTCTTCTCTAAATGCCACATGGAGCATGTCGTACCATTTCTCTGCCCTTTGCTTGACGTCATCTGTTATGGACCATTTACATAGGTACTTCCTGAACCTTTTAGCTAGTGACTTATTCTCTATTGGGTATTCCCATACCTTTTCCTTCAGTCCCGTATGGGACTCCAATTTCCATTAATACAAGTGTTAGTAGAACAGCCCCAAACCTGATATTCCCTCCTGTGCATGCTTGCTTGACTATTTGCTCTGTACAATGTAGCCTGTAATATTGTAGACTGCTCTTTTTGACATCTTGCGTGCATACATGTGTAACCACATAGTATTTACCTATGACCACCACTCTGGATCGTTCAACTTTGTAACAAGGTGTGTTGTTGGTTACACAATTAGATAGTTCTTCAAATTTTCTATATCCATACCACGTGGAACCCTTCAGGTACTCCAACTCTTGTCAGGTCTATTTAAGATCGTGGCTATATCTGTGAGATAATTCTTTATATCCTCTCATGTGGCCTTCAAACCTATCACCATTGACATAAGCATGGATGAGATTCTAACTCTACATCCTACAAAGTAGAAGAAGTCCTCATGCACTCTACTCATGATCCACTGGTATAAGGGCTCCTACTTCCTGAAATATGGAAGCTCATATAATTGGTAGTCTCTAATTTTCTTCATAAGCTTCTCACTTACATCATCATAAACTGGACATGTCATCTATCCGTATGTTTATTTCATCCTCGTAATGAGCAATGAATCGAGCTCTTTCTTGTTCTCTAAGGTTCCCATGATTATATTCACTTACTTTTCTCTTTTTGATGGGTGAATCCCATTTCTAGTCGATGATGAATCCTTCTGGATATTGCATTTCTGAAAAATTTCTTTCAAGTGCCATATCTTCCTCCTCGACAACCACCTTCTTCTTTCCTTTTGTCTCCTACTATAGCTGCCTTCTTGCGATGACATATTTACCTTGCAATCGTCTCCTCTTCAACTCTACAATTTGTGAATCAAACCCTAGCTCAATTCAATCATGCCCTAGGTGGAAACTTCATGCCTTAACTCCTCTATGTCACTTTCCTTTGCTCAAACCCTTCACCACATGGGGACGTAAAGCTTCTTTTCAGCATAGATCTATTTGTCACGCTTGGTTTCACACCCTTTGCACCTTACCTCAATAACTCATGGCTCTTCGCACTTTAGCTCTTTCCTGAAATATCTTAGTCACAATAGTAAAAATGAATTCTGCATCCCATCCTTATATAATTTTTTCAAATTTTGATGCATTTATTTCTCCTTCACCTACCAAATATCCTCTTCATTCATTGACAAATTCCATTCATTCCATGTGGTACATCTTCACGCCCCAGCTATAACCTTCTAGCATGTCTTCCTACCTTCTGGTCACAAACTTCTCTTTAGCGCGCGCACTTGCACCTGAGTACCTCATCACTGCACCTTCTCCTGGTAGTTATCATGGCCTCTTCTTACCTCATGTTATACTGTTCCTTTCATTCATCTCCATCCTTGGTCACTTTTTGAGAAGTAATCTTCTTTTGACTTAAAGCACACCTGTAGCATCTTATTCCTTTCACCTTTCAATTCCCATCAGTCTTTTTGTTTTCTTGGATAACTACAACCACCCCACACTAAAAGTATGTGTAGTCCTTTGCGCATAAACATTCTTCACATAGTAATTAGCTTCATGCACGTAAGCACACTTATTACACCAATAACAATAACTAAATTGAAAAAGCATAACAACAATGAAAATGAAGGAAATACATAATTGAAAACCTAATCTAAATGGCAATACTTCCTTATTACAAACACCAAGAAGACTTATTTATAGTAGGGCTTCAGCCTACTCCTATTAAAGTAACTGGGTAGTCATGTTCCATCAAGTTACTTCTAACTGGTAAGCACCTGATTCAAGTATGTAAGTGATGACATACGGCCCCAACCAATGTACTTTGAGCTTTCCTAGATGGCATACAAGAACTTAGAGTCATAAAGAAGTACCATTTGTCCAATCTCAAACTTCTTATCCCTTATGTTTCTGTCATGCCATGCTTTCTACCTGGCCTTTTCCTACTTCTGACTCCATCACGTGCTATGGCTCAGCACTCATCCAATTGAATCATCTTCTCAATCCATGATCTTCTAAAGCCTTCTCATCATCTAGACCTATATGTGCACGCAATTCGCAAAGAAGGTAACATAAATTCTATATGGAAATACAACTTCCATGCTAAACACCAACTGAAATGGTGTGGATTTGTTCAATCTCTTGTAAGTTTTTTTATATTATCAAAGCAAAGCTGCCACTTTCAGTAATCCCAATCCTTTCTTCCAACCTCACAATATTTTTTTCAACCTGATCTATACCCAAAATTTTGTTGAAAGCCTTAGTAGTTCCATTTTCCTAACTCCATGGTAAGGTGTAGTTCTTATGGTGGGAAACCATAAACTCATCTAATACAATCCTAATGGTTCTCATTCAAAAAGTGTGTACCACTATCACTTGTCAAACTTAAAGGACATCCATATCTTGTAAGAACATTATCCCATTGAAATCTAACCTACTATAGCTCTGTACAGTCCTCTCATAGGTGCTGCTTCTACCCACTGTGTAAGATAATATGTGCAAGTAATGATATAGTGCGATCCAATCCTACGTGCAGCTGGTGAAATAGGTCCTACAAAATCAATGGCCTCATTTCTCAAATAGGTCTTGGCACTAGTAATCATTCTCAACAGGAGATCTCATCTCTTTTCCCTAGTTTACCTATGCACTGAAGTTTATGATCACACGCTTTACAATAAATCCTTTAAAGTCTTTATAACTCAATCATTCTCCCACCATAATCTAACCAATTAGGATCTTTCTAGGAAGTCGCATCACCTACATAATGGCTCATCCTACGATACCACCATGAGCTTCTTCCATTGTATCCTTGGGCTCATGCTCTAATAAGCACAATGACCTAATACTTCATCTGCTACCTAACTTGTAAAGGTCACCATTGATTAACATAAATGGTGCGCTCACACGTCCCTTGTGAATACTTCAATATCTAGGTTTCAACTTCCTCATGTCATCCATGATGTAAACCATAACAATTCTTTCTCTTTCTCAAGGCAAGCACATTTAAGTAATATGGATAACTTTCTCCTTCCTTTCTTTAAAATGCACCTCTCCTAATTTGATCTCGCCAAATAATCCATGGTCCATGAATGCTCTTCCCTGCCTTTGCACTATCTACCATGGTTTAAGTCAAATTCTTGAAAAGGAGCACTTATTTAATGCACCTCTTCTACTGGAGGTTTACTTGAAGAAAAGTACTTCAAAGGTTATGGATCATTCCTACAGTCAAAGGGTTGTTTCTAATTCCTAATCTCTCGAAACTAGTTGCGTAGATCATATACATACCAGCGCTTTGTAGTTGTATAATTCCTTGTAGATCAGGATTCATATCTATGTACCTAGAGTGAAGGTGGTAATGCTTCCTAGGTCCTGAGCTATCACAAAGCCACTCACAATACTGAAATGTCCATGTTGAATAGGTTAATCACCATTATAAGCACATAGATATGTGTAGGTGCATTGTTCCTTACAAACCTAGTAGATACAGGTGACTCTGATGGTTCCTCCCAGTTCTATAATGTACCTTATCTCTTTGTAACTACCCACTAGTACGCTGACTATCCTGTGCAAGACTTTTATAAATTTTCTAACATATCTCTGTCTCCTAAAAATCTGCGTCTATCCACTGTTAATTCCATGGTGCTTGTCAAGAATACAAGAAGATCTTATGCAACCTTGGCTATACCAAGGTACTATGCTTACCTATGCATGTCCTAACAGAATCCTAAAGTGGCATTCTTACGTGCAACCTATGCACATTTTTGATATCTCAAAGACGTCCTACTTAAGCATATGTACTATGAGCCCAATTCTTCATAAGAAATAATACTCATAGCATCAATAATAGAGTGAGAATCCTCCCACTGTAGGATGAATTCGTTTGATGGCTCATTGACCTTATGGGTCCTTGAATAACACATACATAGATTCTATTTAAGTCCTCCTAAATTAGAGGCTCAACATATGGTGTAAAATTCCCATCTATTCAGTAGGTATCACAACTCTTTCCTCCTTGTTCTCAAAGCTGATATACCCCTTATTGAATCTCAAGTTAGCATTATTTTGCACCCTGCAACACCAAGTACATCCAAGTGAATGGCATGGAAAATTGTCTTCTTCTGAAAGTGCTAATACCTCAAAATCCTAAGAGAATTTGGCCATTCCTTGTATAGTTATGATGCATCCTTAAAACACTCCAACTTATGGGAGTGGCCTTAGTCCTAGATTTTAACATAAACAACACATTAGATGATGGCTGCAATATTAGGCCTCCCCATTTGTACCCATGCATCTAATGTAAGCACATTGACTTCCGCACCTGTATCAATCAAAATATTTCTCAACATCCATCCATCCATAAGTTCAGCATTTAGAGTGGAATAAGTCTTTAATCCGTAGTAATTCTATCATGGGGGAGATTGCTACATGCAAGATCTGACCATAATGGGTCTCAATACTTGCCTCATGGAGTGTTCCCTTTTAACCAGATTCCCTAATAGTGGAATGATGTTCTCATGGTAGATGCATGCATTTTGCTACACTTCTCTTAATATCATTGATATCAGTTTAATGTATCTGATGCTTTCTTATGCTCCTTCAAGTATTATATCTCACCCTGTAGAATATTCCTTAGCACTTCCATGGTATCCATGATAAACTTCCTTCTTGATCAGCAGGAAATCTTGGTACCTTGTATGTAAAACCTCCTCCTTGGTGATCATAGGCTTCTGGTGTGATATTCTCTATCTTGCGTGTGTCACTTCAGCACATGTAGTAATCTTCACTATTAATGCCTTCAGAACCTTGGTGCTATCTTAGGCATCCACTAATCTTCTACCACATGTTGGATTCTAACCATCCTAGTCACCTTTGTTTTCCCAATTTCTTATGTTAGTTTACTCAGATGCTCATATAAGTCCATGAACAATCTTCATAGAGTATGGTTCTTTCTGCATAAGGAACATGCAATATTCTAAGGACATTCATGCCTAAAGTGGTCAGGAGATCCACACTGTATTAAATGTTCCATGAGGGAACTCACCTCTGATCCTCCACCATGGCCTCATAAGTGCAGATCCACTGTGATATCCACAGTACATTATTTCTTACGAACATGGTAGAAAAATATCCCCCAATCTCTTTCCTAGCATGGTATAAGATTATCTCTATGGACTACCCACCAACATGGTGCTCATCCTTACCCTTATAATGTATCTATTACACATGTCTCTTCATACTTCTACCTGATTTGTCCACTATGTTTCCATGTATCTAAGCAATCAATGCAGGATAGATCTTCTGTCCCTAGTATACCAATGGGTACTATGCTCCCTATCCATTTTACAGTAACAAGATACATCTATTCCTTACGTATACGCCATGATTTTCAGCTCACGCCCCTACCAATGACATATGTACCATGAGCCTAATTGTCATAAGTAATACTCATCATGTCACTAATAGTAATGAATGAATCCTCCCATCTGTAGAGGGAAACTATCTTTTGTCTAACTCGTCGACTTCATAATCTGTACCCCAAAATCCCTAAGTGCGTATCATGCGCTGAATTCGCAGATACGATTCTGAACACTGTTTTTCCATATGATGATACAGGTATGTGCCTCGTAAGAATGTTCTAGGATGCCTAGTGTTAATGCTCTCCAAGTGTACGTTAACATCCCGCATGCTAGTTCTAGTAGCCTTACGTAAATGCTTTGTTTTTCTCTCTGTCCCAGTGCTTTTCCTTCTGCATGGTGTAATCAATCTTCAGTGACGAATACAATTGCTGCCCTTCCTGGGCTGGCATGAATCTCGTAAGACAACTTAGCTACCCAGTGTTTTAGGGTGGGCAGTCCTACTCATGTAAACACTCCCTAGTGCCTTGCTCAATAGCGGTTGAGTCAAAATTATACGTGTTCTACTAGAACACTTATTCTATATCACAACTCACGTAAGAAAGTATCAACTTTTACTCAATGCTTGCATCATCCATTTTTTACTTGTATGGTTATGATTTTGGTTCCCTAGAATAGCTGTTTGCATGTCATTGTAATATAATAGAAAGAGTCCTAGTTGGAGTTACCTTTGGGTGAAGCTATGAATTCCTATAAATTGCTGCACCACAATATTTCACAAGCAAATGGCCCCTTCTCAGTAACATGCCCCTCATGCCTCTCATACTTTGCGAGATGTTTAGACATATCCATATCAGATATCTTTGCTTAGGAATTGTTGCGGGCCTTAACCACCTTGTTGCATAGCACCTGGTTAGTGTTTCCCCTTACTGTTTAGAAGCCACCATGATCTTCTTGTTCTAGTGTTACCACTATTTCATATAATCAAATAAGGTAGGATAGTTTCATTTTTAGTCTAAAGCCATTAGAGTTGCAGGTTTTGTTCGTCAAGAAGGATAGTTTTGGGTTCTGGATGTTTTATGTTGTATGACTCACAATAAATCCCACTAAGAATTGCATAAGCCAAGCTCTGTTCTCTTGACTATCCCTCTCCTACTCACATTGTATTCAGTCTACATCCAAAGTTTCCATTGTTCCAATACCTACTCTTGTTGATGCTAGCATTACATGCTTTTTTGGATTCACGTGAGCACGAAGGAACAAGGAGACCACACTGAGGGGAAAAATCCACACACTACTCGATTCGCCATTATTCTACAAAATCTAGGTTCAAGATTTAAAATTTTTTGTTAAAATATTGTTTCGCACGGAATGTTTCGGCTTTGCAGAATAGACTTGCTTCTATCCTATCATTCCTTCGAGAAACAGATAAGGGTTAGGGCTAGGAGGAATACCTGTTGAATGTTGAGATGGTGTGCGCGTACCGTAGAGAAAGATCAGATCGACTGCGAAGAACTCCTTTTTGTCTTGGAAGGACTACCTGCAAGTAAGAATACAAGACCACCAGATTTTAATTAGACAACAAATGAGGGATCTGCCTTAGGCCCAGGAAATATAAAAACTTCCTTTCGAAGGTGGTCAGTTCCCCTTTTAATATGATTTAACACAAATGATAATATAGAAAGCTATTGCAAAATCACGATTTAGGTATCTCTTTACAAAGCAATAGAAACTAAACTATCAATAATAAAGCGTCACGTTGTTTGTTCGGTTACTGGTCGTTGATACGTTCAGGTTGAGTTATAGGGATAAACCAGGCTGGATTTGGGGTTGTTAGGTGGCAAATAGGCGAGCAAAAAGGGTTTTGGGGTATAAGTCACAGTGACCGACGGCGGTCACTAGGTAACCGACCACGGTTAGAGAACCGCTGCCGGTAGAGGATAAACGATACCGGTAGGGTCAGCAATCTAAGTGTTTCTAGGTAGAGATTGGTTACAAGGTGATTGTGGGGTTATTAAGATTGGGGGATGGCTGAGGGGAATGATGGGAGGATAGGGAAGACTCAGAGTGTGGTAAAATGGCCTTCTGGGCAATATCAGGGTGTGTGGGTGAAGGTTAAGTGCAGTATGTGGCTGGTAGTAGATCTAGGAATAAACTTATGATTACTATTAATCAACATGCTCAAGAAAATGGTGCTTAGAAACATATAACATACTACTTACTTGCCCCTGATGCAGATGCAAGTTTCAGGACTATGTGATGATGAAGACAGGACCCAAGTTGGATGAGAGTTTCCTCTTCTGATGCTCGGATGAGTGTTACTGGGCTCTGGTTATTCAGTTGCAGTCTTGGGCTTGATGTCCTTCTCTGCAATCTCTTCTTGTTTCTTCACTTGTCTCTGCTCGGCCAAGCAAAATCTGGATTCTCTCAATGATTTCTCCTTCTCCCGATCAAAAATGAAAATCCGATCCTTGTTTTTGGTTGGAAGTGGTCATTTACGGGGAACCGATGGCGGTTACGCAACCGACGGCGGTCGAGTAGGAACCGGTATCGGTCAGGTCAAAGCGGGCTATTTTTGGTAAAATAGCCAGCTTTCCCTCCTTTTCTTCCGAGGGATTGGTAGCGGGCTTGGTCAAGTCATTATGAAGTTGGTTTTAGGTGCGGATGAGGAGTAATTAGTCATAGGTGTGGAATTGGACCAAGTTATAGGTCTTAATTAGGTTAGTTTAGGGTTAAAACTAGGTCATGATGAGGTGGCGACATGAGGTGGCAGGTATGGTGATGTGGATTTATTAATTATAAGGTAATTAATAAATAATTGTGTAAGGTTTAGGTGGTGAGGTTAGGTTGCGAAATGCGATGCGGGTCACAAGGGGTCGTAAGACACAAATTTGGTGTCTACATTAGCCCTTATTGTCATGTAGTTTGTTTTGTAAAGGCTGCACGGACAATAATAAGAAGTGGTTACTCCTGTTAAGGGTATAGGTAATCCCCCTCAAATCTATCACAGATTGAGGTAGCGTGAAATCAGGGATAGGGTTGATAAAGGGTAAATGGTGTTGAGATGAGGGTGAGATGGTGGGGTAGGTCCAAAGAAGCAGACGCACGTTGAAATGCAGTAGTGCGACCAGGGTACATGATTTGACTAGCAAACCAGCAATGCATAGGCAAAGGTAGATAGTTTATCCAAACAAGGGTGATATAATCCTGGTATCCAAGGCATAGGAAGTAGCTCCAGGGTATATAACAGGTAAGGTACAGGAACGTTTAGGCCATGTTCGGCAGTAGTACCAAATGGTTGGTTTGGTTGAGATAAACGTCACGGTCTAGGTCTTAGGCAAAGTTGGTCGACAGATCAAGTCAAGGACCTTAATCATGCTAAAACATGAACAGGTGCGCTGGATTGAACAAAAGGCTACTGGGTGGATAAAAGTGTATGTTGTTGATGTTGGGCGAAGTAGTTAAGTGGTACGGCCTTGGGTCGGGCCTAATTGATGAGTGAGGGCCGGTGGGTCGGGCCAAGTTGTTGGGTTGCGGCCGTGGGTCGGGCCAAGTTTTTGGGGTGAGGCCTTGGGTTGGATTTTATTGATGAGTAGGTTACCGTGGGTTGGGCCAAGTTGGGTTTGGCGGGCCAAATGGTTGGGGTGAGGCCTTGGGTCGGGCCGGATGGTTAGGGTTGAGGCCTTGGGCTGGGCCGGATGGTTAGGGTGAGGCCTTGGGTCGGGCCAGTCAGTTATGGGTGACCGCTACCCGTCCTTAGGTCGATTTTTAGTTGGGTGGTCACGGCCGTAGGTCGGTTGTTGTTTTAGGTTGGTGGTGGCCGTGGGTCGGGCCAAATGGTTAGGGTTGGAGGTGTTATGGTTTGTTTGGGTGTTTCAATATAGGGTGCGGTCCTGGGTCGGGCCAAATGGTTAGGTGTGGGCCTTGGGATCGGGTTTTTGAGTTGTTGGGTGGTGCGGCCGTTAGGTCGGGCCAAATGGTTAGAATGTTTGCAGCAAAGGTTGGGTATAGGCAATGTTTGGGTGAAAAGAGGGAAAATAGTGTAAAGTTTTTAGGGGGAGAAGATTGGGGGGAAACGTGTGGAATGGAACCGATGTCGATTAGGTAGATAAGAAAGGGGATATTAGAGAGGTAAAGATACCGATGTTCTGATAGGGCAGTAGGGCTAAAACCGATAGTCGGTTGGTTGGGGTGAGGCAGGTATAAAAGATAAATATGGCCTGGATAGGATGTCACTTTTGCGCTATTGGTAAACCAATTTGAGTTGTCTGACATGTATCCGCAGTTAAGATTAGAGTATCAGTTGCGTGAGGTGGCACTATTTGAGCGGAGTCCCAGCGGTGATTGGTGGGCCTGATTGAGGGGAGGCAGCAGTTTGATTGGTGGAGGACCTCATTGAGAGGATGAGGATCTGAGACTATGGTTCCATAGCCCGACTGGAGGAGTATGAGGGGCTGGACCACCTTGGACCATGTGTATCGTATCCATTGACTTCACGATTGAGGGAGAGGGCAGTCATACGGGTAGGTTGCGAAACTTGCTCATTGTGTGTATTTTATTGCAACCTATGCTATATTTGGGGTTTGCAACCATGAATTGTACATTTTTTTAGGAGCATAAGGTACAGGGATATGTACCATGATTTGAAAAAGAGAGATGGCTTGATAGTGTTGATGATGATCGGGATCACCTGCTTTGCCCTCCCAGACTCAGAGGTAGGCCGCTTTCCCACGGGGCACTTGATGGTGGTTCTAAACGAGATGGTGGAGGAGCACACCTGCTATGCTTGGGCACTAGTATACCTGGTATCAGTTGTATCGAGAGTTGTGGGGCTATCGCCGGATGAGGCGATTCGGGATTTGTTCGACGTTTTTGCTACATTGTTGGGCATATGAGCACATCATATGCCTTAGACCAGTAGGGCTGCCCCAGTAGCCAGGGCCACAGGTCATATATAGATACGGCTTTTAGAGGTGGTTATGGGGGGTCGTGGGTCCAGCCACGAGCAGTGCTTGCAGGGCGACGACGTTGCTTATTTACCAGGCATTTATTAGAGGGCCTGACAGTGGGTAGATATTGGGTATGGAGACCGGGTACAGAGGTCATCATCCGTGCACGGAGGAGCCCGAGTACAGTTGCGGTCCTGATCCAGTACACTTTCTGGATAGCGTTGGACGTGAGGCCGGGAGAGTATGAGAGGATACCCCTGTGAGAGGGTACGCAGGTAGATGGGGCTACGACAGGATTGAGCCACCTCGCTTCCCTCAGTACCGGAGGGATGATGTAGAGGCCCCACTGCCTGCACCACAGCCCTTTGAGTCCAGATTGGGTTGCTTGAGAGGCCAGCAGATGACACTATAGATGATGTTTGGTTATAGCGGGAGCATATATGGTTTGGTGGGGCTGGTCAGAGAGTAGCGAGGATAGCACAGCCTGGTACAGTCAGACTTGGCAGTGGTGATAGCAGAGCGAGATCAGCTCAGGGGCTAGGTACAGTTATTACAGGAGTAGCTTACTGCTAAACAGGCACAGATAGGTGTTTTACAGGGGCAACTAGCCTAGGCTCAGGTACAGGCACAGGCTACCACCACCAGCAGCTGGCATAGCCACAGCCCCAGGCACAGGTACAGGTACACACACCAGCAGCGGCACAGCCATAGCCCCAGGCATAGGTACACCACCATAGCCACAGGCACCACTGTGGCACCAGTAGCATGCACAGGGGGGCACTGGTAGTAGGTGTCAGGGGACCAGCCCCAGCACCTACGGTGGCTCAAGAGTGTTACATGGAGGCTAGAGCGGAGGCCCGATACTATCAGGATATTCTTGATGGTACCGACTGGCTGATTATCAGCCCTATGCGGCACATAGAGCAGAGACCATCTTGGAGCCAGAGGTCTCAGGGAGGTGCAGCCACAACTGGTGGGTCCGTCACAGGTAGGAGGCGAGAGGTAGGACATGGACTAGCAGGCAGACAGGCAGAGGGAGGTGGAGAGAGCTGAGGGGGTCCCTATCACACTTTGTATATTGGACATGGGCACTGGGTCTGCGAACCGGTTGTGTTGATAGAGGCTTGCGTGCCTATGTATTCATTTATTCACCTGCATTTATTTATTATACCGGATCCTGCGAGCCGAGTACGGGTTGTACAGTTGATACCGGCCTATGAGCCGAGTATGTTTTTGATATGAGAGACTGGTCTGCGAGCCGAGTTGAGTTTATTGACGGTTATTGCGGCCTGTATGCCTGGCTTTGTTGTATTATGAGATCTGTGGAGGCCCCTGGATGCAGGGCACATTGTATTTTTGAAACTTTGTATATATATAGATACGATGTTTTGACTCACATGTTGTGCGTAAAAAGAGTTAAATGTTTTTTCGATGGTTTGTGAGTGATATATGATGAGTTTGATTCACATGGTGTTATATATTAATGATATTGATGTCTTTTGTTGATGGGATGGATATAGATATAAATGATGAGTTTAATTGACATGTTTATAGTATGAAATGTTGTATGTGTGGTCGACTGGTGTGTGAATATTACCAATGTATGTAGCTATTAGAGTTGGATCCAAATGGTGTATAGATTAATGGTTTTTGATATCGTTTATTGATGGCTTGTCTGTTTTTTGTAATATAGACAGATGATGGTGATGAAATTGTAATGAGGACGGATGGCCGGATTTAATGAAAAATATGGATAATAGTGTTGTACATGCAGGAAAAAGGGGCTAGGCGACACGAAAATTTGTAAAAATGAAGAGATGGCTTAGGTTTAAGCAACAAGCTGGGTAACGTGACCGATATCGGTTATGTAAGGCCAATGTCGGTACACTATATGACCCGGTATCGGTTATGTAACCGATATCGGTTATGTAAGAATTGATTTTCCCTAAAAATAGATTTGCTGGGTGGGCAACTTAAGTTCTTATTTTTAGCATTCTTATTTTTAGAGTCATGCAAGCTGTTAAATACGCAGAAGGCGACACTTTTTGACGACTGGTACAGGTAATTGCATGAGCAGAATTTTGAGTGAGCAAGGAGAAAAGAGACAGGGTAAGTGAGAGTGGGCTGAGATCCAGAAGGCTTAGAAAGATAGGCACCATTTGAACCACCAGGGTGGTGAACATGGCAGAACAGGAGAAGCATCCAGCCAGGCAGGGGACGAGAGGGAAGACAGTGCCACCTCAAGCTGCTGCAACCCACAGAGGTAAACTGGTTTGGTTGTAATTTGATTCTTACATGTGTTTCTAGATAGGATGAGAGAAGTGTAAGGTGGTTAGATATAGAAAGCAAAACGTGATAGGCAAGGGTTGGGGATGGTATGAGTGCTACCGGGGCAGGTAAACAGGGTGGGCCTGTATGTTTTTAGGTAGAAATAGAGTAGAACGGGCTTCATAAGTATCCAAGGTGTATGGTGTTGAAGCAGGGTAGGTATATTATGACAGCGACCGGTTATCGTTTATAAGTAACTGGTATCGGTTAGCAAACCGGTATCAGTTATACATAACCACTATCGGTTACTGTAAGGGTTTCCAGATTTTGAGAAAAAACCCGTAGAGATTTGTTCTTTTGAATAATTATGTGTTCGTTTTGATGTATGCAGGCAGAAGTAAGGTTAAGGATGAATGATACTGTGCCAGCGTTGTTGTCACGAATCCGAGCGAATGTAACACCAGCTGAATGATGCATTGATAAATTGGTTGGGGTTAAGTGGAATCCGCTATTATTCAAGAATCGCGCGTAACCATGCTATGTTGCAGGCATTGATTGAGAGATGGAATCCACGAAAAAGAATACCTTCTATCTACCAACAGGGGAGATGACAGTGACTTTGGAAGATGTGTTCCGTATTTTGAGACTCTGCCATGATAGGAAAAACAGTGTATCAGGCCATTGCACAGTGCGGGGGCGAGGCAGCGATACAACAGTATTTGGGTCACGTTGCTCGAGATTTGACATAGCGAGGTTTTATCATGTTCCGTATGGTACCCAATGTATGCAACACATCATGAGGAAACAAGGTTGGACCGTGCTATTAATGATAGTGTGGGGGTATTATGCATTGCCGAGGGCAGAAGGTGGAAGATTTCCTAAAGCATTGATGAGTGTTATTTGGGAAATGATATAAATGAGCGTGACATTCGCATGGGCACCCACATATTTGGCAGAGTTATATAGGGGTTTATGGGCATGCAAGTGAAAACACAGGATGACACTGGATTGGTTCGTACTTATTACATTGTTGGGCCTATGAGCATATTGGTTGTGTGTGGTCCAATAGGCTGACCCATTGAGTCGGGAGAGACAGGAGTGCAAAGGTTGGGATTTCAGACGATGGGTCCAGACAGAACAAGAAGCGAGATCCCAGGCCGTGATAGATGACATCGAGTATTATAGACAGGTATGGGAGATGGTGATAGTTGCGGATACTTGTTAGAGGCCGTACGGGAACTATATGGTGACAGAGAACATAGCTGAGGAGTTTGAGGGGTGTAGAGCGATTGAGGTGGATCGCAGGGCATAGACCGGGTCAGTACGAGAGGATTCCTCTAGATTGCGTGCGGTGACAATTTGGGTTTGTGCAGGATATTCCTATGACATATAGACCATAACATGAGGATCGACGCTGAGGTAGCATTCTCACCTCCCCGGCCTACACCTCTAGAAGGGCCAGAAGAGATAGCAGCCGATCGTAGGGTGATGGATGCGGGAATGACGGAGGCCTATAGAGTATGGTGGGTAGCAGAGCTGCGAGGTGCACATGAGTGCCCTGACATAGCTGTGATTACAGCGGAGAGAGATCATCTGTAGGATTTGGCTCGCCAGCTTCAAACACAGGTGAATGAGACAATGGGAATGTTAGAGGCTTCACAATTATGAGTGGAGAGACTGGAGGCAAGATTCCTTCATGCGAGAGGACGTATTCGTATGTTACAGGAGATGTTGGTAGATCAATGGGAGGAACCAATGGCAGTGGCACCTTTGAGGATGGAGAGGCCAGCCGAGAGGCATCGACGATCACGATCACCACCTGATTCGGGAGGAGGTGCAAGGGTCTAAGTGAATTTTATAGGAATAGTAGAATAAAATAAGGATGCCGACCTACGAGTCGATGATCAGAGAAGATGTATCTGGTTAACATCTAAAATAAAACTAAAGATGTATGTTCTTTTGAGTGATGATAATAATAATAATGGTTGTGTTTTGGATGTTGTTTTTGTTTGTTTTGAAAAAGGATAAAGAGGAACGTTGGCAAATAGAACTACACAAAAAATATTTATATTTACAACACATGATAGGGTATGGTAGGGGATGGTTGAGCTAACCTTGGGAGACCCCATGTCTCCTAAGTGCTAGCCTACATAGCCCTTTGCACAAAGCAAGGAAGGGACTTAAACCGATGTAGTTCTCCCTTAGGAGCAGAGAGGGGTGAATTCAGGCAATTTTTGGTTGTGGTTAGGCAATTTTGTTGGTTAGTAAAAATTTGATTTTGGTAAGGTAATGTTGTTGGTGTTAGTAGGGTAATGTTGTTGGTGTAGGTATGGGTGAAGCAAAAGTTAGCATACCCAAGTAGTAGGGAATCGTGTCCTGATTAAGGTCAACATACGATCCTAGAGCCGAGCAAAAGAGGCAAGAGTGTCCTGTAATTAAGAAGAGCTAAACAAACCCACATACTAATGTAGGATAAGCTTGAATCCCTAGGTACCCTTGCATAGGTGGGAAGTCGATAGGTGAAAAGAGTGGTATGATCACAATATATCAGATATGCGTCACGTCCCTTGAGTTTTGGTGCTTTGACCAATGGTGAGGTGAGGTGGTTGATGTGGGCGCGAGGGTGCAGAGAACTTATTATAAGATGATGATTCTGACAAAAGCAAAACCAAATCTAAATAGACAAGTCCATGACTCAAAAAGTGCTTTGAAGTATTGCTTGTATTTTTATTTTTCTGGATATAGACTAATCGATTGCGGGAAGTCTACATGGGATACGTAGTTTGTTGTGCTCTTGAGGTCTTCATGAAGCTGATCAATGCGAGAAGCTTCTAATAAAGGCTAACTGTGTATAGTTGTCCTTCAAGGGAGCAGTCTATGTATAGTAGCAGATGTGGTGTTTATGTATAGTTGTCCTTCGGGGGAGTAGTCTATATATAATAAGAGCAATAGTTTGGCATATAGTTATTCTTCAAGGGGAGTAGTCTATTGTATAAGTTAGAGGTATAGATGTCCGTTGGGCATGAAGCACTCTAGTTTCTTTTTTTGTTTTTTGTAAGAATTTTGACTCAAGAAAATGCCATAAGTGTGTAATTAAGAATGTGTCATTTTGATACTTTGAATTCATGGACTAGACTAAAAAGGGGAAGGCATCTTGTAAGGGGATATGATAATCAAACCATGTGAGCTTGATTTGATTTTGAGAAGTAAGAAACAAGGTGTATGCGGTGGTAAATGAGCTCAAGGGACGAGCGTAAGGTAGATAAGAAGTGATATAACACTAATTTCAACAATAGAATGGTCGAATACGCAAGGCATTAAGGGGCTCAGGCTCAGGTTTACCATTAAGAAAAGCTAAACGATAAGTACCTGATCCATAAGTGTGAGTGATAATGTAAGGCCCAATCCAATTAGGAGAAAATTTTCCACGTTTTACTCTTTTCGAGTTTGGTTACATGTTGATTCTCTTTTAGGACAAGATCGCCAACCTGAAAAGTACGCTCATGAAGTCGTTTATCATAATCACGCTTGATGCACTTTTGGTAGATTTGAAGGTGATCAAGAGCCGTAAGATGATGCTCATCAAGATGCTCTAATTGGGCTAACCGCTCTTGGTGGAAATCATCGTTGGTGAGAATATCCTGAAGAGATATTTCTGAGGGAGGGTATTTGTACTTCGAGAGGCAAGACAGTGTCAGTACCATATACCAAAGAAAATGGTGTGGCATTAGTGGAGGTACGAATGCTAGTACGATAAGCCCAAAGGGCAAAGGGAATGTGATCATGCCAGTTTCTTCCGGACTCATTGACAACTTTCATGAGGATTTTAGTCAGGGTTTTATTAGAAGATTCAACTTGACCATTGGCCTGCGGATAGTAAGGCGATGAGAAACTAAGTTTGATAGAAAAGTTGTCGCAAAGGTCTTTGTAACAACTTATTTTTAAAATATTTACCATTATCTGTTATCAGGCGATGAGGAATAGCAAAATGACAGATAATGTGATGGTTAACGAATTCGACATTTTTTTCTTTTTTGATTGAAATGAGTGGAATGGCCTCCACCCATTTTGTGTAATATTCGGTTGCTGTGATTATCCAATGGTGACGTTGCGAAGAAGGCGGGTGAATCTCACCAATAAGGTCTAAACCCCATTGTGAGAAAGGCCAAAGATCTCGTGCGACCTGTAGCGGATGGCTAGGAGTATGTTTGAAGGTTGGCATGTTGTTGACACATAACACAATGTTTAACATATTCGTAGTAGTTGTTGTTAAGAGTAGGCCAATAATAACCTAGGCAAAGGATTCATTTGGCCATGGCAAGGCCACTAAAATGTCCACCACAAATGTCGTCATGGACTTGTTAGATGGTATAGGTGACCTCCGTGCCGGTTAGACAGCGAAGGAGGATGCCATCAAAGCCACGTTTATAGAGGAGTCCCCCATGACAACATAACGAGAAACACTTTTAAGAAAAGCACGTTTTCCATTACTAGAAAGGTCAGGTGGGAGAACAGAGGTTATAAGGTAGTCGTGAAATTGGTGGTACCAAGTATCCTGCGAATTAGTAGACACAGTATTTATCATACAAACTACCGGGGCTGAGTAGGATGGGGCAAAAATTTGTTGGACCAAGACGAATATGTCAGAGTCAGTTGGTGTGGAAGGAATTTGCGAGGCTAAGCAAGCCATAGTATCCGCAAATTTGTTAGTGGAGCGGGGAATGGTCTGTATAGAATAACGAGTAAATGAGGTCAAAAGTGAATCCACGTAATGTTTGTACTTTTGAAGTTCCTCATTCTTACATTGGTAGATGCCCATAACTTGATTGACTACCAATTGAGAGTCGCCAAAAATATTAATAGATTTGACACCTAAGTGTAACGCAACCTGGAGACCCAAAACAATGGCCTCGTATTCTGCTGTATTATTAGTGCAGGGGAGATCAAGCCGGAATGAAAGAGGCATAGGTTCAGCATCAAGAGGAATGAGAACAACGCTGGCTCCTCCGCCACGCTGGCATTTAGATCCATCGAAGAAGAGGGTCATTTGATATGACTCTTCCCTGAGTGAAAGAGTGGTGATGAGTTCGTCGGGGAAATTAAAATTGGTGAATTGTTCCCCAGGTAAAGGGGCCTCCGCAAGTTGGTCCGCAATAGTTTGTCCTTTGATTGACTTCTGTTGTACAAACTCAAGGTCGAGGTCGGTGAGGAGCATAAGCCATTGGGCAATGCGTTGGTTGAGATGTGGTTTGGCATACATATAATGAATGGGGTCCGTGTTGGTGATGACAAAAGTTTTGTGATTCAGGAGGTAATGTCGGAGTTTGGTGGCTACGAATGATAGGGCTAGGCACAATTTTTCTACATGTGTATACCTAGTCTCGTAATCCATGAGAGTACGACTTATATAATAAACGGCTTGTTCTCGACGTGCCGAGTCCCGATGTGTGAGCATAGCTCCTATAGCATGGTCAATGGTAGAAAGGTAAAGGTAGAAAGGATGATCATCCTGAGGTGGAATAAGCACGGGTGGCTGCAAGCGATAGGATTTGAGAGCTTCAAAGGCTTGGTGACACTCTTCACTCCATTGAAAGGCAATGTCCTTTTTAAGAAGGTGATGGAAAGGTTGACAGTGATCCAAGAGTTGAGAGATGAAACGCCGGATGGATTGAAGTTTACCTTGCAAACTATGCAATTTTTTGAGGTTTTTGGGTGGGGGCATTTCTAGGATAGCTTTGACTTTAGATGGATCGACCTCAATGCCACGCAAAGAGATGATAAAGCCAAGAAGTTTTCCCGAAAGAACACCAAAGACGCATTTCTTTGGTTAAAGCCGGACTGAATATTATAACAGGCGATCATAAATAATGGTTAAAACATCGAGATGTTCACTGCGATGTTTAGATTTACCAAGAAGATCATCGACATAATCCTTAAGGATAGTGTGCATAATATCATGAAAAATGTAAGTCATAGCCCGCTGATAGGTCACACCAGCATTCTTAAGGAAAAATGGCATGACACGATAACAGAAGGTTCCCCAAGGAGTTATGAAAGTAGTTTTATGTTGATCGGCCGGGGTTACCAAAATTTGATTGTATCCCGAAAAACCATCCATGAGAGAAAGCATTTCATGGCCCGCAGTGAGATCAACAAGTTGATCAATACTTGGGAGGGGGAAGTCATCCTTGGGGCAAGGGAGGTTAAGGTATCGGAAATCTGTGCATATCCAAAGTCCCCCTGTCGCTGTAGTGACAAGTACGATGTTAGAAATCCATTGAGGATATTCAATAGGCAAGATGAAGGAAACAGAAAGAAGTCATTGAAGCTCTTATTTGACCAAGAGGGAAATGCGTGGATGCATTTTCCTTAGTTTTTGTTTGACTGGTTTGGAATCGGGGTTTAGGGTGATGTTATGGACTGCAATGGTAGGATCAATTCCTGGCATGTCAGCGTAGGACCAAGTGAAAGCTTGGTTGTGGGTACGGAGAAAGGTAGTAAAGGCGGCTTGTTCTGATGTGTTAAGGGATTGTCCGATCTTCACAATGTGAGGATCCTCCTCTGTGTGGATGTTGATTTCTATAGTCGACTCATTCAACATGGTTTGAGTTTTAGACGGTAAGGCGCATTGAATATAGGAGTCGTCCGCCCCAAGGTAAGTGAGAATGGAGTCGTCATCCTGGCACTCAACAACATTAATCGAAGGCGAATCCTCTTCGATCATGTCTGGATACAAAAGGGGAAGAGAAGATGGATCATCATTATCGCGTTGATAAGTGAGACGACCTATGAAGATAGCATTTATGAAAAAAAAAAGTTAGGAGGGATAGATTCAGGGTCTATCGACTCTGTGGGTGATGATGGCAAAGTGGGTGATGATGGTTTGGTAGGGGTGACGTCGTCTTCTTCTAGGATATGGCTGACACGAGGTGTCTCATGTGTAGGTGTTTCGGGAAAACCGAGACCACTGCGATTTTTATGTTTGCGTGTAGTCACGGGAATGAGTGTATGTCGGCCTTGTTCGTAAAGACCAAAACCAAAGCCTTTCCAAGCACAGCGAGTCAAGAAGGTGAGGGCGAAACGACGATTTTTCAAGTATTGAAAATCAGATTGGAAGGGAACCACACCAAGAGGAGGTTCAGGGGTAATGGAGGATGCGTCAACACCCCCATACGTTAGGTTGGTGCGGCAATGGGGTGGTCCGTAAGAGATTACCTCCCCCATGCGACAGTCGTAAGTGGGATGTGCATGTAACTGTCCGTACTCCTGCGGGGTATGGAAAGAACTAACGTTATATAGGCGGTACTCCCCCAGTGTAAGGCGTTGAAAAACATCTACTAAGGGGTCGGAGGTTGGGATGTTATCTGCGGGAAAGGAAGTAATATTTGTAACGGCGGTTTCATTAGTTGAAAGTGTAGGTGCATCGGAAGTGGATGGCTGGGTTGGATGAATGGGTGTCTTGACTGGTACAAGCACATCATTGCGGCGATACAACATATTGCAAGTTTTGAAGGGGGGAGGATCAGCTTTTACGGTGTAGGACTTCCCCTTGTACTCAAATTTTATGCATCTATGTAAGGTGGAGGGAACGCATCCCATAGCCCGGATCCAAGGGCGGCCTAACAACATGTTGTATTGGAACTCTCCCTCAAGGACATAGAAGAGTTCGGGGTAAAGTACATGGTCCTACACGAATGTTAAGGATCACGGTGCCTAAAGTAGAAGTAATAACATCATTGAATGATCGCAACATGATGGGGTTGGCACACATGCAACTAGAAGGGATATTCATTTGTTGGAAGGATTTTGAAGAGATGATGTTTAGGCTAGCGCCCCCTGTCAATCATAACAGGACGTACCTGAATATCTCGAAAAACGTACGCTAAGATGAAAAGAGCAGGGTCAGGATCTTCAACACCAAAGTCGATAATTTCATCTTCGGAGAAACTGACAGCAGCGGCTTGCTGTACAGAGACAGAAGTGGTTGGGGAGATAGATTGTTTGGTGAGTGATGCAACATGATTGGGTGTTAGAATAGAGGTAACAGGCAAGGTTTTCATTAGGTAAAACCTCTATCCCTTGAAGGATCTCAACGAGAGCTTGTCGATGAGATTCAGAAGTCTGAATGAGATCATACAATGTCATTTTTACAGGCGATTGGTGAAGCTGTTTGATCATAGTTTGATGGGCAATGCCATTAGAGACGGATATAGGTGGGTCCGCGAATAACCACTTTAGGTGGTGGTGTAATCGGGATGGTGGACGGAGAAAGAGATGTCGCAGGCGTGTTTTTCTTTCGCTTTCCCATTGTTTTTATGCCCTCGAGTAGCAACACTAATCATATTGATCTCGTGAATACGAGAGGAGGAAGATGGTAGGGATAGGTCATGGTTTTCGAGAGGTGGGGCTGTAATAATGATAGATCTTGGTGAGGCGGGGACAGGTGGTATAGGAGAGGGAATTGAAGCTAAAGGTCTCTCTCTTCGTAAGTTTTCTTTCTTAACTTTTCTATCTGAGAGAGGTGACGGACGAAGTATGGTTTTCAATGCTTTGCATCCCTTACGTCATGTCCTAGTGTGCGGTGGTAAGCACATATTTTAGACTCATCGTAACCTATAGGTCGAGGTTTAGATGGATCATAAGGTCTAAGTGGGGGTAGGGAAATGGTCGCATTCTCCACCAACATAGCAAGGATTTGGCGTAAGACCCTTTGAGTGGGTCAAAGTCAGAGGAAAATGAGCTATTGACTGGGTCGATTCTGGTGATGACGTGGTGTGGTTGGTTTGTATGGGGGGTGGTTTAGCCAAGGAGTTTTGGTAATGGGTTTTAACTAACCATGGTTTCTTTGACGTAGAGGCTATGTTTAGCTGGTTGGATGATGAGGCCACAGATGATGTGGTATCAGAAAACAACCACGGAGAAATAGGAGTGACAGAAAACAAATCTTTTGATGGTGGAATTTGTTTATGGTTGATAGGTGGACAGGATACGCGGGGTGACAGTGTTGCTATACCCTTGGATTTCGTATGGGTGCAGAAGGCGTAGGTCGCTTTAAAGAAAACGCAGGAGGTATGATATATTGATGTAAGGTAGAGGGATGGGGTCCCAATATGGAAGGTAGGTGTGACGACGAGGGTTTTAGTTGTGTTAACGACATAGATTGAGGAGATTGAGTCTGTCTGCTAATGGGATGGACGGATTTATTTTTAGATAAATCAATCCGCTTAGGTGGGTTGTGTTAGACTAGGTATGGGTGAGGTCCCAAGCGTAGGGGAAGATTTGGCTAAGTTAATAGAAGTGGACGAGGTATTTGGTAGAGATGAGGGGGGTGAAGATGAGGACATGGGCATTTTAAGCTTCTGTAAACACTTCGGGTATATGGTGGAGGCATCAGGATCGGTCATTTGCATTTGAGTAGAATATGGCGTACTCAAACTTTCCCACAGGACCTGTCTATCTTCTGTGGAATGATAGTCCTCACGTGTGAATAGGAAATTTTGTATGGAAGAAAGGTGGTTGTGATTCCGGTCCACTGTGGGGGTGATACAGGGGGTATATGAGGCACTGTATCAATGGGCGTTAAGAGGTCAACCGGTTGATGAAAAGATTTAGGTGATGAAGGAATAATAGGTAGGAGGGTGTGTTTGAGAGGATCTGTCATGTTTAAAGAATGTGGTGATGTCGGTTCAAGAGGTTTCTTGTCTAAGGATGACAAAAGAAGTGGCAAGCCTTCCTCTTGTACAGCAAGAATGGTAGAAGGAGACGTTTGGGAAATAGATAAATTAGATAACATCCACTCACAGTCTTGCAAGGATGTGGTATAAGAAGGCTCATCTGTGAGAGGGAGGGAATCTGGGCAGCTAATTCCTTGATGGGTAAAGGAACGGCAAGGATTTCAGTTTGTCTTGATGGCGAGGAAGGGGGTTCGGTTTCCTGCGTTAGTGAAGGTTTGATTGATAATTTGTTCGATAGAGGTCTTTGGCTGGGAATCGAAGACTTCATGGATCTCATGAACACTCTCCTCGGCTAAGATATCTTGGTTTAGTTTACTGTTAGAAGAATGATTCAGGAATGGTTTGTTGAATATTTTCAAATTTCGGTTAGCAAGGGCGTTAGGATTATCGAGGGCTATATCCCCCACATCAACCATTTCCTGCACTATGTTTTTCAACATCTTGCAGTTCTCATGACTGTGTCCCTTCACACGGTGGAAGTTACAGAAGTCATTTTCTTTGTACCAAGAACGTATGGCGCGAGTGGAATCAAACCCGGAATGAGGTTTAACAGGAGGTAAGGTAATGGCTCCTGCTTTGAGCAATTTTTCCAATATCACACCCATATGTTTTCTCCCAAGGGAGTGTAGTTGATGGGCTTTGCTTTATACTTATAGTGGTTTTGGGAGGGGTATTAGACGGTGGTTGGGATTTGACCATCACCGCGTGCACGGCCCCTTTTGATTTCAAAGTGGTTGATGGGTGAGGATTGGTGGTGTGTTAGGTTTGTTGGTGGAATCTTGGGTTCGGAAGTGGGGTTTTTTGTTGTGCAACCGCAATTTCTCTTCCTCTAAGGCTCGAATCTCTAGTTTTCGAGCCATAGTAAAGGCCTCGTCAAATGTATGGAAAGTTTGAATTTGGAGGGTAGGAGAGATGTGCTTAGCGCAGGCCCATGTAAACAGTTCGATAAGTTTGGTTTGAGGCAAGGCATACGTAAGTTGGTTGATAAGGCCCCGCCATCGTCCAATGAAATCTGCGATAGATTCGTCTTCGAATTGTCGGATGGCATAGAGGTCGGTGATAGATATACTTTCTTGGAAATGTTAATGGGAGAAATGATCCAAGAAAGATTGGGCTAGCTGGTTAAAAGAGAAGATTGAGTGCTGGGTTAAAGCACTGTACCACTCCAAGGGGGGTCCTGATAAGGACATGGGAAAGGTGTGGAGTAGTAAAGCGTCGTCGTGAGCAATCAGATAGCAGGCATGTCTAAATGATCGCAAGTGTTGTTGAGGGTCCTCCTTACTGTTAAAACGGGTAAATTTTGGTAATTCCCATTGAGGAGGATATGAATGAAGGGGGACTGAAGGGTGAATAGGCTCCCGACAAACTTTCTCGTATGTCAAGGTGCTACGACTTCCTGAAACAGAAGCCTCCAGGTTTTGCATTTTGTCCATCATTTGTTTAATTAAATCAGTAGTTGGATGAGATGATGGTGTGGTTGTGGTAAATGGAGGAAAATTGGGCCAAGGGCCACCGCTAGACAATGGTGGGGTTAAATGTTGATAAGGTATGGAGGACGACTGTGTTGAGGCAACCGAATAGGGATGTCCTATATAAGCTGTTGAGGTTACCGGATATGTGTGTGGAAATGAAAAGGTGGCAGAGCTTGAGAAGGAAAGCTCATGTGGATAGGTGGTAGAGAGCAGCATGAATGGAACAGTCTGCAAGAGAGATGAGGTAGGAGCAGTCGGCGGGTAATGACATGTTGGGCCCAATATTAACCAAAGGAAAGCCAATCTGTGCCGTATGGACCCCTGAAGCTGCTGAGGTAGACGACGGGACTAAGGATGATGGAAGGCAAAGCGGAGTTATCAGGCGGAGAAGGGGCTAAATGAGCAGCTATACTGATAGGCATGCCAACAAGGAGTTGACCGTCGGGTGTATGGTCAAGGGCATGAGACAAATAGTACTGTACAGCGCTAGGATTAGCATTCAAAAATTTGGCAAATTCTTTATCCCCCAAGGAATTTTAGGAACCTCGCTGGTGTCCGTAGGATTCCCCATAGAATGTGAAGGGGGTGATTCAGGAAAAGGCACAGAGCAAGCATGTGAAACCATGGCAGTGGCTTGCTTTCGAGTGATAACAACCATGGACAGGAGTTCACAGTAGGGTTTCAATCTGTCAGGAACAGAAACAGACGCAGAATGGTGAAATTGGTAGGTTGCTGGTTTGTCAGGAACTGTAAAAGACAGTAACCGATGTCGGTCTAGTAACCGATGTCGGTTAGACTGTAGCCGACGTCAGTCAGTTAACCAATGTCGGTGTAATAAGACTGGTATAAGAGAAAAGAAAATGATAAGAACGCTCAGTACATTTATCAAATTGTTCTAAGGTAATCACAGAAGACAATGTATAAAAGAGAAAAACAGAACTGAAAACAAACAAGATGCACACGCAAATCCAGAGACTAACCCTAGGTTAATTTTAATTATTGTGGGCTTATGCCTTTAGACGTGGAATGATGTCAATCCTAAACAAAAGACTTAGGGGAAATGTCAAGTTTTTTTTGGCTTATAAGGTTACCTCAATCGGGCGGAGGAATACCGTGGAAAAGGGGGAATGTTTTTGAGCTGTTGTGTTAATTGTGAAGTGATTCGGTATGTGTTTGTGCAGTGAAAGTAAGATTAATTTCCTATCAATACCGTGGAAATCACCCCCACGTGTACGACCTATTACTTAGTCTATGTTCACTAGAATTGAACACAGCAAGCAAGAATTTAATGCACGTGTTTTAAACCCAAATCAAAAATGATATTCGATGAAGCAAATGAGATGACTTTCACTAATGCGAAACTAGGAAAGCAAGAACAATTCTTTACTAAATATATAACAAAAAAACAGCAACAGCAAGTATGCTTCCTAAAATGAAAATAAGCAAGAGAAACAGAAACCCGAAATGGGTCCCTCCGAGCGTGCCGAAATGTTTCGTGCGGAATGTTTCGGCTCTGCAGAATAGACTTGCTTCTATCCTATCATTCCTTCGAAAACAGATAAGGGTTAGGGCTAGGAGGAACTACCTGTTGAATGTTGAGATGGTGTGCACGTACCGTAGAGAAAGATCATATCGACTGCAAAGAACTCCTTTTTGTCTTGGAGGGACTACTGTTTATTGACGAGAATGCAGGTCCTAGAACTGTGGTGATGAAGGTAGAACTCAGATAGGACGTCCTAACGATCAGAAGAGGAGATGTCTTCCCTCATGATGATCAGCTGAATGTCACAGGGCTCTGGTTGTGTAGTTGCAATCTTGGGCTTGATGTCCTTCTGTGCCAACTCTTCCTGTTTCTTCACTTATCTCTGCTTCGGCCCAGCAAAATCTGGATTCTCTCGATGATTTCGCCTTCTCTCCCGATCAAATGAAAATCTGATCCTTGTTTTTTGGTTGGAAGTGGTCATTTACGGGGAACCGATGGCGGTTACGCAACCGACGGCGGTCGAGTAGGAACCGGTATCGGTTCGGTCAAAGTGGGCTATTTTTTTTTGGTAAAATAGCCAGCTTTCCCTCCTTTTCTTTCAAGGGATTGGTAGCGGGCTTGGTCAAGTCATTATGAAGTTTGTTTTAGGTGCGGATGAGGAGTAATTAGTCATAGGTGTGGAATTAGACCAAGTTATAGGTCTTAATTAGGTTAGTTTAGGGTTAAGACTAGGCCATGATGAGGTGGCGACATGAGGTGGTAGGTATGGTGATGTGGATTTATTAATTATAAGGTAATTAATAAATAATTGTGTAAGGTTTAGGTGGTGAGGTTAGGTTGCGAAATGCGATGCGGGTCACAAGGGGTCGTAAGAGACACAAATTTGGTGTCCACAGTGAGCTATAAATCCTTTACAATCCATCTCTTTCCTCAATGCCATACTTTCTGCAACAGAACACTTCTGCTCTATCTCCCTCTCCCGTGCCTCATTATACTTAAGCTGCCTTTCCTCTCTCTACCCTTTATGCCACTAGGTCTACCATCTTTCACCAAACCTGTTCCTGCCCTCGTGCCTGATGAGGTTTAGTTAGCCATTGATTTACTTTCTAGGTTCAAAGTTACCATCAAGATCTTGATTGCCAGTGGGATGCGTTGCAAATATGCTCCTCTAGGGTACCGTAAAAAATGGAATTCAGCTACCTCTAGGAAAGAATATGTAAAAATTGAATATTCCATAATGTAACTGTTTAGAACACCATGAAACCATGTATCCACAACACGAGTCTAGATTAGATCAGCATCATAAAGGGCCCGAAATTCTTCTTATTTCCAGACAAGTGCACGATACATCCAATTCCACTTATATGCATAAGAAATCAGCCACTCGTATAATTCTATTAGAAAGATGAAAAAAAATCTCTCATATAAGTTGTCATACAGATTCTATTCTACCCAACTATGTGCGTTAAATTTAGATCCAATGCCAAATAGTTTTGCATATTCTTCCTCCAGATCGTGTATCCAATCCTTAATACTTCCTAGAGTTAACCAGTATGTCTTCATTGTGAACCATCCTGAAAATATTGAAAAAGAGGTCCTAGCAACGGAACCAATAATGCAGCCTAGAATTTACCAGATACACCTAGACACATTAGCACATCACTCATCCTATACTGAGCACTCACTCGACGTGCACAAATGTACCATGTCCCTCTTTAGGGTTATTATAGCAAGATGTTATTGTGATGAAGGCAGAAACATATAGATCCATAACTAATCCATCATTCTTTGCATGCCATATTCAGATCTAAGAAAGAACAATTTTAAACAATAATCATGATTGAATCACGAACATTCACTACTCGATTACATATATGATTGAAACTTAGATTCAGCCAATAACTTCCATCTATTAATAATCACATAATATCCTTACAATAATGGCATTCTATACCAATGTGCACACGGATCTGATACAACAATCTAGTCATATGCACATATCTCTCTATGTTTACCTCTTACACTTTACATATACCTATATATCTCTCTCATCTCACTCTCTAGTAATTCACTACATATATAGGGTGGGGAATTTCCCTTCACCACTTATCTATTCAAAAATAGTCTACATGCTATTAATAGCCATGCGCCGTTTACAGGCATAACCACACATGCAAGTGTGCTATCTATAGACCTCTTTCAATTAACTGAAGTGGCAATCCTATTCTTAGCTCATCTCCATGTGAAATGCTTCGATCCGATCCTCCAAAGATAGAAAATATGTGGCGTGCACGTCTCTGCATCATTGGTGTGTTATGCACGCCATCTTCTAAAAATAGGTCTTCATGCTCAAAATCAGCCAAGTCCTAATTACTAAACTTTCCCTCTGTGTGCGGTTCTTCCTATCCATCCCTGCCATTAAACCTAGCCTATATTTCCCACGTAGACTTCTTGTGTGAGTTTTGTCAAGTGTTCTCTGATCAACAAGGATTCTAAGAGAAATATTTCCACATGTTTCCTTTACAAATTCCACTTTTTCTAGTTTAGTTGAAGTTTCCTATTTGTAATTTCCCCTCTATACACTATAAATAGAGGAAGAGCCTATGAGTAAAGGGATTAAAAAATTTTAATCAAAATTCTTGAGTTTCAAACTTTGTGCTGCAACCCTTGATGTCATTTTTATGAAAGCTGAGGAATTGGATAGGAAAATTTTTGTAGAACTCTGTGTCTATGGTGCATTTTCTTCTTACTTCTATGTGGATCTTTGGATAAAGTTTGTGTTATCTGAGATTTAGATTAGAATATTTTATTTTCCTTTACTTCTAGATATTGTAGATCCACTTATTTATTTAATCTATATGTATAAAACCAAGGCTGTAAACTATTAGTTGAATTACATATCTTCCTTTCTTCTTTCCTATATTCCATTATTTCCCCCTTCTAAAAATACTTAATAAACAACTGCTTACTTACTCCAGTATTGATTAGCTATGGTTCACGAGCTTTGCAATTAAAGTAAAACCCCCACAAATAGTTATTAGGATTCATACTAACCAGATTAATAAACATCTTACGCAGGAGTCTCATCGGTAAATGAGAGAGATTTATATCATGACTACCTAGTTTTCAGATGTGTATAAAATCTAGCCAACAGGTTTTTGGTGACTCCACTGGGGAACAACACAAATTAGCAGACCAGAGATTTCTCTTACCACTTCCCTTTTATATTATAAAGCTCAACCTAGCAGAAAGTCCATGCACATGGTCTAAAAGAGCTCAAGGAACGATTGATCATTTTTATAGATTGCAGGAGTAATTCAATTTCAATCATCCTCCTCAAGTTAGAAGCTGCAAATCCATTCTTTCACCAAGAAGAAGTGTGAAAAATCATCCAAATCTGGATTGTGTTCAGCACAATCTAGTAGCTGAGATTATTCACCAAGTCTATTCTCAAAGAAACGTTCTCCTTTCGTGATGTAGAATCAACCACTTGCCCTTGTAGCACTAATTCCATGGGGTGCAGTGTTTTAGACCTCTGAATATGACTCCTCATATGCATGATATAACTAAAGGGATGAGAAAGTATTTTCCAAAATTCTTTGGAGATGGAAAGAAAAATCTAGATGACCAATTGGCTTCTTTATTTATATCGTGTAGAGTGCTTACCGTAGAACATGAAGACATATCTATCAGAATATTCATAGAGACTTTGCATGACTTGGCTAGACAATAGATCTACTAGCTAGCTCCTAGAACCATAACCAACTAGGATACTATGTGGAATGCATTCCTGAAAAGGTTCAAGGCAACCAAATATTCTAGTACATTGATAATTGGACTGAGTTAGTTGAAGAAGGAGCCACATGAGCACATGCAAGATTTTATTGCAAAAATTCCAAAGATTACTGTACAAAATTCTATCTTCTGTTTCTCTGAATGATGAGAATAACAAAGTATTCTTCATTAATTCTTTAATTCCTAAAGTAAGCTAGCAACTGCAAAGAGCACGTCCTACTCACTTGTTAGCAGCTGAAAACATGGCGGTTGAAATTGAAGAAGACCTCATCATGGCTGAAAAGTAAAGATCAACACTTCTAGAGCTGAAAGTTATCCTATGCTACTACTTCTGATTCACTTTTACAAAATTTAGAAAATGAGATTTCGAAAATGAAGAAACAAATGGCTCAAATGGCTCAGGGAAACAACACTACCCCTACTAAGAATTTCAACAAAAACAAAAAAAAATAGAACCACGTTGCTTGTTCCCAAAGATAAGCAATTGAAGCTGCTCCCAGAAACAACGTGGAAATGAATGAAGAAGATCAAGAATTGTCACTAATCAGCTTGACAATGATGATTTTGTAGGTCCTGTTGGAAACTCCAACATTAATTGCATTAACTACAAATTTGAACATGACTATGAGGAGCTTCTTGAAGATGATCATGGTCATGCATATGCACTATTTACATAATCACAAGCTCACCAAGCTGAGGCATTAACTGATGAACAAAGAAGGGGCAACCCTTTACCTTCTTCTTTAGCTCCTAGAAATAAGAATGTGAGTTCTTCATCTCAACCACAGAAAAACAGCTCAGGTATCTGAATCTATACCTTTTTTGACATTATTGACCATGCAAGAAAACTAGAGTTCAAATGTCAGAAGTTGAATACTTGAGAGCCTTTCCTGAGTAGTTAAATAGGCTACTCAATCATGTACAATCTCTAGGACAATCCAATACATCAAAAGGCCTTTTTCCTAAACCCCAAGATACTCCTCCCTAGAACAACGCTACAATTGTTAAACCATCATCATCTTCTAAAAGAGTATAACCTTTCTATGTATCCTTTTTGCTTAATGGTTTCAAGTTAAGCAACTGCATTGTAGATTCAAGTGCTTATGATAATGTCATACCAAATAAAGTTACAAATGCTCTTGGGCTTACCTTGACAAATACCATAAAAAGGTGTTACTCCATGGAGAGACAAGTCCCTTTAATCAGACAAATCAAAGATGCACAAGTTGTTCTAGCAGCTTTTCCTAATAAAATATTAAAGATGAAAATCTTAGTTATAGATATTCTTGTCTCCTGCAAGATGTTTCTAAGTAGAAACTTTTTCAAAGAGCTTGGAGGAGAAGTAAAGATGGATTGGTCCTATGCTCATATTCCTATCAAAGGAATAAATCAAAAGATGGAGCCGGAAAAGAAGTCCAAGTACACGGTTACAAAATTTGAGGATCCTAGATCTCATATTCTTTTTCAGGAATCTGATCGTGGTGTCTATTTCTTGGAAATGGATAAAAATGTACTAGAGCTAAAACTTTAACTAGAGCCAAATCCAAAAGAAATGAATTTTTTTGGGATCTAGAGTTTAAAGGAACCTGTTGTTCTTTTGGATCAGGATCCAACATTCTATTAATATCTCCAGATCATGAGATATTCCCATACTCCCACAAGCTGATGTTCGGAAACACCAATCATACAATGGAGTATGAAGCATTGCTGCTAGGAATGGAGCAAGCTAAAAAGAAAGGATTAAAAACTCCTCAAAGCCCAAGGAGATGCTAAACTTCTAGTAAAGAGGGTTTGAGGGAAAAATCAAGTCAAAAGAGATAAGATGAAGCATTACAGAGATAAAGTGCTTTCTGCCACACTCAATTTTTCATCCTTTTCTATTGACTTCATTCCAAAAAATAAAAATTCCAAGGTAGACTCTTTGGGGTCACAGCTGCACTATTGAATTTTGATAGACCACTATTCATATTCAGACAAGGAAACTATAAAGTGGAGATGTTCTACTACCCCTATGTCCCTGATAATGTTGAATAGTGGAAGGCCTTTAATGAGGAAAAACAAACATCTTCATGTCTGCATGTTGAAGGGAATAAATCACTACCACAACGAAGAGTCACAGAAAAACTGATTGAGGTTATGATGATAGTAGTGGAATAATCCAACCAAAAGGTAACAAAATCCCCAAGGGTTTAGTTTCCTTAGTGGAGACTTTTGAAAAGCATGATCAGTACCTGAAGAAGAAGAAATAATATGGTGATAGTTTTTCCTTAGAAATGTAGCTGACAAATATGGGAATGGAGGAAATTGAGGCATACTTATCCACCATAGAAATAAAAAGGATAATCCACCACAAGATGAAGTTGATAAGGACTTTCCCAAGTTATTTGACAAGAAGGCCAGAGAAAGGAAGTTTGAGATTGGAAATTGGGTACTCTTGCGGGACAAGAGCCATGAACTGAAGGGAATGCACAATGAATCTGATTCACTCTAGAAAAAGGCCTTCATGGTCAAGAGAGCTACCGGAATGGACACTTTCTTCCTTTCCTACTAGGATGGAATTGAGTTACCACTACCTTTCAATGGGCAGCATCTGAAGCTATTCAAAAATTGAGATATAGGGTAAAACCTGTTTGTATATAAATAATTTTTTTGTTGTTTTCTTTTCTTTTTGTGGCTTGACCCTAAACCCAATGGAAAAGACACAAAACCAGATATTTTGGGATCTCATATTCACTCCTTTCTTTTTTACATAGGTAAATATGTTCACAGACGGAGCTAACTGGTGTCCCAGACATTTTAACCTAAAATTTGGGACTGCCCATTTTTTTAAAAAATGTTCTTTTCAAAGTAATGGGTCTGTTTGTGTTTTTATTGCCTAAAGTTGTCTCTATTACATTAAGATATTACCAGTAAATCATATGAGCCAATTTCAATAAATAATCAGATGATAAAACTCATTTTATCCCTCCATCAGGTTTTGTCTGCGAGAATTTTATTTAATTATTTATTAAATAAATAAAGCCTTATTTAAAGTAAATTGTGCTTCGGCTGAACCCTATTGAAGTTTCCATGCTATTATTCCCACATTCCAATAGGGTTTTCACCAAGAATGAATTCAGAGTAATTGTCTATAACTTCTGGAAACATTTTTCATTTTTATTTATTTCTTTTTGCATTTGTTTTTGATTTTCTCTGCAGTTTGTGTGTTAAATTCCCCTTGATCGGTTCTTTATTATGTATATCTTGTTTAATTTCCTGTAACATATTGAAGTCATCCATGGCCTCAACAATTGAAGAAATTAATATTGGAGTGCTTACTTTTGACCCAAAAAGAATAATTTAAGTAGAAAAAGATTCTCCCAAGTACGTCACACTTTTTGGGATAATAGATCTAAGTTGCCAGTGGGAATTTCAGAAGTGGCACGAAGGCGGGAATTTCTTACCTTCCTATCAGGTTACTTTTTCCCATCAATTCAAAATAAATTAAGTTGACAATGGGAATTTTAGAGGTGGCAGGTAGGCGGGAATTTCTTGCCTGCATAGGAGGGTGAAAACTCTCATTATGAAGGAAAAATCACTTAAAGCACTAAAGGAATTTTTAGAGCTGCCTAGTAGGATGAATTTTTCCATCAAAGGATTTTATTCACCCATGCAAGTTACATTTCTAAGGAGGCTATTTTTCATACAATTCACACTTTTTGGAAGAAACGATGTAAGCTTCCAGTGGGAATTTTGGCAGTGACAGGCAAGTGGGAATTTCTTACCTGCCTAGTAGGGTGAAAATTCCTATTATGAAAGTCAAATCACTTAAATGAAAGATGGGATTTTTGGAGCTTCATTACAGGGTGGAATTCCCATTGCTTTGACAACCTATTTTTAGCAATTCCTCTTGCCAAAAAGTGTTACCCACCTTTGTATTATTACATGCATTTAATGATATTCATTAATATTATTTCCAATCAATTTTGGTGCCATAAATAGAAGGAAAGTCAAGGCAAGTGGGTGAGATAAAGAGAATTCAAGGATGCATGCTATAAATAAATAAAATAAATTCATAAAAAACAATTAGAAGCATGTAGACTTGGGTGCCCAAATTGGAAGAAGAAGCATGGCTTTTAATTAATTAAATTGCTAGAAATAGGGAAAGGCAATTATTAAAAATAGCATTTAGATGGCTATATAAGCATGGGACGCCATAAGGGAGAAGAAAGTAATTATTTTTGATGAATTTTTAAGCCCGGATAGTTTTTGGCGCCAAAGGAAGGAGGGTTTTGCATTAAAGAATATTTTCCACTGCTGGGAAGCTTCCAGTTTTTGCACCTAGGGTTAGAATAACTTGATTTTTGTTATTCTAAGTGTCTGCATGTTGGTATAAGTTCCCAGGTGAATTTAATAATAATTTTTCTTTTCTTTGCATGTAAGAAAAGCATCAAATTTTAGGGCAGCAGGCTTTATATGCAGATTTTGGTGATAGAAATCAAGTATTCATGTCATGGACTCCATATTTATCTGAATTAATTACTGATATTCATCGCAGGTGCTCATATTAGTGAAAGGAAGTCCAAATAAATGTCAGATACATTAAATATATCTTCTGAATCATAAGAAATTTCCGGATATGCAAAAATTGATCCAATTACAAGGGATTCTGATAGAATAAAAAGAAAAATAACTTAGACAAAGGTTATTCCAGGCATGATGAATTATGATGAAAGAGAAGGATCAACAAAATCATGTATAGCTTCCAGATTTGCTAACATCAATGATATAAAATTAGGCCATGAACCCATCACTGATTTAATTAACATATCTAGAGCTGGAAGGGCATCTCTCATGTGGGAAATTAAAAGTAGCAAGATTATTCAAGATTCAACACTTCCAGTCATAGCTCAATTGCTTGAATTTGTTATCGAGTGTGCAAGTTCTTATCATCCTCTTTCCAGAACAATCTAAGATGTTTTAGGAAAGAAAATAATCAGGTTGGATGCACAATTCATTAAATATTACTTGAAGATTTCGGTACGACCAGTGGTGATTGCAATTAGCATTCAGGATGTTGACAACAGATGGAAAAATGTTGAATTACATGTTTGACAAATATATTCAATATTAGAACAAAAAGAAAGATTATATTGTTATAGCTTGCAGATCTTCTTTCTTCTCTTATTTCTTATGTTCCTGGATGAAATTGTAATTTTAAAGTTATTGGATTAAAAACCATTACTTTAAGTTATTTGGAAAGGTTCTCTAAGATAAGTGGCAGATGTGCATAACTTTGACTCAATCTTTAGATGCATGTCACTTAGAGAGGGATTATAGGAGAAATATTTCTAGATGTTTCCTTTACAACTTCCACATGTTCTAGTTTAGTTGAAGTTTCCTATTTTTAATTTCCCCTCTATATACTATAAATAGAGGAAGAGCCTATGAGTAAAGGGATTACAATTTGTTAATCAACATTCTTGATTTCTAGACTTTTTGTTGCAACCTTTGATGTCATTTTTTTGAAAGCAAGGGAATTGAATAAAGGTATATTTCTGGATAACTTTGTGTCTATGGTGCATTTTCTTCTTACTTTTGTGTGGATCTTTGGATAAACTTTGTGTTATTTGAGATTTAGATTAGAAGCTTTTATTTTCCTTTGCTTCTAAATATTGTGAGATTTAATTGTGTATTTAATCTATATGTATGAAACTAAATATGTAAATTATTGGTTGAATTACATATCTTTCTTTCTTCTTTCTTGAATTCCATTATTTCCCCCTTCTATAAATACTTAATAAACAATTGTTTACTTGCTGCAGAATTGCCTAGCTATGGTTTATGATCTTTGCAATTAAATTAAACCCCCATAAATAGTTATTAGGATTCATACTAACCAGATTGATAAACATCTTACACGGGAGCCTCATCGGTAAATGAAGGAGATTCATCTCATGACTCCTAGGTTTATGGCTATGCAAAAAATTTATCTAACAATTACACATAATATTTCCACCTTCAATGGCCATGGGGACCCTCAAGGACACCTCCTCTCCTTTCATGTTACATGTCTTTAATATGCTGATGACCTTACTTTATTGGCTAAATTGTTTCCTCAAATTTTATAAGAATATGTTATGTTATGGTTCTATGATGTACATGTCCATTTGGTAACATATTTTATAGGTCTAGCAAATGCATTCCTTTCTCATTTTTTATTATTTATTAGCACTAAGATATCTTAAGCACAATTATCTAAAATCAAACAAGGATCCAATGAACATTTTATGGACTATGTATTGGGGTTACATACTATAATCCAAAACTTAGGAGCTTTGGATTTAAAGAACAAAACAACAATTGCTCAAAGACTCAAAGTAAAATAGTTATCTTTTGCTAGGATATATATCTCTTTCCCTTACGGGTTACATATGCTTATATAATATTTTTAGAAAGATGAAGAGGAACCTAGGGGAATGTGGAAGGTCTCCAATATTAAAAGAGATGGGGTGTTTAATATTATGGGAATTACATGTGTAGTAAATTTACAAATTTACCATTTTTAGAATTTACTATTCTTAGACAATATTACAAAAATTGCAATTTGGAGCCTTTAGACACAAATTTTAGGGTTCAAAATTTTCCAAACATAATTCACACCTTTCCACCATATTCTAATTATTCCAACCATTCCCTCTCATAACAGATTCAATTGGAGCTACACTGTAAAATTTATGGTTCCCAGAAGTTGCACTGCTAGAATTGCTTCATGGGTTATTGTCAGGATCACCACTACTCTTTCACCTATATCTATTGTTCCCATTTCCATTCCTACTACAAATATCTTTACCCTCCCTATTACTTCTCATACATGACATGCCTCTTCTTCAACAACTCTTGAACTAGCCTCATTATACCAAGATTTATAAATCTAAATTCTCCAATTACAACAAGCCTCTTCATCCTTCTCTTTGTCTATAGATTCCTCACTCCTATTTCAAATCCCTTTTGCACCCACTATCTCCTCTTATCCGCTACCTCATAACTTTATTACACATAATATTTCCACCTTTAATGGCCATGGGGACCCTCAGGAACACCTCCTCTCCTTTCATGATGCATTTCTTGAATATGTTGATGACCTTACTTTGTTTGCTAAATTATTTCCTTGAAGCTTACAAGATTATGCTATGTGATGGTTCAATGATCTACTTGTCTATTCGATAAAATCTTCTATAGCTCTATCCGATGCATTCCTTTCTCATTTTTATATCATTTATTGGCACTAAGATATCCTATGCACAATTAAATAAAACCAAACAAGGATCCAAAGAACATATTACAAACTATGTATTATGCTACAAGCACAACCTTTCCAAAATTACCAATTTCCTAGTTGATTCAGAATTAAAGATCTATTCATTCAAATTATTTTGTCTCCTCTATAAGAGAGTTTCATTTTTGAGACTTCTACTTCCTTTGATAAATTATACCACACCCTCAAATTACGCAAAATAAAAATACTATCTATGGGAAAATTGAAATATTATGATACTTCATTTGTTTCCTTGTCTTCCAACAAATTTCAAGCCAAATATACATTCAAACCTTATACCAAGCCTATCAACCCCAAAGTTACTGTCAACATTATTTCTCCACCATCCAAGCTACAATTACAATATATGAGACACACCTTTACTAATTTACCTTGCGCTTCTCAGTTCCTATTACTACAACTGACTAAAAAATAATATGATTACTCTCCCTCCACTGCTCAATTTTGATCCTTCTCACCCACGTGGTCATAACGATGATGAAAATGCACACTATGATTACCACCAATGTAATTGACACTCTATTGATAATTTTTTTAACCTCAGACATATCATTCAAGATATTATTGATAACAATGCAATTGAGCCTCCTGAGCCATCTACTATATAAATGATCATTGATGATAAAAAAGTTCAAAATATTCAATCACCTATTACCAAAACATGACAAGTCAGCTATTGATTCCTCTGCAAACTATACATATCATGTTGTGTCTCTTCTTGTTAGGAATCTAGGCACTTGGGGGGGGGGGGGGTAACATTAGAGCTTATTAAATTGTTACGAACATTAACATTTGTTTAATTTTTCATAAATTAAACTATCTTTATTTTGATGAAGTATACCCATTCAATCATGAGAGAGAGAGAGAGAAAAGTAAACACACATGAACACATGAGGAGACAAGATTTAATGTGGGAAACCTATCAGGGAAAAAAAACCAATGATATAAGAACTAGGGTTAGGACATAAATGTCTAGAAAATGTTACATGATATCATAGTTGAGCTTCAACTTAACCTAGAGCTATAAATCCAAAATTTAACCGAGCTACTACTCAGTCTTTGACAAACTTCAACTTGTATGGAAGCTTTAACTACCAAATTTGGCACATTAACAACTGACCTTTAGTAAGCTTCAAATTAAAAGGATAATTTAACCCCATATAATTTAACTAGATACAACTGATCTTCAGTAAGCTACTACTTAAAAGGAGGCTTCAACCCCCTATATGTTAAGCTACAACTTAGACTTTTTACAAAATTTTGATCACTTTACTGTGTTGTCTTCAACAATTGATTATGAAAAATTCTTCATATCACTTATATTCTCATCTCCTTTATTAATTTTACATAGCTTTAACACATTCACACTCTTTTCACTTGCTCAAAGCTAGCACTCAACTCTCCTCTATTCACTAACAACACACAGATCTCTTTATTTTACAACAACACTGAGCCTGACAATAACAGATCTTATATCAACAACACATTCCATGGATTTGATAATTCAATATGCCAATGGTATGTTTGGATTCTTACAAATAGACCATTATGGTGATCTTGCATTATAGATGCCTCATTTTGTCAATCACGTAGCATATTTGTTACAAGTGTAAACTATTTTGGCATGTGAGTTCTTGAGTGTTGTAATTAATTTAAAATGTTAGTTAATGAAAAAATAATATGTGATAGTGTGTCATGATGATGTAATAAGTGTGTGAGAAGTATATGAAGATATGATCCAGTCAGCATGGTGTGCATGAGTGACAATGGTGCAAGTTGTTTAGTCTAGTATGCTTAATCATGAGGTCTAGTCAACTTAGATGATGGAATGAAGGCATGCTTTATATATATGAACATGGTAAAAGTGTGCATATCATGATGATAGTGTGTTGAAGCACTCATATAGGTTCAGAGGTTGAGTGTAAGGTGAAATCAGGGTTTGCAGGCTATTTTTGGCCTATAACATGGAATATGGTATGATGACACGAGAGATGGAGTAGGGAGGTCCTATCCAAGCATGGGAAATGTGTTATGATGTTTCTTATCATATTTATAATGATTTTTAGGTCACTACTAAGACGTTTCATGATGTTTTATGGTCCTTGGGAAACAAGAAGGTGAAGACTAGTCAAGAATACATAGGTAAGTCTTAATGGATAGAGATTTTAAATAATATTTAAGCAATGAGAGTAATTTTACAGGAGGTTTTCAAGATGCTTCATGACAAGTTTTAGGTCAGAATGAAGATATTTTCTTAAGATATGATGTTTTTGGTAAAACTGATTTCTAATAGAGGAAAAATATAGCTTGAAGGGTAAATTATTTTGCTCATCCACTCACACAAATTATGGATAGGAGCCTAAGGATTTGGAGAATGTTTTTTCATGGATTATATAAGTTTTGGAAAAAATAATGATTTTTTTATACATCCCATCTTTATGTACAATCGTTAAGAAGTCAAGCTAGTTTGAAACCCTAGTTAAACCCTCCATCTAGAGTGAGTAGGTAGATATGCATGTTATGCTCTCTAAATTTTATTAAAAAGAAAAATTAATGCATTAATGTTGTAAAGGATTCATCATATATCATTTTGGTGGTGGTTTGGTGTTCCAATTGTTTCAGGAAGTGAGAGAAAAACCTTAGTTTTGTGGATATTTATAGTTTCAGGGATGATATGGAAGCTTCAAGATGAAAAGTAAACTATTATAGAATCCTTGGGATATTTTTTAGACATACATGAAAATTTATGAGCAGGCACAATGGATAAAACGGAAGATACATCTCCTCAAAGTAGCACTACTAATTTTGGCCTAAAAAGGTTAAAAGCTAGCCCTGAGGTTTGAGATAAGTTTGATTGTTTTGCATCTTGGAACAATATTTTTGGTCATGAACAATTTTTAAAAACCTTATATGATTTTTTATAGTGTTTTTTTTATCATATTAATTAGTTTCGTGTTGAAACCCTAGTGGCCTAATAAGCCCTAGTTGACTTCTCAAGAAGGCTTGAAGTAACAACTGTGTTAGATAAGATTTGTCCAAATGAGCTATACATGTTGGTGTTTTATGATTTTTTCCAAGTATATCTTAATGTGTTCTATGATTTTTTTGAGCTTGGAAGTGACTTTGAATATGTTTGGAGCTTGATTCCTCAAGACTGGTTCTTGGGTCTATAGAGCCTGAATGAACAATTCTAAAGATTGGTTTATTTAGATGCCTTAAGTCTTAAAGTGAACATTATAATAAGTTGTTCCAGATAGTATACATCATAATATTTTCATTAATATATATTTTTTCCTTGGTGATATGTTTTATTATGTGAACCACTCATTTTTGAATACCTTATTTTGTGCCCTTGAAGCCAACTTGAGAAATGTTACAAAATAGGTCATTTTGGGATCTTTTTCCATTTTATGAAGAGTATAATGAGTTTCATAAGTTATGTGACATAAATAACTTATTTTGGATGTTTCTCTTGTGTTATGATGATGAATTTTTGTGGGAAAAGTCATTCGGTCTTGTGAAGTGATTTTCAGGTGCTTAAATCTTTGTTAGTGTTGGTTACTTCTTAGATTTCATGATGATGGTGGATGATGCATATGTTACTTAGCATATGAAAGGTGTGTAGAGGTTTTTCTTTTTTTGTGTGATTATTTTAGAGCCATTAAAGATTTGGTTTACTCCCTTAAAGATCATATTGCCTTTTCTAGGATATGAAGAGCTTATTTTGGCCTTGTTTGAGTGTCTTGGTGGTTGATGGAGATGTCTTGACCCTTACTAAACTACTTGGATCTATTGGTGTGTCTCATATGAGTTAATAATGTGTTTTAGGTTTTTTATGACAAAAATTAATGGTATTATCTAACTTGATGTCACTTAAGGTGTATGTCAAGTATAAAAGTGCATTGTGTATGCTCATTTTGAGTTATTTGAGTCAATGGGGATGTGAGCAAGAAAAAGTAAGAATAATAGAAGTGTAGATGGGTAATGGGAAGATAATAGAAGAAATATGAATAACTAAGTAATATTTAGTATCAGATATGCAAGGGAAATAGACCTATTTTTCCCATGAAGAAGAATAATTGAGCAAGTTGGGAGAGAGAAGTTTGAAGATGGTTTGGTGTGCTTGGAGCTGAATTTGGATCACTATCAATTGTGGGAGAAACATATCATAAGTGATCATCCATTTCCAAGTGGTTGAGTTGGTTCTTGATCACCCTGGGGGTTTGTAGCCTCTTTGTAGTGTCGGTGCCCTACTAAACTAGTGGTTGGTGATCCTTACGGGGTTAGTGCCTCACTAAAAAAATATTACATGATTTGTAATATTATTACAATTCCTTTGTTACGAGTAATATTAGTAGAGGTTTAAGTGATTTTTCTTACCCTTGAGGATTTCCCACATATATATGGTTTCCTATGTTCTCTCTCTTATTACATACACTTGTGAATTTTTAATGCACATCTAATAAGTTCACATGATTTATGGATGTTGAATAATTAAATTGAATGATGAATATAAGAAATGATAAATAAAGTTGAAATTTTTGTAAGACTGATTCAACCCCCACCTCTCATTCACTGTGATTATAATAATTAGTATCAAAGATAGGTATTTGTGAATAAATTTCGACAAATTGGAGGGGATTCTTAAAGTACATGCAATGGGTAAGTCATATGAATTAGTTCTAAGAAAGAAGTTGGAGATTGTTGACTCCTTAATCTATGGATTACAATAAAAAACGAGTTGTATGGAAGTTGAGCATGATGAAGTAATCAAAGGAATGGAATCCTAAGTCAAGGATGTGACAGTAGCCATATAAAAAAAAGAAGAAGATTGTAACAAGTATGAAGATGAGTTAAAGTCCTTGAAATTAGATTTAGAGTAGGCATATAATAGATTGTATACATATGAAAGGTTGGAGAAGAGTTGTGTTGATAGCAACGAAGGTCCAAGTACTTATGAAGGAATAAAATAGATCAAGAAGAAATATTTCAAGATGTTTTACCTTATTATACAACCATGTGTGATGAGGTGCAATGATTTTAATGGTTATTAATTTTGTAATGAATTTGGTCATAGGGATAGAGAAAAAAAAAAGGTTCTCAAGGAATGAATATTCATGGAGTTATAAAAGTTATTTAAAATTATATTATTATGAATGCAATGAGTATGGTCACAAGTTCATGGATTGTAGTTGGAGTCTAAACTCATTTCAATGAAGAGGCAAGAAGAACATTGTATGCTGTAACTATAATCAACAAGGCCATGTAGAGAGAGTTTGTAGATTCAAGAAGTCTAATAAGAGTAAGGACGTTCAAGAGAATAATTTTATCAAGAGGAAAATCAAGTATGTTGAGAAAGAAAATGAAGTCAAGGAATCTGACTCTAAGTTTGATAAGCAAAGTATGAATTTTGAAGAGAAAAAGTATGATAAGAAGGAAGTATATGCAGAATGTATAAAGGAGAAATAATCAGAGACAATCAAATGAAATTCCATTTTAAATAAAATGTCAAAAGGCGTTGATAAGGATAAAAAGGAAGAAATAATGTTTTACAATCTCAATACAATTCATGGAGGAATATTAGCCCTAACTAAGGAAGAGAAATTAAATGAGGAGTATCATGAGTGTATGATAGGTCACCAATTAGAAGAAGAAGGGTTTGGAGATGAACTTATCATGCCTAAAATGTCATCCAAAAAGAGTGAAAGGGTCTCAAAGGAAGAGACAGAGGGGGGATAAATTATTTGGGATTATTTGATGATTATATACTATTTTAGTGAACTAAAAGAGAAATGGTATGTCTTCTCTAGGCTTATAGAATATATTCATCAGATAGAGGAAACACAGTTGTGAGATCCTACAAGTTGTTTTAGTCCTATTAAAGGTATGTGTAGTCTTCCTATTTCATGCTAATCATGTTTTTTTTTTGAAAATGGGATGGTCTTAGTCAAAATGTCTTCAAGTGTGAAGTTTCATATTGACTTAAGTTAGAAGGATTGATCTATGATTTGGTTACTAGTAATAAAATCATGAAGTATAGTATGTGTTATGCTTTAAAATTTGTCAAATATCTATGTTGGTATTGGTTGTGATTTTCATCATTCATGGATTAATATGAATAACATAGGTTGAGTCATTTCCGATATGAGTATGAAGGAATAATCATGGTTCTATATGCATTTAGAAGTAAAGTTTTCATCTTATGTCTTGGTATTTTCTATTTAATCTCTTCTTAGTATGTGTATCAAGCCTTGTTTAGAAGGACTCTAGGGTTTACACCTTCAGGAGTGATGTATTGTCATAATGACATAAAATAGGAAGGTTGTGACATTCTTAGTAGTATATGCATCAGTGGTAAGGGTTTCATCTGGTGTAAATGGTAAAAACATTGTGTTATGTGTCTCAAAAGTCTATGTAGCATCAAAAGATGTAGTATTGAGTGAACAATTATCCTTCATCATGGTATGTCAGGATTATTATCTTACTATCATGTGTCTTGGATTCTAAGTTATACAATTGATCTACAGTACTAAATTTTTGAATTCATGAACACTTGGTCTATGTCAGTGGTGTTTGAAGTTGATACTTCATCAAGGAATTTTGCAGATTTTAAGGATGTCATATGCATAATCCAAGGGGGAGTCAGATACCATGGTAATCAAGAAGATTTGAAGGTTTCATAAAAAATTGAATAGGATAAAAAAAATTCATCTATGTTGTGATTCTGGGTAGTTTCGTGACAATGGATCCTGGAGTCATGGTATGCGTTTGCTCCAAAAATGTGTTTAAAGGTTAAAAGATCTTATGGATAAATGAATGATATCAAGGTTGTATGACTCATTGAAGGAAGATTTAAGGCTAAGTGAGGTGATTGTTTCATGAAAATGATTTGTGATTGTTGACCTAATTCCAAATAAGTATTTGTTCTTTGACAAATAAATCTAGGTAGCACTATTTGATTGGTAACAATGGAGCAAGGTATGAGATATGATTTTCTTGTGTTCTTGATTGAAGAGTTTTGAGTTCAAAAATTCTAGAATTAAGTCTGAAGTATGACAGTTGGTATAGTACTACTATAACAATATTCAAGTATGTTTTAGCCTTGATTAGGTAGATTGTGATATTAATCAAAAGGAAATGAACTATGGTCTGGTTGTCAGTTTAAGAAGACATAAAAAAATGCAAGTATATAGGTATACAAGTTGTCAAAGAAAAAATTTGTATATTCTGAGTCCGTTAGTGCATAATGAAGATAGGGTGATGAATAATGAAGCAAATTCAGGGTTATAAGAGTTACATAAGTCTGTGTGAATTTTTTAATATTGATGAAGAACTATAGAGCTTATGCAATATCATCGTGAACTAAGGTATATTAGTGTTGTAAGGCTAAGTATATGCTGCCTCAATCTATATATGGATATTTGTGATATTTTTACTGGTGCATAAAGTTGAGATGAAGCTAGAATGATCATTTCCTTTTATAAGAGAAGGAAAGAGTGTTATAAGACTAGTATGTATGGATTAATGCATCATGGTAGGATTCAGTGCACTATGAAAGAGTACAATGGACTTTGGAAAGGAGTAATAATGAATTAAAGGTCTATGACAGCTTTTTGAAGTAGGGGAGTTGGTATTTGTATTATATTAGGTGCATAAGGTGTCAAGGTGACTAGTTAGATATATTTATTTGTGTTTGCAAGTACATTGACAAGGGGAGCATTGATAAGGGGATCAATTCCTTTGATCAAGTAAGCTTTAATAACATGCAAAGAAAGAAAACAATATTGACATATTATTTAGGAAAAGGTATTGTTGTTGTTCCATCTCATGACATGAGTGCAAGGTATGCGGTATCATTTTTGCATGGACTATTAGATTGAGATCGTATGATCCCAAGGGAAACAATAAGAAATTGTTTCATGTTTTTTATGGGATTCCTTAGCTAGCATAAGCTGGGATGTTTTGGTCGGAAGGTTTTCTTTAGGGATCTCATTCCTAAAAGTTACTAATAACCAATGTATGGTAGAGATAAGTATTTTAATGGTTTCATCAGCTGAGATAGGTCCAAGAAGAAGTCAAGAGTTATTTTTTGTGATGATTCATGCACAGAATCATTTTTAGCATGTGTGTGTGTGTCTCTCTACCCAAGGACTTACAATGATATTATGAAGGTAAAAATAGGTTAAAAGAGAAAATGGTAGGTTTGTGTGCTAGTTTGATGTTTTTTGTTGATGTTTCTGTTAACCATTTAACCTACCTAGAGGAAGGCTATATGTCAAACTAATGTTTTTTAAATAAATCCTTAGACAGTGAATTTTTCTAAGGTCGAGAATCCAAAAAAATTCAATTTTATGACTTCGGAGTTTTTAAGCTCAGTTTCGGAATTTCATTTTGAAATTTTTCGAAGTCCAAAACTGCGAAAGTCTGAATTTTTAGACTTTCAGGTTTTCAAGTTTCGGGACTTTTTGGCTGATTTTGTTTAAATCCCTCTCAGACTTCTGAAGTCCAAATTTCTGAAAGTCTGAAAATTTGGATATTCAGGTTTTCAGAGTTCTTCGAGTCATTTGTAGGATTTTCACTTGAAGTTTCCCGAAGTTTGAATTTTTGGACTTTCTGGTTTTCGGGTTTCAGACTTTTTAGTTGTCAATTTGTCGTTTTGCTTCCCATTTTTTCCGAAGTCTGAAATCCTAATTTTTTTGAATTTTGGGCTTTCGGGTTTTGGAACTTTGAAGATTCTGTGTGTAATTAATTCTCAGCTTCCTCCGTACGGATTGGATTTTTACCATTAATATCGGGATTTCTATGTAAACTCATATTTTTACTTTTCATTTTTACTTGAGACATTCACTTTGACATTTTGTGACATCTTTTTCAAGGTATGTTTTATGTTTAATTTTCTTTTTGTTTTAGGTCTTTTCCTCCATTTCCTCCTCTTTTCGGTTTTTCTTTTTTTTCCCTCTGCGCTTTTTGTGATGTCTTTTTCTTGGTTCACCATGTTTCTTTCAGTGTTTCTTCCAGGTTTTAAAATGTGTTCAAATGATCTTTTTAGGACCCTTGTACTTCCTTTCATTTCTCAATTTCAAACTTAGAAATTTAACATTGATTTTGCAGTTTCCTCCAGAAATCATTCAAAAAGACTTATTTAAAAAAATCATTTCGAAGAATTCTTTCAGGAAATCACAAGGCGGGAAAATCATTTGTAGAACTCCTTTGGTGAAAACATTTGGATTTTTTTAGTTTCAGAACTTTTTCTTTCAGAATTTCAGAGATTTCCTGTTTTCAGAATTTTGGAGATTTCTTGTTTTTCAGGATTTTAGAGAATTCTTTCTTTTGTGTTTTCGAGACCTCTAGCTTAGGGGAAATTTTTCAGAAAAGTTATTTTTGGACAAATTATTTTTGGAGATTTCTTTCGGAGTTCTGATTTCAAATTTTTTAGTTCAGAAAACTCTTTTAGGGATTTTGATTCGGTGATTCCTTTTAGACTTTTTCGGTTCTAAATTTTAGAGTTCTTTTGTTTTTAGGTTTTTGGGATTTCTACGACATTCAGATCTCAAATCACAGGTTTTGATGTCTTCCTCCACTTCAAAGGGAAAAGAGAATATGAAGTACACATTTCTTGGGGTTGCTCCCCAGTCATGCCCATCCTCTGACTTAGGAAATATAGGGGACACTAATCTAGGACAAATTGATCTTCTTGAGTTCTGGGAGAGATTAAAGGCCCCGAACAAGAATCCATGGATGCAGGTCATCTATGAAAGTGATCTTTACCTTGCATCTAGTTTTCATGCATTTGTGCAATGCCCTAAGTTTGTCTTAGCTACAGCATCCCACTACAACGAGGACTCCATGTCAATTAGAGATAGTGATGATAAGGTGGTGATCCATCTAGACCCAAATTTCTTCGAGGACTTGTTCAAAATTCCATACACTCAAGATTAGGCCATAAATTCACTGGAAATAGCAGTGGAACACAGGGATAAAAAAGAAGAAGTATGCTCAAAGGTTATGACGAAATCTTATCTGGTTAAGAATTTCACCAAATTACCCAAGACTATACATCGATCAGATTTTATTCAAGAAGTCAACAATATTATTGTGTTATTAAGCAGAGTCTCAGGTATTCCTTCTATAAAGGAATTCTAGGAATGGATGTTCTTGTACATAGAAACTATCAAGAAGAATGAAAAGTTTATCCGATGGGGAGAGCATATTAGTAGCAACATTCACTATCAGTTGGGCAAAGTGTTAGAAATGAAGAATTTCTATATGACATATTTCCTGGTATATGTGAATTCTTTTATGGGATATTTTATAGGATTGAATACCAGGGGGGTTTACAACACCTCCCAAATATACTAGTTTTATCCTCAACTCACTCTGGACGAAGGGAGCGAGCATTTCCAAAGAGTCAACGATTCTTTCTTCATTATTTTTATCTATCACTTCGAAAAAGAATTATATAATCGAAGGGTTTCCAATGAGGCTTTCCAAGAGGTGTGAGAATGGGGGATAATCTACTTTCAGTTTCCCACATTCACCTACATTCGGATTCTAGGTTTCATAGTCGTTGAAAGAAATTTGCCAAGGTGCCCCACTGACAAATGGATTCTTTTGGAATTAGTTTGGAAATTGTTGGATTATCATCAAATCCAAAATAAGTGTCACAAGCTGGGAATGAATTTCCCTATTTTGATTGGTAGGTATTCTTTCCCAAATATTCACAGATGCAAAAATGGTTGAGGTAACCCTACTGACCTCTCATCTGCGAACTAATTTGGATTATTGGGGTAAGTTTTGGGAGACATGTCAGTCCAGTGCTCATGTACCCCAGTTAGAATGTATATGGATTAATTTTTGGGACAAATACATCGTGCGACAAAGGGATTATGAAATGTTAACCCTTAATGAAGTTCAACAATTTGGATTGGCTGATGTGCCAAAGGACATGCAAGACAATGATGAGGTCTTGGATTCATCATACAAGAGTGAAAATATTACCAATCAACCACTGCCATGGGTTGATTGGTTTTTAGAAGAATGTAGTAATACTAAGGAAAGGGAAAAACCCATTCTAAAAAGGACTTTTAGTTAGTTGGCCACCTTTGGAATCTCACCAAAAGGGAAAAACCAACCCAAAAAAGGCAAGAGGTCGACTCAAATGATTCCTAAAGTTCCAAAGAAGATCTCATTTTTGGTTGGTGTCTCATCTCTTTCTAGGTCTGCTGCTCCTGAGATTACATCACCTGTAGTGCCAGTAACAAAAACAGTTGAAGTCAGTGACTCTCCTAGTGTCATTCAAGATCCATCACATCTTCCCCTTCCTCCATTATCACTTCTAGTATCATTTCTTTCCACTTCCATCATCATTTCTTCTTTCCCATCCCCTTCCATGTCCCAAGTATTCTCATCACTTTCAATCCTATCAGCTAGGGAAAATATTGGGTCACCCATTTCCTCTTCACTTCCTTTGACACTCCCCTTTTCTTCAATTACAACCCCCAACATTGCCTTTTCAATTCCTATGGTTGTCCTTACATCCACACCTTCCATCATTACTACCTCTTCTCAGATATAGCTAGTATTTCTAGTGACCTTTCTCTAATTGATGCTTCAGGTATTGAATATGTCACTCCATCTTCATCGGCTCTAGCCATACCAGAGTGGTTGTTTAGATAGAATTCCAAGAAAAACAGAAAGGTTTCTCTAGGAGATGTTATAGATCTCAGTATATTGGATTCCATGCCTAAAAGGCAGGCTAATAGACTGAGAACCATATCAAGTCTGACGGTTAATCCATCTGGAGAGCATGTGATAGAAGTAGTTACCCCTGTTGAGGGGAAAAATAAAGAAACAATCACAACAACAGATTACCAGATATCAAAGTTCTCATTTGGGAAGACTACTCATGAAGGATCAAAGGAAGATGTACACACTGCTCTTGGGGCCCTTTTATAGAAATATGACAAAGATTAGGACACCAAGGATGAAATCAAGGCCAAGGTCGAGAAGATCACCACAATGCTACATAGAGTAACCCAACCCACTCCATCCACTGACATATCAACTACTATGGCTATGAAAATTTCATCTACAATTGATGATATTTCTTATCATGAGCTCAAGAAGCTAGGCCAAAAATGGAGATCAGTGAGTGGATGAATGGAAATAATCTTGAAGAAAGTCAATCCTTTGATCAAGGAAGTTGTTGAGATTTATAATGATTTGTAGGTTACAAAAAGTACCATTGCTAGGATGGACGAATCCTTCTCTGAAGATAATAATAGTTTAAATTTAACTTTGGTAACATGGAGTAACATTAGAGAACAAGATTATGATTTGCTTCCTCAGGAAGAAGTGATTGATGATGCCTCTAAATTTTTCGAATACCAAAGGCTATGGAATTCCACTATTAGGTATTACAAGATCTGATTAAGAAATTGGAGGAGAAGTGAGTGGAGATTATAGATGCCCTGAATGATATACCAGAGGAGTTTGACAATTCCAACTGCAAGTTCTTCAATTAAAATATCGATGCTCTTCTTGAGGAAAAAATTAAGTAAAATTTCAGAGATTTGGTGAGATGGGATGATGACATCACAAAGAATTTAAATAGTGACTCCATTGACCAACTAGTCTTATGTCAGAATCTCATAGGGAGACTAAAGAAATTCACAAATAAACTTTGAAGGTTACTGGCCAGGATCAAAAAGTAAATCGAGACAACAGACGTAGTGAATCACTATGCATGTGGACCTGGAGATGAAGAAACTTAGGGTGTTATCAAGCATTTCTTTGAGTACAGACATTGAATGGTTGTATGGGAGGAAGGACACTAGAAACTTGTAGAAAAAGGAGATGCAGATGAATCAGACCAAATTTGAGCGGCCATTGAAGGGCAGGTTCAAACTCTGGAATCAGTCAAAGTTGCAAGGTTTACTTGGTCAACCTTTTACAACAAATTTACTATTTTCATGGGAGCATGTTCCCTTTTATTAATGACATTACTATTTTTAGTAAAATTTTAGTTAAAGGCCCAGCTGTAATTGCTCAGCCTAGGAAATTATAAATAGTGGAATTCTTCCATTATTTGATATAGATATACTTTGAGATAGATTTTGGGTGAAGTTTCTCTTCAATCTTGGAAGAGTTTTATAGAGTTTTGTTGAAACCTTTTAATTATATTCAGATTTATTCCTTACACTTGAAGATCTGTTTTATTGTGTTGAATGGTTAGTAATTGTATGCTTTATGAATATGATTCTTTGGCATTATTGATTAATTTACCTTTATTTCAGATTATATGTTTCATATTGTGTAAAAGAAAGTGTGATTACGTTTTCCTCAATTGTGAGAAACTATTTTCCTTTTGTTGGTTAAGAGTTGCATGAATATTATCACTTCAGTGGATGCTTGACATGTGTTTGTGATTATACTCTTGATAAATTATCTGTGTATTGAATCAAAGATGATCTTTCTATTGTTTATGTTTCAAGCTTAACAAAGGAGCGTGTGCTCCTAGTCTGTGGTATTTTGTACTCTTTCCAAGTTGCAATAAGTGAAGGTGGCCAATGATGCGAGCATCCTATCCACATTAACCCTTCCTAAAGTTGATCATTCCTTTTCTTGGTGCATTACCACTTCTAGTATAGATTTTACTTCTTTGCATTCTCTTTCCATAATCCCATGAAATGTTAGTATAGGTCTAGTTAGTCATCTTTCTTACATCATAAGGAGTGTTGTATTTAGTTTAGGAAAAGGAAGATGGACTTCTCGAGAGGTTCACCTCGAGTGCAAGTCCAACAGATTGAGAGGTGATCCCATGTGTCCCAATCACACCGAATGTCGTGATTCATTTTCAGGCCATTCGAGGGGTGTAGTGATTTGGTGACAACAATTTTTGGCATGCCTGGTGGGACAGAGTTGGTACCTCTCTTCTCATTCCATTGACACAAGGTACTTGGCAACTTTATCTCTCTGGATTTCAAATTTTAGTACATCAAATCAGGTGAATGATTCACACAAGATCTTCTTCAAAGCAAGACAATTATTATCATATAGAGCTTTCTTTGTCTCCCCCAAGGAAAAGGGGAAGAAACCTTTCAGTACCATCAGCAACTGCTTTACCTCGTAGAGGGAATTCAACTCCTCCTGAAAGAAATTTCCCCCTCCAAGACCCAACCAAATTTTGAATGTCATATCAACCAATACTTGTCCCCCATTCAATGCCAATAGTCCTTTGTTGTTAGCACAAAGAGACACCATACCAGCAGCTACCTTGAAAATTTTACCATTTTACACTAAAGAGACTAATGTTTCACCTTGAGAGCACATAATAGATGTGGATAGCATCTACGTAATACATAGTATCACAGAGGATAATGTGGTTGTTTGAATCCTTACTACTTCATTCAAAGGTAGAGCACTTCAATGGTTCAAGAGTTTAGCTGCTAGATCCGTTACCACATGGAACAATTTAGGCACAAAGCTGTGTAAACAGTTCGAAGACAAAAGTGATAATATCTTTCTTGTAGAACAATTCCATACTATCAAGCAGTCTCCTTAAGAGTATATGAACAATTTCAACCTCCATTTTGACAAGATCTGGAAAGGAATCCTAGCACTTGTAAGGCCATCCCTAGAAAGCACATTTTTATATTACTTACAAGCATTAAATAGTGATGTCACCATCATGATTCAATCCATGGGGGGAACTGTGATCCCTGGTGCTTACAAATTTTCTAGGTGAGCTGAAAATTTCTTGATTCAAGCAAGGAAAATTACTCCTAGACCTCCCATTCCTATTTTTACAGAGCTTGCAGGCCAACAACCAATCATTGCCCTAGTTCCGGTAGCTTCTATTCCAATAGCTATGTATGCTTCCAATCCCTCAAATGATTTGGCTGAGGTAAAGTCGCAATTGTATAATTTTGGGAATGAACTCGTAGTAATGAAGAGGAAGCAGTCCCAGTATGCTCACCCCTTTCAACTCCAATATTAGATGAACTGTCCTCCATTCTATGGAAACGGTCAGTCAGAAAATCTGGCCTCAACCTAAGCTGTGAATATAAAACCTTTGAATTTTTGGAACCATTCTGCTACCAGTTCTTCCCAGGCTATAGTCCCGGTTTAGAACAACCTCATCCAAGATTATGAATGGTGTTACCCTTGTTCTCAGCACCATAATCAGAATCTCTACCCAACTGGATTTTTGAGTCAAGCCCTCATGGTTCAAAGCATAGCCACTCTACCTGAATCATCTGCTAGACCATCCACTTTAGAAAGTCAAGATCAAGGTCCTGATGAAACCACATTACTAAATTGGAAAGAAGAGGACTTTTGTGGTTTGAATACTAATTCCTCCACCATAGCATCTAACACATGTTCCAAGAAAATGGAAATAGATTTAGAGTATTCCAATACTGATCAGGAATCCACTTCTCAGATCCCAACAAAGATATAAGATGATAACGGAATGAGAAAAAAACCATCAGAAATATCCGTTGATCAGACTATAAAGAAAAATGGGACATCAAGTATCACAATACCAAATAGGCATTATCTAAAGGAAGACCCCAACACCCCAAAAGGCATTAGAAAATTTGGAGCAATCCCGTTCAGCATCATGAAACAAATAAACAAGACCAATTTGAGCATCACAATGTGGGATGCACTTTCGATTCCTTCTCAAAGGAACTTGCTACGAGAGGCTTTGAAAAACTTTGGCACTACTAGCAGACTGTCAAGCCATGAAGCAACAATAGTAACCAACTTATGCCAACATGAGACAAAAATACATGCTAAGACGAACAAGCCTCTACCATTTAATATCTCATTGATTATTGGTGACCATTTGGTGCACAATTGTATGATCAATTTTAGAGCTAGTAGTTTCATGATGCCTAAGCAGATCGCAGATGTACTACAAATTCCATATGCTCCAATTTTGAGAGGGGTTATTTAGCTAGATTTTACTACAGTCAAAAATGTGGGGGTCATTAAAGGGCTTCAACTCACTATCCACGTATGTCCTAGTTTGATTTTCACATAGGATATATCCGTCATTGATCCCCCTCCCCTCTTCACCATCTTCTTATCACAGGATTTCACCACAAAAATGGGAGGATATTTGTCATCAGATTGGTTACATATGATCTTGAGAACTTGTTATGGTACAAAGGTAACTATAAGAGCAGAACCAATTTCTCCTACCCACGTGGAACCATACATGTCCAAACCCATATAGGGTAACTACGTCGTTTGTGACCCAGAAGAAGAGGTTGCGGATCATGAATTAGCTACTCTAATTGAGGAGGTGCCTGATACATTGCTTGATGAGGTAAGTATAGACCATCAATATGACCCGTATGCTAATTTATTGGCTAAAAAATAATTTGGTCTGTTGTTTTTGGATGAGACTGGATGGGGAACTTATTATATACATGAATAAGGTACAAATGTGCCTCAGTTGGTTAAGGCACCCAGTGATTCTGAAGGTCTGTGGTGGCTATTCTTTGATAGTTCAAGGAGTAAAAATGGATCTGGTGTAGGATTCATGTTAATTTCTCCACGAGGGGATAAATATTTCTCATCTTTTTTATTGCAGTTCAGTTTTACTAATAATGTTGCCGAGTATGAGGATCTTATACAAGGGTTGCAGCTGGCCCAACAAAGAGGAATCAAATCATTGATCATTTTTGGCAATAGTGAATTGGTGGTTCATCGTGTAACAACCCATAGTGCATTGAAGAATGATCTCTTAAGGTCATATAAAAATCGATTTTGGGACCTAATAGAGGAGTTCAAATCTTTTGGAATTTGTGCGGTTCCTAGAAATAAAAATCAAGATGCTGAAAGGCTTGCTACTATCGGATCTCAATATCATATACCTATAGAGATCATAAAGGAAGAGAAACATACAATCAAAAAGGTTGTTCGTCCCACAATACCAAATAATGTAAGCAGTTGGTAGGTTTTTTATAGTGATGAGTAGATTGTTCTTTATCTACAACAAGAAGCAGAGTTCACCGCCAAACACAAAGGTAAATTGCAGGAATCCTATGGTGACCATGTCATTCAGTTGAAAGGAAAAAAAATTCCAAAAGGATTGGTCATGCTTGAATCTATCTTCAATTCGGATGACCAGGCCAAACAACAAAGCACAAATATGGTGGTCAAAGAGGAAGATTTTGAGTGGCCAGCAAGAAATTTTTAAAGATTGGTAAGGTATACACTGCTCAAGAAAAGGATGCTTTCATTGAATTGTGTTGATATCATGATGTTTTTACATGTAGCTACAAAGACCTGCATGGTTTTGACCCAGGCCTAGCTTAACACACGATTGAATTGGATCCGAACTCTAAGCTAGTTTGTCAAAAACAAAGGCCAATCTATCCCAAGGTTGAGCCACTAATAAGGAAAGAGCTAACCAAGCTTATCGAATCCTGCATAATTTTTCCCATCAACCATTCATCGTGGGTAGCTAATCCAGTGCCCATAAGGAAAAATAATGGAGAGATCTGGATTTGTATAGATTTCAGGGATTTGAACCATGCCTCATTAAAGGATCATTACCCTCTTCTGTCAATGGAATAGATCCTCCAGAAATTGGTAGGAGCTCAAAGGTTTTCTCTGCTAGATGGCTATTTAGGGTACAATCAGATTCTAGTCCAGGAATATGATCAATTCAAAATGGATTTCACTATTAGGTGGGGCATGTATGCATACAACAAAATGCCATTTGGATTTTCCAATGTATGGGCTACTTTTCAAAGAGCCATGGACATGGCATTTAAAGAACTCATCAATGATAAGATCTTAGTTTACCTCAATGATATAACTGTCTATTCCAAACATGTCAAAGATCATATTGCACATCTAAGGAAAGTTTTTCGAAGGTGTTGAGAGTTTGGGGTCTCACTAAACCCTAAAAAATTCATTTTTACAATTCAAGAAGGAAATTTATTGTTGAATATTGTTTCAGCTGAAGGAATCTCAATTGACCCATCCATGATTCAATCAATTTTGTCTCTATCCCTCCCAAGTCATAAGAAAGGTGTCCAGAGTTTCTTGGGAATTATAAAATTTGTTCAGAGATTCATTCCCCAATTTGTAATGTTAGCCAAGACATTGATGGACATGCTTAAAAAGACCATACATTTCTCATGGAAAAAATAAGGGAGAGAAATCTTCGAGGCTATCAAAACTGCTATTTCCCAAGCTCCTACACTAGTAAACCCCCGGTTTGATAAGGATTTTATTCTTTATGCTTTCACAGGTCATGAGAGTATTTTAGGTATCCTCACTGAGCAGAATGATGATCAGATGGAGCAACCAATTGCCTTCTTTAGTCAATCTCTCAAGGAATATGACCTCAAGTATTATTTCATCAAAAAATAGGTCTTTACGGTAATTTGAGCTCTGAAAAAATTTAGGCACATGTTGTCCAACAACAAAGTACACTTGATGGTTTCTCATCTTGGAATTAAAGAGTTTTTGTTGAATAAGGCAATAAATGAGAAACGTATTGGGTGGATCACAAAAGTAATGGAGTATGATGTACACGTCAAGGTCACTAATATTGTTAGGGGCAAAGGGTTATGTCAGTAGCTGGCCATCGACATGGAGACAAAGATACAAAAAAAATTCATGCTTCTGCATGATGATTAAGGGAATAATCAGATTGATTGGTCAACTAGGATGAAGAGTTTTCTTCTCTCGAGTATATATCCTCCAAATATGAATAAATTCCAGAGATGAAATTTCCACTTGCAGTCTATCCCATATGTCAAGATAGATAATGTTCTCTTCCGAAAGGATCTAAATGGTGTTCTTCTACACTGCGTCAAGCCAGAAGAGGTAAAAAAGGTATTAGAGGAGTTCCATAATGGGCTGTCAGGATGACATTACTCGGAATGAATGACTACTACCAATATCATGCAAGCCGGTTACTACTAGCCAGACTTGTTCAAAGATGCCAATTTTTGGGTAAGGAAATGTAAGGTGTGTGCTCTTTTTGTAGACAAGCAAAGGCTGACAGCTCTCCCGTTGCATCCCATTCAGGTGGATCAACCCTTTGTTCAATGGGGGTTGGTTTTTATTGGTATGATAAATCCTCCATCTAGTGAAGGAAATAAATGGGTCCTTACTACAACAGATTATTTCACCCACTGGAAGAAAGTGGTGGCCTTGAAGGAGAGTAATGAAAAATTTGTCCTTGAATTCTTGGAGAGTATCATAACAAGGTTTGGTGTTCCATTTACCGTTATCTATGACAATGCCATGGCATTCCTCATGATGAAAATAAGTGAATGGGTTGTCAATAACGGGATCTATCTCAAGACTTCATCTAGCTACTATCCATAGGGAAATGGGTTGGCTAAATCCAGTAATAAGAACCTAATAAGGATCATCAAGCACACGATGGAGGCCAAAAAAAGGACCTGGCATATGCAACTTAAGGTTGCTATGTGGGATGATCAAATAACACCTAGAAAGGCCATTGGGGTTTCACCTTTCATGCTTGTATATGGAAGGGAATCAAAGTTTCCACTTTCCTTGGAAATTCCTTCACTTGATTTGGCTTATTAGCTTGAAGTTATGGAGGATGAGGCCTTAATAGTGAGTTTTTTAGAACTCATGGAACTAGAGGAGATTCGAAACACTGCCATGAATATCTTGATAGAGCATCAGGCTCAGGTTAAGAAATCCTTTGATAGGGAATCCTTTTATAGGTTTTTCAGGGAAGGGGATTTGGTTCTAAAATTGAATGAAGATCGTGCTAAACTAGGAAAGCACGCCAAGTTCGATGCTCTCTGGAGTGGGCCCTATGTTATTACAAGCTGCAAAGAGGAAAATTAATTTTGCCTATCCAGACTCAGTGGAGAAGAATTTCCCATTCATGTGAATGGGATACACCTCAAAGCTTACTATTGAGGAGGTTCCACCTTGTAAAGTTTTCTATTTTTTCCTCCAAGTGCTCTGCACATTGTTTTGTTGTCTTTTCTTTTTCCTTGTGTTTTTTCTGTTTTGGTTTTTTAGACTCCTTTGCCCTATGTTTTTCTTAAGGCTACCAGTCTAGAAGCTTAGCAGGAAAGCTTTCCCTGGAGATCACAAAAGATGTTAACCATTTAACCTACCCAGAAGAAGGCTATATGTCAGACTAATGTTTTTAAAGAAATCCTAGCACAATAAATTTGTTAAGGCCGAGAATCTGAAAATTTTCAATTTTCAGACTTTGGAATTTTTATCTTTCAGATTTTTTAAGATCAGTTTCAAATTTTCATTTTGAAATTTTCTGAAGTCCAAAACTCTGAAAGTCCAAATTTTCAGACTTTCAGGTTTTCAGGTTTCGGAACTTTTTGGCTCATTTTGTTTAAATCCCTCTCGAACTTCCGAAGTCTGAATTTTTGAAAGTCCAAATATTCAAATTTTTAGGTTTCAGGTTTGCAGAGTTCTCTAAGTCATTTTTAGGATTTTCACTTGAAGTTTCCCAAAGTCTGAATTTCTGAAAGTTTAAATTTTCAGACTTTTGGGTTTTCGGGTTTCAGACTTTTTAGTTACCAATTCATCCTTTTGCTTCCCATTTTTCCAAAGTTTGAAATCCTGAATTTTCAGAATTTCAGGCTTTCAAGTTTCGGAACTTCAGAGATTCTGTGCATAATTAATTCTCAAATACCTCCGCATGGATCAAATTTTTACCATTAATATAAGGAATTCTATATAAACTAAGATTTTTACTTTTCATTTTTACCACACAAATTCACTCTGACATTTTATGACATCTTTTTCAAGGTATGTTTTATGTTTAATTTTCTTTTGGTTTTAGGTATTTTCCTCCATTTCCTCCTCTTTTGGGTTTTACTTTTGTTTTCCCTCTACGTTTTTTATGATGTCATTTTTTTGGTTCACCATGTTTCTTTCAGAGTTTCTTCCAGGTTTTAAATTTTTTTTAAAGGATCTTTTTAGGCCCCTTGTACTTCCTTTCGTTTCTTGATTTCCAAATTAGCAATTTAACATTTAGTTTACAGTTTCCTCTAGAAATCATTCGGAAAGACATATTTAAAAAATTAATTTTGGAGAATTCTTTCAGGAAATAACAAGGTGGGAAAATCATTTGGAGAACTCCTTCGATGAAATTCTTCATAGTTTTTCATTTTTGGAATTACTACTTTTAGAATTTCAGAGATTTACTATTTTCAGAATTTCAAAGATTTCTTGCTTTTTGGGATTTCGAAGAATTGTTGCTTACATGTTTTCAGGACCTCTAGCTTCGGGGAAATTTTTTAGAAAATTTATTTTCAGACAAATTCATTTTAGAGATTTATTTCGGAGTTCTGCTTTCGGAATTTTCAGTTTAGAAAACTCTTTCAGGGATTTCGATTCGGTAATTCCTTTCAGACTTTTTCAGTTTGGAATTTTAGACTTCTTTTGTTTTTCATGTTTTCAGGATTTTTACGACATTCAGCACCCAAAACATAAGTTTTTATGTCTACCTCCACTTCAAAGGGAAAAGAGAAGATGAAGAACACATTTCGTGGGGTTGCTCCCCAATGCTACCTATCCTCTGACTTAGGAAATATTAGGGACACTGATCTAGGACAAATTGATCTTCTCAAGTTCTGGGAGATATTAAAGGCCCCGAATAAGAAGCCATGTATACAGGCCATCTATGACAATGGTTTTTCCCTTGCCACTGCTTTTACTGCATCTGTGCAATGCCCAAAGTTTGTCTTAGCTGCAACATCCCACTACGATGAGGACTCCATGTCAATTAGAGATAGTGATGATAAGGTGGTGATCCATCTGGACCTGAATTTCTTCGAGGAATCATTCAAACTTCTAGATGTTCAAGATTACGCCACAATTTCATTGGATATAGTAGTAAAACACTGGGATAAAAAATAATAAGTATGCTCAAAGGTTATGATGAAATCCTATCTGGTTAAGAATTTCACCAAATTACCCAAGACTATACATCGATCGGATTTTATTCAGGAATTCAATGATCTTATTGTGCTAGTAAGTAGAGTCTCAGGTATTCCTTCTGCAAAGGAATTCTAGGAATGGATGTTCTTGTATAGAGCAACTATTAAGAAGAATGATGAGTTTATCCGGTGGGGAGAGCATATTAGTAGCAACATTCACTATATGTTGGGAAAAGTGTCAGAAACAAATACATTCTATATGACATCTTCCTTTGTATATGCGGCTGCCACTATGGGAGATTTTACGGGATTGAATACCATGGGGGTTCGCAGCACCTCCCAAATATATGAGTTTTATCCTCAAATCACTCTGGACGAAGGGAGCAAGCATTTTCAAAGAGTCGACGATGCTTTCTTCGCTGTTGTTCTCTATCATTTTGATAAAGAACTATATAATCAGAGGGTTTCTGATGAAGCTTTGCAAGAGGTGCCAAAATGGGGAGAAATATACATTCAGTTTCCTACATTCAAATTCCAGGTTTCATAGGTGCCCCAAACAAGTTTCCGAGGTGCCCCACTGACAAATGGATTCTTTTGGAATTAGTTCAAAAATTGTTGGATTATCATCGAATCCAAAATAAGCATCACAAGGAAGGAATGCATTTCCCATTTTCGATTGGCAGGTATTCTTGCCCAAATATTCACAAGGGAAAAAATGTGGATGTAGAAATGGCTGAGGTATCCATGCGGACCTTTCATGCCTGAACTAATTTTGACCATTGGGGTAAGTTTGGGGAGAGATGTCGGTCTAGTGCTCACGTACCCCAGTTAGAAGATATATGGATTCATTTTCAAGATGAATACATTGTGCAAAAAAGGGATTATGAAAGGTTAACCCTTGATGAAGTTCAGAAATTTGGATTGGCTGATGTGCCAAAGGACATGCAGGACAATGACGAGGTCTTGGATTCATCATACAAGAGTGAAAATATTACCAATCAACCACTGCCATGGGTTGATTAGTTTGTGGAAGAATTCATTAATACTAAGGAAAGGGTTTGACCCATTCCAAAAAGGACTTTCAGTTGGTTGGCCACCTTGGGAATCTCACCAAAAGGGGAAAACCAACCTACAAATACAGGGTCTACACCAGTAATAAACCAACCAACACCCACGAAAGGAAAGATATCGACTCAAAGGGTTCCTTTGGTTCCAAAGAAGATCTCATTTGTTGTTGGTGGCTCATCTCTTTCTAGGTCTGTTGCTCCAAAGATTACATCATCTAAAGTGCGAGTAACAGAAATAGTTTAAGTCACTGACTCTCCTAGTGTCATTCAGGATCCATCATATCTTCCCCTTCCTCCATTATCACTTTCAGTATCATTTCTTTCCAATTCCACTATCATTTCTTCATTTCCATCCCCTTCAATGGCCCATGTATTCTTGACACTTCCAGTTCTATCAGCTACGGAAAATATTGGGTCACCCATTTCCTCTTCACTTCCGTTGACACTCCCCTTTTCTTCAATTACAATCCCCAACATTGCTTTGTCAATTCCTATGGCTGTCCTTACATCCACACCTTCCATTATTGTTACCTCTACTCATAAATAAGCTAGTATTTCTAGTGACCTTTCTCTAATTGATGCTTCAGGTATCGAATATGCCACTCCATCTTCATCGGCTCTAGCCATACCAGAGTGGCTGTTTAGATAGACTCCCAATAAAAAGACAAAGGTTCCTCTGGGAGATGTTATAGATCTTATTATATTGTATTCAATGCATAAAAGGTAGACTAAGAGACTGAGAACCATATCAAGTCTAATGGTTAATCCATCTGGAGAGCGTGTGATAGAAGTAGATACCCCCGTTGAGGGGAAAGATAAAGAAACAATCACAGTAGCAGATTACCGGTTATCAAATTTCTCATTGGGGAAGGCTACTCATGAAGGATCACAGCAAGATGTACACACTACTCTTGGGGCCCTTTTGGAGAAATATGACAAAGACAAGGCCACCAAGGATGAACTCAAGGCCAAGGTCGAGCAGATCACTGTAGTGCTGCGTAGAGTAACCCAGCCCACTCCATCCACTGACATATCAACTACTATGGCTATGAAAATTTCATCTACAATTGATGATATTTCTTATCATGAGCTCAAGAAGCTAGGCCAAAAATGGAGATCAGTGAGTGGATGAATGGAAAGAATCTTACAAGAAGCCAATCCTTTGATCAAGGAATTCGTTGAGATTTATAATGATTTACAGGTTACAAAAAGTACCATTGCTAGAATGGATGAATCCTTCTCTGAGGATAATAATAATTTAAATTTAACTTTGGAAACATGGAGTAACATTAGAGAAGAGGATTTTGATTTTCTTCTTCAGGAAGAAGCGATTGATGATGCCTCTAAATTATTTGAATACCATTAGGCTATGGAATTCCAATGTTAGGTATTACAAGATATGATTAAGAAATTAGAGGAGAAGTGAGTGGCGATTACAGATGCCCTAAATGATGTATCGGATGATTTTTACAATGCCAACTACAATTTATTCAATTAAAATATTGATACTTTTCCTGAGGACCAGATTAAGGAAAATTTAAGAGATTTGGTCAAATGGGATGATGACGTCTTAAATATTTTCAATAGTGACTCCATTGACCGATTGGTCTTATGTCAGAATCTCATAGGGAGACTAAAGAAATTCACAAATAAAATTTGAAGGTTTCTGGCCAAGATCATGAAATAAATCAAGACACCAGATGCAGTGAATCACTATGCATGTGGACCTGGAGATGAAGAAACTCGGGGTATTATCAAGTGCTTCTTCAAGTACAGACACCAAAATAACTATATGGGAGGAAGGATGACATAAACTTGTAGAAAAAGGAGATGCAAATGAATCATGACAAAGCTGAGTCGCCATGAAAGGGCAGGTTCAAGCTCTGGAATCAGTCAAAGTTACATGGCGTACTTGGTCAACCTTTTGTAACAAATTTTCTATTTTCATGGGAGCATGTTCCCTTTTATTAATGAAATTAAATTTTTTATTTAAATGTTAGTTAAAGGCACACTTATAATGGTTCAACTTGGGAACTTATAAATAGTGGAATGCTTCCATTGTTTGATATAGATATACCTTGAGAGATATTTTGGGTGAAGTTTCTCTTCAAGCTTGGAAGAGTTTTTCAGAGTTTTGTTGAAACCTTTTAATTATACTCAGAGTTAGTCCTTACACTTGAAGATCTATTTTATTTTGTTGAATGGTTAGTCATTGTATTCTTTGTGAATATGATTCTTTGGAATTATTGATTAATTTACCTTTATTTCAGATTATTTGTTTCTTATTGTGAAAAAATAGTGTGATTACCTTTTTGTCAGTTGTGAGAAACTATATTCCTTCTGTTAGTTAAGATTTTCATGATTCTTATCACTTAAGTGGATGCTTGACATGTGTTTGTGATTATCCTCTTGATAAGTTATCTATGTATTGAATCAAAGTTGATCTTTCTATTGTGTATGTTTCAAGTTTAACAAAGGAACATGTGCTTCTAGTCTGTGGTATTTTGCACCCTTTCCAAGTTGTAATAGGTGAAGGTGGAAAATGATGCAAGCATATTATCCACATTAACCCTTCCTAAAGTTGATCATTCCTTTTATTGGTGCATCACCACTTCTAGCATAGATTTTACTTCCTTGAATTCTCTTTCCGTAATCCCATGAAATGTTAGTATAGGTCTAGTTAGTCATATTTATTACATCAAAAGGAGTGTTGTATTTAGTTTAGGGAAAGGAAGCTGACCTTTTCTGTAGGTTCACCTCGAGCGCAAGTCCCACATCTTGAGAAGTGATCCCATGTGTCCCAATCACACTGAATGTCATGATTCATTTTCAGGCCATTTGGGGGGTGCAGTGATTTGGTGACAACACCCCCAAGCATGGAGTATGATATGATGACATGAGATATGGAGCAGAGAAGTCCTATCCAAGCATGTTAAATGTATTATGATGTTTATTAACATATGTATGATGATTTTCAAGTCACTGCTTAGAGGTTTCATGATGATTCATGGTCTTTGAGAATAAATAAGGTGGAGACTAGTCAACAACACATAGGTGATTCTTAGTGGCTGGAGACAATTAGAGGAGGTTTTGGTATTTGAACCAGCTCAGTTTTGAAGAACTTGTTTTGTGCCCTTGAATTCACCTTTAGAATAATTATAAAATAAGTCAATTTGGAGTCTTGTGCCATGTTATGAAGAGTATAATGAGTTTTATGATTTAGGTGACATCAATACCTTCTTGTTGATGTGTTAATTTTTTCATGATGATGAGTTTTGGTGTGTCAAATCATTTGGTCTTGTGAAGTGATTTTCAAGTGCTTAAGTATTTGTTAGTGTGGTTACTTATTAGAATGTTTCTTGATGATGGTGGCTAATGCATATGTTCCTGAGCATGTGGAAGGTGTGTATAGGTTTTCCTTGGGTTTTGTTAATCTTTTAGATCTATGAAAAAGTTGGTTTATTCCCTTGAAGATCAAACTAGATTGGCTAAGAGATGAGGAATTTACTTTGGCCTTGTTTGAGAGTCTTGGTGGTTGATGGATATCTAATGACCCTCGTCGACATACTTGGGTCTCTTACTGTGTTTTATATGAGGTTATTACTATGTTTTATGTCTGGAATGACCAACCTTAATGGTCTAATCTAATCTATGGTCACTTAAGGTGCATGTCAAGTACAAAAGTGCATTATGTGTGCTCATTTTGGGTTAGTTGAGTCAATGGAGATGTGAATTTTTGAACCCTTGTCATTGGTTTTTTCATTAATGTCATGTGACATTGATGGATAAGTAGATATTGATGTAGTGAGACTCATTCATAGGCATGGAGGCATGAAGGATGGTTTCAGATTAGTTTTAAGGTGCCACAAGCTCAAACTATAAATTGGTTGATCACTAAAGGAAGGGTAAATGTTGGTTTTTCTAATTTTATATGATCTATAAATCAGTAATGATGTTGTAAGCATGGGAAAGAGCTCTTATAGGGTGTATTAGGTCATTTGGTGGAAGTTGCAGTTGAAACTAGTCTGTTTAGGCTTGTTTTCTGGAGCTTGATTAGGTGTGAGAAGTTGGTAAAGGTCATTGAAATGTCATGTGAGCATGGTGGAAGCCTAAGAATAGTATTAGCATGTGTGATAAAAAACAAGGCTCATTTTAGCTCCTGGTGTCAAAATTCAAAAGTGCATAGAAATTGGCTTTGAGAAGTGACTGTGTAGGCCAAGGAAAATGAGATGGGATAGAAGAGTACATGAATAATTATGGAAAATGGGATTATGGATCATGTAGAGGGGTGATTTTTGGTGCTCCAGGAAAATATTCATCTAGCTATGATAAGGTATGTGAAATTTATGCTAGTTTTTCTAAAACAGGATTGTTGAAAATTACATAATAAGGTGTCAGGCTTCATAACACTCCAGATAAAATATAGTGCATCCTTAGGATAAATAATGGAATGATTTTTTGTATATTATTCCATGGTTGAGGTATTTCAAAAATTCCCAGGTGAATTGGACATTTTTAAAGAAAGTTATGAGCATTCTTCTGTTAGTGTTTTCTCTCTCTAAGGCTTCTTCTTAGGTTGAGCTGCCAAATTTGAATTTTCGAAATGTAAATCACTGGTGCAAGCTAGGTACATCTCTCAAAAGAATAATAAACCTCATATAATTCAAAATTATGATCCCATTGCTTTCAAGGTGAACTATGCTATATAGGCATGCTTGTGTTGTGCAGGGCTAAGTCTGGGGCAGTCATGTTCTTAAGCCTCCAAGCTTAAAATCCTTTAAAAAAATGTTGTGAAATGACATTTTCAAGGTTCATGAAGTGTATTTATATTTTATGGGATCAAAATGGTATGTTGAGAGTCTCCAAGTGCATTTGTGAAGAGTGAATTTGTTAATGCAAAATCATACCACCCCCAAATGAGTCGTTAGATATGATTTTCTAAGGCAGATTCATTTGGTGTGATTCACATAACATTGATTTTTCCCCAAAGTGTAGGACTTATAAAATTTGAAAATTCTCCAAATTAAAGGTTGGTTCTTATTCCTCTGTTTAGGTGCATTCGTGGAAACTTACTAAGGACCTATCCTAAACCTAATCTAAGTTTTACCAAGGAGACAGGGATAAAAGGAATACATGATATCAAAACTAAGCTACAAGGTGATGCACCGAAGGAATGATGAACATTAGTTTTTCTAATAGACACAAACTAACAAAATCCATAAAATAATCAAGCACATATAACCATATTTATAATAAAAGACTGGATGAGAGCAAAGGAGACAAGAAAGGATCCAAAATCAATCACAAATGTGTTTTATTTCTCTATAGATCGATACAATGCATTAAATATGGCTAGGAGGTAGGAAAAAGATGCAAGATAGAGGGGAGAATCCCACCTAACCTCCCTAAACATAAAGAGAGAGAAGGTTGAGATATTTCCAGGAAAAATTTCGAGCCCTGGTTCGAATTCCAAGCTCAACCACCGCTACCAATGCCTCCTACCTGTAAAATATCTCCAGAGAAGGCCCCCCAAATCTATCTTGACTGCATCAACCACTGAAGGTTCAGGTAATGCCTCGAAGGAGGAGGAAACGGTGGAGTAGATCAAATACAAAATGATCTAGTTGTTGGGTCAAAAATAGATCCTGCATTAATGGAGAGGGAAGAGAGAGTTCTCTCCATTTTTATCCCACCTAACCTCCCTAAACAGGTAAAGTTTCAAATCTGCATTTTGGTGGTAGATGAGAACCCTAGCGACCCCCAAAAGTTGAGTATATTTCCAATGGTGTCAGATTTGTAATATTTCTCAGCCTGGTTCGAAAGATATGCCAGTCGTTGATGCGAAATCACAGCACCTCGTAATATTTCCCAGGATGTCAAATCAGGCTTGCTAGGTTGAATCATGAGCTCCCAGTCATCCAGTGTGATTGCACAACATTGAATATCCTTTCTCCAGGTGTCTGGACCTGTAAAATGAGAAAGGAATCTCCAGAGAAGGCTAGTTCCTATTCCTCCTGTTCAGATGCACACATAAAAATGCAGCAGGCATTTACTCATGTCGAACCTAAACTAATGTGTACCAAAGGAGACATCTACATTTGTGTCGACATCCTTTTCTGTGTGCCAAAAATGCATAAAATAAAACCTAAACTCGACAGATCTTTACGTGATGCACTTGGCGCATCCTTTTGGAATGAAGAACAACTGTCCTGCCAATAAACACAAGCCATAAAAATGTACCTGCAAGATCATGGCACAGATCTAAAAAAAATCTTGCAGTGAAAGATCAGACATCCATTTTCATGGATGCAAATGAACACAGAGAGGGTTGAGAATGCATCCACAGACATGCATTATTTGCTCCACATAGATTGATACAATACACTACAAAATTACCAAGAGGAAAAGTTGCATCTATCTTCGTTTCGAGATGGGAGGTTTTCATGCTCCACAAATCACCTGCCAAAGAGAATTAGGCGCAGTGTCAACATCAATTTTCATGTCGCAACCTTTAGAAAGAAGCCTTGGCTCCTTACACTTCGTAGTCGACATCCAATGAGAGAGGGAAGAGAGAGAAATTACAAATCTACGTGTCAACCACCCCAGGTTGTATTTAATTCATCTCATTACCTGCGCCTTGGCTGGTAGGTGACGCAACCCTAAATATTGAGTTTCCCCAAAAGTGGCGAATAGTCTTTTGTCTATTTTTAAAATATTTTTCTCACCTAATGCCCCTTCAAAGATATCCAGGTCGTAGTTGGACAGAAGGACCTCGTAATATTTCCAGAAAGGAGCCCAACCTTGCATGAATCTGAGCTCCCAGTCAAAGTTATGCGAAATCCATCTGAATCTTGCGCCAGGGTCTGCCCTGCCACTCTTCTCAGACATGTGGCACCTTCTGGTTGGCTGGGGAGATGCACTTACATTTTCATCTTCATGCCTTTTTGACAAAATAAAATTTTTCACTTTTCCCTCCAATTCCCCACTTTGACCTTGACTCGGGCTCAAACATTGACTTTTTCCCTTTAGGTGGAGTTACGTGGCCCATTTTGAAACTTTTACATCTTTGGAATAAAAGAGGAAAAAATCCAACTTTTCCCCCGATGGCTCACCTTATCATTGCTGGTTTAGGTCAACATTTCCATGTGGCGCTTCCTCTGCCATATTCTTCTGCCTGCCCAATTTCTATGTTTTTGGCTAAGTGGCACCTTTTCTCGGTAGGATCATATTTCTTGATTAGGGACACGTGGTGGTCTGGGCGCTTCCTCTGCTGGCCTGCCCACTCATTTGGAAACCGTGGTGGTCTCTCTTTATTCAACCCTTGAGTGAGTGTCATTTAGACACTTGGCACTCTCTGTCGGCCTACCACCATGCATTGACTATTCAACCCGACTGTATCCCCTTTTTGATACTAGACGTGTGGAGGCTCCACGCTCGCTTGAAAGCACGATCAATATTTTCCTTTAAAGGAGCATCGGGTTGACACTTAGAAGCCTCTGTAGGTCTTTGGAATTTTCAATGACCCCCCTCTTACATTTTTGGACCTTGGGCTATGTGACGAACTGGCGTTTGTTTGAGCCTCTACTTTTGGATCTATTCTTGGAAATGTGCTACTTGGACACATGGTGGTTTATACGACACTTCTATACTTATCCCTTTTTGAGGCACTCCATGTCTGCCTTTTGACCTCTGCTGACCATTTACTATGTGGAAGGTTGGTGCAAGTTTGAGTCTCTGCCTTGGGCTCCCATTTTAGATTTGTGTCGAGTCGACACCTAGCACCTTCCTGCCTAGTCGAAGAATTTTCAAAAGTTGTGAAACATTTTGGGGCTCTGGATGCATGGTAGCCTAGTGCTCATTTGAGCTTCCCTTTTTGGATTAAACTTTAGAGAAGTGTCTTGCTAACATGTGGCTCTCTCCGCTACCTCCTTCATACTTAGTTGATTTCTGGACTCATTCTGAACTATTTTGAACTTGAAGAATTCATATCTTCGTCATTTCTTCTCTTTCTTTACTAGTTGCTTCTCTGTGACACTTCTCCTCATTCTCTAACCTTTCCATTCTATTTTCGAGCCCACATGTAACCTGTTAAATATATTTAAGACACGTACTCGCTCGACAAAACCGTCTCTTCTATTTCTTCTTGCATATGATCATTTTTCCTTTTGCAAGCCCTTCCACTCCATTGTTGAGTCCTTCTGTGACCTATTTAGAAGATTTAAACGTGATTTATCTATTACTTTCTATGTGGGGTCGTGGCTGATCCAATACTTTTACCGGAGGGTGAAATATGGATAACAATTTGGCGACTAACAGGGTTATCTACCTGCTAGATGAAAAGACCAATTGCCTTGTCATATCCATTGGGCATGGAGTCAAGAGTGATGACCTAATACTGATCCTTCCTCTGATTCACGATCCTGACTATTTACACTCTCAATTTTCATAAGAAATCTCAAAATGATGATTTCTAAGAGTAAAAAATTTCTTTGACCTGGGGTTTCATCTGTCTCTGAATGGGCTACGCAAGAGCAACAAAATAGCACCACAAACTATATAAAAAAATTTAAATCATACATGCTCCAAGTAGAACATGCAGAGTGTGCAAAGCAATTAGGAGAAAACAAACCTAAACTACAACAAGAAGATGTGCACAAGCACTTAGAGGAACGAAAAACTAAAATAGTATGTACAAGGTGAGAACTTTCTTTCTAGTAGCAGTGTTTAAGATAGATTCCATTTACTAGAATTTGTAACTCTTCACCATCCAATGTAGATAATTGGAAAGAATTGCTAATTTTACATTTTGTGACCATGTAAGGGCCACTCGAAATGGCATCAAACTTGGAATGCCTTCCTGGTTTTTCTTGGTCTGCATCCCATTTCAAAACTAGGTCTCCCTCCTGGAAGGTCCTTGTTCTTGCCTTCTTTTCAAATTCTCTCTTGATTGAGACCTGATCCTTCTCCATTGCTTGAAGTGCATTCTCTCTATCTTCTTCCAACTCTATCAACTCTACATACCTGGCCTCCATTGGTTCAAACTCAGACATCTCCATCTTCTTCATGAGTTATAATGCTAGAAACTAAAGTGATATAGGCAACACCACCTCTTTCCCATAGAAAAGTTTGAATGGAGAGATGACTATAGACCTTTTGGGTGTTGTACTATTAGCCCGTAAGGCTGATTTGAGTTTCGTGTGCCAAGTTCTTTGATTTTCATCCAGATTTATTTTGAAAATCTTTAGCTGATTCTTGTTTGTAGACTCAGCTTAGCCATTACCCTAAGGGTGATAATTTGATGAAGTGCTCAAGTAAATTCCATTGCTAATGGCCCATCTTTTGATTTTGAAACCTATGAATGCCAATGCATTGTCTGATATATTGGTGGCTGGCACTCCAAACCTGGTCACTATCCCTTCATAGAAATCTAGTATTCTAGACTCATTAGCTTCTTTGAGTGCCAGTGTCTCGGTCCACTTGGTGAAATAGTCTGTAGCTATCATAATCCATTTGTGGCCTTGGCTTGAATTTGTATTGATGACCCCAATGAAGTCCAATCCCCATTGCATGAATGACTGGTCAACTAAAATTGGGTGTAATGGGAGTGTTGTTATCCTTTCTTTTCCTTTGAAGAATGCATAATTTTTGCACTTTTTGATCCATGCATAGCAATCAGTAAACACCCTGAGCCAATAATAACCTGGCTTCATTATCTTGAGTGTTGTCACCCATGGAGAAAAATGGGCTCCATCTACTTCATCATGGAAATCTTGAATCACTCTCTCAATATGATCTATCCCAATGCATATTAACAGAACACCATTGATGTCCCTTTTGAACAAGACACCATCAATAAGCACATATGGGATGACCTATAGTTTGAAGTGTATCCTTTTTATTTTACTCATTTCTATAGGACACAAGCCTATTTGAAGGAAGTGCACCATGTTTTGATTCAAACAAGGAGTGGGTACATCATCATTTTCTTCCTCTTGACTATTATGCAGAACAAAAAAAGCTTCCTTTTCACTATTTACCTCATCTTGTTGACTTGAGGCCAGCTGTTCACACAATCCCTTCCCATAGAATAGCTTAGTGACCTTGATCTCAATGTCATACTCCATGATCTAAGTGATCCATCCTACATGTTTTTCATTCAGATCCTTTCTGAGAAGGAAGTCCTTAACTCCTACATGAGAGACTAACAATTAGATTTTATTGTTTGAAACTAGATGCTTAAAATTCTTTAATCCTCTGATCACTACCAGGACTTGATTTTCAATGAAGGAGTATCTCACTTCATAATCTTCCAGACCCTATCTAAAGAAATCAATTGGATGATATGTATCCTTGTTGTTCTATTGTACTAATATTTCAGAAATTGTGTCACTACCACAAAAGGTATATAGTATGAAATCCTTAGAGAAATCTGGATTCACGAGATTTGGGGCGTGTGATATAACTTCTTTGATGGACTCAAAACTTGATTTTCCTTCAGCTGTCCATCTAAACACCAAAATTTTCATCAACATCAACATTATTGGTTTAACAAGGGCAAAACATTTTGGTACAAACTTGCGGACAAAATTGTTTTTTCCTAAGAAGCTTTTAAGATATTTCTTATGGCTTGGCAATGGAAAAGATCTTATTGCTTAAAATATCTCTGGGTTGATTTTCAAACCTTTATTTTAAAAAATATGGCCCAGAAGCCTTCCCTCACGGGTCGAGAATATGCACTTTTTAGGGTTCAATGATACCCCAACTCTCCTACACCTTTGAAACACTTGTCTTAGGTGAAAAAGGTGTTCTTTTGCATTTTTGGAGAACACAATAATGTCATCCAGATAGATCATTACTATTTTTTTTTATTACCCCTTTGGATACCATATCCATTTCCCTTTGGAAAGTGTCTCTGGCATTAGACAATCCAAATGGCATTTTTCTGTAGGCATAGGTGCCCCATTTGGTGGTGAAAGTTTTTTTGAACTGATCATCTTCTTTAACCATGATCTGTTTGTACCCTAAGTACCCATGTAAGAGAGAGAATCTCTCTGATCTAGACACCACTTGCAGAATTTGCTGCATTGAGGGGAGTGGGTAGTGGTCTTTAAGTGATGCTCTATTCAAGTCTCAAAATCAACACACAACCTAATCTCTCCATTCTTCTTCCTGAATGGTACCAAGTTTGCAACCCAGCTTGAGTGTTTGATTGGAAATATGATACTTGCCTCTATCATCTTGTTTAGCTATTTTTTCATTAGAGTTTCAATGTGTGGATTGACTGGTCTCTATTTTTTCCTAATGTGCTTAGCATATGGATCTATTTCGATTGTGTGTTGTGTTAGCTTTGGATTGAACCCTCTGAGGTCTTCATAGCTCCAAGAAAACACATCTGGAAACTCTTGGAAAATTTACATGAATTCATACCTTTCTTTCTCGGTGGTCACTTTGCCAATTTGAAGTGTTTTGCCTTCTCCAAGTAGAATTGACTACGAATCTTCTCCTTTGATCTGTATATTAGCCTTCTCTTTTTAAAAATGATCATTAGGATTGAAGATAGAATGCAATGTCACTAAGCCTTTGGGAATCTTGTTTGTATGCAACTACACTATTTGATCTCCATATTGTTACTCTAGTCTACTTTGATTTCTAGCTAAGAATTTAGCTTCCTCTTATAAAAAATTGATGATTTACTGATCATTCTCAAACACCTCCCAACATGTGTTGTTATCTGGCACTGTTGGCCTCACAACCACATGGATATTTGGTTTTCCTTTATCCCTGTTGATGTTTTTGACCACATTAAATGTTGCTCTAACTACTATAAGCCTATCAGTAGTTTCGTTCTGCCTTCCTAGGTATAGACACAATGTTGAAGGCTTCAAAATCCTCAATGAGATCCCATACCCTATTCTTTTAGCTTTTGAGAAGGTATTTCTTGATAGCATTTTTTCCTTTGACTTGATTGGAAACTAGTTCACTATCACCAAATACTTTCCGGTTCTTGATTCCTCATCTTCTATCCCAATGCAATCCATGAACCAAACCCTCATATTCTGAAGTGTTATTTGAGTAGAAACTGAAAATGCAAAGCTAATTAATATTTCATACCTTGGGGTGACAAAATCATAGCCCCTCCTCCGGATCCTTGTCTGTTCCTCAAGCCATCAAAGAACAGTTTCCATACTTCATTTTCATCTTTGTATTTTATCTTACTGATGTCATGAAGAGGATGATTCTCCTCATACAGGCAGTAGACTCCTAGCTCAGATTCTTCCATCTCCTTATAGGGATCAAAAGCATGCCTTTTGACCACCCATTCATTGAGATTCAGGTCCAGGATACACCCCACCTTAGTATCCACTTCACAAATGTTTAGGAGGTCCTCCTGATCAAAAGCTGAACAATTTTCCTTGATTGGGCTGGGCACATAATACATAATGCGATAATCCACTATGTGATTGGATCTAATTGTGGCCTTTTCCCCATAACTTGTTATTAAGAGAATATGTGACTAGTTAGCAGAAAAAATAGAATTCAATTTTTACAGTGAAGTCCCTAGACAAACACAATGCAAAAACGTGGTGGTAATTCTATGACTGATACGTTCTGCAACACAGTCACATTGGGGCAAGCATGCAGAGTGAGGCTTAAATCCTTGATGATTCCACCAATTTTCACTATTGTCCTATCCAATTGTACTACTCCTTTAGAGCTGACTTCATACTAGAGACCCAGTTGATCAGCTATTTGTTTGGGTATTACAGAACTACTTGCCCCAGAATCAATCATGCAATTATGCACCAATTTATCCTCAATGACTAATGAAACATAGAATGGAGGAGGTCTCAGGTTCCTACCTTATTACTCTCGATGGTTTCCCCCAGGTTGAGTTGTATTGATAAGTACTTTCCCTTGCTGGTTAGGGGGTTGATTTGAGCTTGACCAATTTTGCACGACAGTCTGCAATAGATCCCTTTACCTTGTAATGGCCAGTGAGTCTCAAAGTGAAATGTTCACACTTGTCCTCTTCATTTTCTCAATGATATTAAATGAGCTATCCTTATGCTTCCCCTTCCTTAGCACATGGGCTATTACAACCGGTTCCTAAGTAGATTTGGAAGGTGGATTGGATTGGCTCTGCATATTGGGAGTTGTATTTTGAATTTAAATACCTTGTGTGGCAATGGAGGATTGAGGGTCACCTGAGTTTGGTGAATGTCCTTCTCCAATATTTCTCATCTTGGACCATGTATTGGTAGCTATACTTTGAGGAGTCTGATTCATTCCACATAAGTCTTCATCTTGCTAATTGAAAAGCATAGTTTCACTTAGAGGTCCCTCTTACTGAGCTCCTTTCTGTTAATTTTATTCTTGTCTAGGTTCTTATGACACAATAATAGTTTTGGCATGCCCATTGGGACCAAGAAAATCTCCATATTTATCACAGTAAGATTGATGTGCACTTGTTATGATTCTAGATTTTAAGAAGATTTTAAGAAATGCACATCTAACGAATCTAAAAGGGATAGAATCCATTGGTTTCAGAATTCCAAGTTTCCCAAGTTCATGATAAGAATAAAAAAAAGGTCAAGAACAAGAGGATAAGGATAGTTTTTACACCTACACTTGTCTCTAGACAAAAGGAGAAGAGGAAGAAGATCCTAGAGGTCTCTATCTCCACCAAACAGGGCCTTATCAACACCTCCTCCTAGTAGGCCATTATTTCAATCAAGAAGGGTTCTCAGGCCGATCAGAATGTCACAACCACAAAATCCTTATGTTGATTTCAATGGCAGTAGCCCACTCTCTTTTAATGCACAAAATCTAGTCCCGATGGCAGCAGTAAAGAGCATCCCATATTTCACTAGAGAAAACATGAATTCTCGTAGTGACCACATTCAAGACAGTGCAAATGTCTGTACAATTCATGAGATCACTGAGATGGACATTACAGGAAATTTTCTAGCCTGTTCACTCAAGTGTAAAGCTTCACAATGGTTCAGGAGCCTAGTAGCAGGTTCTATTCAAACTTGGGACTATCTGTACACATCTCTTCATGACCAATTTAGAGAAAATAGAGATAAATTATCCTTGTTGGAGAAACTGAAAACAATCAAGAGAGCCCCAAATGACCAGTTGACAGATTTCAACCTCATATTTCAATGGACTTGGGATAGGATTCCAATAGCAGTAAAGCCCACTGAAGAAGGTACCTTCTTATACTTTCTTAGAGCTTTAAATACTAATATTGCTTTAAAAATTCAGTCAATGGGGGGCACAAACTTTTCTACAACCTATAGCCTTTCTATAGGAGCTGAGAATCATTTAATCCAGGCTGGAAAACTTACTCCTATGCCATCCATGCCTCTATACTTGGAATTAGGAAACCCAAGTACCAGCAAAACACCCGTAATAGATCCTATACCTACTCCCAGGAGTTAAAGTTAAGTTGAATCCTTCACCTCATCATCTACCACCTCAAAGGAGCTTCAGGAAAATATGAAACATCTTCAAAACCTAGGGAATGAGTTATTAATCATCAAAGGAAAACAAGCTCAAAGTTCTCGGCCATATCATCCTCAAGCTTAGTATTAGGCTAGACCCCCGTATCAACAAAATAGACCACAAGCATAGGCTGTAACTCAGAGCCAACACCAAGGACAACCTTAATTTTTTATACCTTTTATGCCATATGATCCAAACATAGCTTCAACATCAAGGGCATTGGTTCCAACACAGAATAACATGGCACAAGAATATGATTGGTGTTTCCCATGCAGTCAGCCACATAATCAATCAATGTGCTTCAATGGTGCACTAAATTTGGATTTGATGGGGAAAATTGTTGGTGTGTCTCAAGAACCTAGCCAAGAAGAAAATCAGTAGTAAGGATCTTAGAAAGAGGGACCTCTAAGTGAAACTATGCTTGTCAATTGAAAATTTGAAGACTTTTGTTGAATGAGTCAGACTCCTCAAAGTATAGCTGCCAATACATGATCCAAGAAGATAAATATTAGAGAAGGACATTCACCAAAATCAAGTGACCCTCAATCCTCCATTTCCCCATAAGGTATTGGAACTCAAAATACAACTCCCAATATACATAGCCAATCCAAGCCACCTTCCAAATCTACTCAGGCACCGGTTGTAATAGCCCATGTGTAAGAGAAAAATCTGCCAGGGAAGGGGGTAGCATAAGGATATATCGTTTGATATCATTGATAAAATGAAGAGAAGTGTGAAAATTTCACTTTGGGAGTCACTGGCCATTTCAGAGCAGAGGGATCTATTGCAGGCTGCCATGAAATATTGGTTAAGCTCAAATCAACCCCCTAACTAGCAAGAGAAATTTCTTACCAATACAGCTTAACCTGAGGGAAACCATCAAGAGCAACAAGGTAGGAACCTGAGAAATCCTCCATTCTATGTTTCATTAATCATTGAGGATAAATTGGTGCATAATTGCATGATTGATTCTGGGGAAAGTAGTTATGTAATGCCCAAATAAATAGCTAATCAACTGGGTCTCCAGTATGAAGTCATTTCTATAGGGTGGCACAATTGGATGGTATAATATTGAAAACTATTGGAATCATTAAGGATCTAAGCCTCACTCTGCATGCCTGTCCCAATGTGACTATGTTGCAGAACATATCAGTCATAGAATTGCCACCACATTTTACATTTTGTTTGTTCAGGGAATTCACTGCAACAATTGGAGGCTATTTGTCTACTGACTAGTCATATATGCTCTTTAGAATAAGGTATGGGGTGAAGGCCACAATTAGATCTGATCCCATAGTGGATTATCACATTACATATTATGTTCCTAGCCCAATTAATGGAAATTGTTTGGCTTTTGATCGGGATGACCTCCTAAACATTTGTGAAGTAGATACTAAGGTGGGGTGTATCCTGGACCTAAATCTTGATGAATGGGTGGTCAAAAGGAATGCTTTTGATCCCTATAAGGAGATGGAAGAATCTGAGCTAGGAGTCTACTACCTGCATGAGGAGAATCATCCTCTTCATGACATCATTAAGATAAAACAAAAAGATGGCAATGAAGTATGGAAACTGTTCTTTAATGGCTTGAGGAACAGACAAGGAGCCAGAGGAGGGGTTATGATTGTTTTTCCCCAAGGTATGAAATATTACTCATCTTTCCATTTTCAGTTTCTACTCAAATAACACTACAGAATATGAGGGTTTGGTTCATGGATTACATTGGGCTAGAAGATGAGGAATCAAGAACTTACAAGTGTTTGGTGATAGTGAACTAGTTACCAATCAAGTCAAAGGAAAAAATGCTGTCAAGAATGACCTGCTCAAAAGCTATAAGAATAGGGTATGGGATCTCATTAAGGATTTATAATCCTTCAACATTGTGTCCATACCCAGGAAGGACAACGAAGATGTTAATAGGCTTGTAGTAGTTGGAACAATATTTCATGTGGTTGACAGCATCAAGAGGGACAAAGGACAACCACATATCCATTTAGTTGTTAGGCCAACAGTGCAAGATAACAACACATGTTGGAAGGTGTTCGAGAATGATCAGCAGATCATCAATTTTTTGCAAGAGTAAGTTGAATTCTTACCTAGAAATCAATGTAGATTAGAGTAGAAATACGGAGATCAAATAGTGCAATTGCATACAAACAAGATTCCTAAAGGCTTAGTGACATTGGAGTCTATATTCAATCCTAATGATCAGTTTCGAAAAGAGAAGGATAATATATAGATCAAAGGAGAAGATTCAAATTTGATTCTAGTAAGAGAAGGAAAAACACTTCAAATTGGTAAAGTGGCCACTGAGAAAGAAAGGTATGCATTCATGCAAATTTTCCAAGAGTTTCTAAATGTGTTTTGTTGTAGCTATGAATACCTAATAGGGTTCAATCTGAAGCCAACACAACACACATTCGAACTAGATCCAACTGGTACTTGTCCATCAGGAAATAGAAGAGACCATTCAATCCACACATTGAACCTCTGATGAAGAAAGAGATGAATAATTTGATAGAGGCAAGTATCATATTTCTAATCAAACACTCAAGTTGGGTTGCAAACTTAGTCCTAGTCAGGAAGAAGAATGGAGAGATTAGGTTGTGTGTAGATTTTTGAGACATGAACAAAGCATCACTTAAATACCACTACCCACTCCCCTTAATGGAGTAAATTATGCAAGTGGTGTCTAGATCAGAGAGATTCTCTCCTTAAATGGGTATTCAAGGTACAACCAGATCATGGTGAAAGAAGATGATCAATTCAAAACAAATTTCACCACCAAATGGGGCACCTATGCCTACAAAAAAATTCCATTTAGATTTTCTAATGCTGGAAACACTTTCCAAAGGGCAATGGATATGGCATTCAAATGGTTGATCATCAAAATAGTACTGATCTATCTAGATGATATTAATGTGTTCTCCAAAAATGTAGTATACCACCTTTTTCACCTAAGACAGGTGTTTCAAAGGTGTAGGAGATTTGGGGTATTATTGAACCCTAAAAGTGCATATTCTTGGCCCATGAGGGCAAGCTTCTAGGCCATATTGTGTCAAAGGAAGGTTTGAAAATTGACCCAGAGATATTTGAAGCAATAAGAGCCTTTCCATTGCTAAGCCATAAGAAAGCTCTTCAAAGCTTCTTAGGAAAAATCAATTTAATCTGTAGGTTTGTACCAAACTTTGCTACCTTTGTCAAACCAATAATGTTGATGTTGAATAAAAGTTTGGAGTTTAGGTGGATAGCTGAAGGAAAATAAATTTTTGAGGCCATAAAATAAGCTATATCACAAGCCCCAACTCTTGTGAATCCATATTTTTCTAAGGATTTCATAATATATTCCTTTGGTGGCAGTGACATAATTTTTTCAATCCTAGTACAATAGAACAAAGAGGATACAGAGCAGCCAATCGCTTTCTTCAGCCATGGTTTGGAATATTATGAAGTGAGATAATACTTTATCAAAAAGAAAGTCCTGGAAGTGATTAGAGGCTTAAATAATTTTAAGCATTTGGTTTCAAAACAATAAAATCCAACTGTTAGTCTCCCATGCAGGAGTTAAGGACTTCCTTCTTAGCAAGTATCTGAATGAAAAAAGTGCAGGATGGATCACTTGTGTCATGGAGTATGAAATTGAGATCAAGGTCACTAAGCTAGTCTGTGGGAAGGCATTGTGTGAATAGTTGGCCTTAAGTCAACAAGATGAGGTAAACAGTGAAAAGGAAGCTATTTTTGTTCTGCAAAATAGTCAAGAGGAAGAAAATGATGATGTAACGACTCCTTATTGGACTCAGAACATGGTGCACTTCCTTCAAACAATATTGTGTCCCCCAGAAATAGGTAAAACAAAAAGGATACACTTCATACTACAATCCATCCCATATGTGCTTATTGATGGCATCTTGTTCAAAAGGGACATCAATAGAATTCTATTAAGATGCATTGGGATAGATTAGATAGAGAGAGTGATTAAAGAGTTCCATGATCAAGCAACTAGAGGCCATTTTTCTCCATGGGTGACAACACTCAAGATCATGAAGGCAGGTTATTATTGGCCCAAGGTGTTTAGTGACTACTATGCATGGATCAAAACGTGTAAAAATTGTGCATTCTTCAAAGGAAAAAGAAAGGCTAGCAGCACTCCCATTGCACCCAATTTTAGTTGACCAACCATTCATGGAATGGGGATTGGAATTCATTAGGGTCATCAATCAAAATTTGAGCCAAGGCCACAAATAAATTCTAACATCAACAAACTATTTCACCAAGTGGATCGAGGCAATGACACTCAAAGAAGTTAATGCGTCTAGCATACTAGATTTCTATGAAGGGATAGTGACTAGGTTTGGAGTGCTAGCAACCATTATATCAGACAATGCATTAGCATTCATAGGTTCTAAAATCATAGGATGGGCCATTAGGAATGGAATTTACTTGAGAACTTCATCAAATTATTACCCTCAGGGTAATGGCTAAGCCGAGTCTACAAACAAGAATGTGCTAAAGATTGTCAGAATAAATCTAGATGAAAATCAGAGAACTTGGCACATGAAACTCAAATCAGCCTTATGGGCTGATAGGAAAACACCCAAAAGGTCTACAGGAAGATCTCCATTAAAATTTTTTTATGGAAAACAGGTGGTGTTGCCTATATCACTTGAGTTGCCAACATTGGAACTCATGAAGTACCTGGAAATGTCTGAGTTTGAACCAATGGAGGATATGTATGTAGATTTTATGGAGTTGGAAGAAACTAGAGAGCATGCACTTCAATAAATGGAGAAGGATCAGGTTTTAATCAAGAGATGCTTTGACAAGAAAGAAAGAACAAGGACCTTCCAAGAGGGAGACCTAGTTTTGAAATGGGATGTAGACCGGGAAAAACTAGGAAGGCATTCCAAGTTTGATGCATTTGGGGTGGCCCTTACATGGTCACAAAATGTAAAAGTAGCAATGATTTCTAATTGTCTACATTGGATGGTGAAGAGTTACAGGTTCCAGTAAATGGAATCTATCTTAAACACTGCTACAAGAAAAAAATTTCTCACCTTGTACATACTAGTTTACTTTCTCGTTCCTCTAAGTGCTTGTGCACATTTTATTTTTGTAGTTTAGGTTGATTTTCTCCTAAGCACTTTGCACACTCTGCATGTTATACTTTGAGCATATATGATTTCAAATTTTTTATATAGTTGTGGTGTTATTTTGTTGCTCTTGTGCAGCCCATTCAGAGACAAATGAAACCCCGGGTAAAAGTAATTTTCTACTCTCAAAAACCATAGTTTTGAGATTTCTTATGAAAATTGAGAGTAAAAATATTTGGGCTCATGAATCAGAGGTAGGGTCAATATCAGGCCGTCGTTCTTGACTCCATTCCCAAGGGATATGACAAGGTAATTGGTATTTTCATCTAGCGGGTGGATACCCCTGTGAGTCACCAAATTATTATCCATATTTTTCCCTCTAGGAAAAGTATTGGATCAGCCACGACCCCACATAGAAATAACTAGAGAAAGCATGTTTAAATCTTGCAAACAAGTCACAGAAGGACTCAACAATGGAGTGGTGGGGCCTGCAAAAGTCCAAACCACCCTATGCAAGAAGAAAGAGAAGAGACGACTCTATTGAGTGAATTTGTGTCTTAAATTTGTTTAAAAGGTTACATGTGGGCTCAGAAATAGAATGGGAAGGTTAGATAAGGAGGATCAGTGTCACAAAGAAGCCAAGAGCAAGAAAAAGAAGAAATGACTAAGATCTAAAGTCTTCAGGCTCAAAGCAGTTCAGAATGAGTCCAAAAAATTGGCTAAGTATGGAGGAGACAGCGGAGAGAGGCACATGTTGGCACGACGCTTCTCCAAAGTTGAATCCAAAAAGGGAGGCTCAAATGAGTGACAGGATTCCACATGTCCAGATCCCTAAAAATTTGCATGGCTGTTGAAAATTCTTCAAGTAGGCAAGAAGGTGTCAGGTGTCAGCTCAACGCAAATGCAAAATGGGAGCCCAAGGTGGAGACACAAACTTTTTCCATCCCTCCACGTAGAAAATGGTCAACAGAGGTCAAAAGGTAGATAGGGTGGGCCTCAAAAAAGGCTAAGTATAGAAGTTCTTATAGGGACTGTCACATGTCCAAGCAGCACATCTCCAAGGATAAATCCAAAAGTAGAGGATAAATAAGTGCCAGTTCACCACGTAGTCCAAGTTCCAAAAAAGGTAAGAGGGAGGTCGTTGAAAAGTCCAAAGACCTGTGGAGGATTCCAAGTGTTAACTCAACGCTCCTTCAAAGAAAAATCTTGATCAAGATTTTAAGCGAGCGCAGAGTCTCCACGCATCCAGTCTCCAAAAAGGGACAGAGTCGGGTTGAATAGTCAATGCATGGTGGCAGGCCGACGAAGAGTTCCAATTGTCCAAATGGTCCTAACTCAAGGGTTGAATAAAGATATAGTTTATATACAAGCGCCAGACTTCCGCATATCCTCAGTCAAGAAATATGACCCTGTTGAGCAAAGGACTTGGCCAAAAAACATAGAAATTGAGTAGGCCAGCGAAGGAAGCCACATGTTAGCCCTGTGCCATTCTAAGAGAAAATTACAGAGGCCACCCTCAAACAATTTCCAGCCCTCCATGTGTCCCATATTAAAAAGGGGGCCTATTTTTTCAAATCATTTTTCCTACCCTTTTGTATAGACCCAATATAAACTTCAAAGGGGCATATCTTTCGACTCGGGGATCGAACTATTACAAATCTAACACCGTTGGAAATATCTCGGCCTTTTTTACACCATGGATATCTAAAAATTTAAGTTTGGGGAGGTTAGGTGGGAGAAAAATTGAGGAACATCTTCAAGGCCATTACTGTAGGATGTATTTTTTCCCAATAACCAGATCAGATTTGATCTATTCCACCATTTCATCCTCCTTCGAGGTGTCAAACTAGTGATTAATGCAGTCAAGACCGCTTTTGGGAGGAATTTTTTTTAGGAGGAATTGATAGTAGTGGTTGAGATTCAATTTTTTTTTCCCACTTCTCTCTCTTTCTCCCCATTGTATTAAATCTATAAAAGCAGGGTCGAGACTCATTGTAAAGGGTTGGACATTATTTTATTTTTCATAGGCTCCCCTTTCCTCTTGGGAAAGGTGTTCATGGAGTTTTAGACCTTCCATTTAAATTGCAATATGTTTCCTACCTCCTGGCCATTTGTAATTCATTGTATCAATCTGTAGAGCAATAAAACATATTTGTGATTGATTTTGGATCCTTTCTTGTCTCCTTTTCTCTCATATGGTATTTCATTATAAATCTATTTATTTGTGCTTGATTATTGTATGCATTTTGTTGGTTTGTGTCTATAAAAAAAACTAATGTTCATCATTCCTTCACTGCATCACCTTGTAGCTTAGTTTTGATTTCCTGTATTCCTTTTATCCTTGTCTCATTTCTAAAAATTAGATTAGGTTTAGGAATAGGTCCTCTGCAAGTTTCCACAAATGCACTTAAACATAGGAATAGGAACAGGCCTTTAATCTAGAGATTTTTCCCATTTTTTAAGTCTCGCACTTTGGGGAAAACTCAATGTTATGTGAATCACACCAAATGAATCTGCCTTAGAAAATCAGATCTGATGACTCATTTGGTGGTGCTATGATTTTTCACTAGCAGAAGTATCACCAAAAGTGCTTATTGCTGAGTTGTTTTACCAACGAAGCTGTAAGCAAAGGTATATTTGAAGATCTCTCACCTTGAAGTCTCTCTGAATCCATCTTGATTCTTTTGAAGTGTAGTTAGAAAAAGAGAGGTCTCAAATGTGGAGCTTTTTTTTCAGTATGTAAATAGTAGTTGGAGTATATAATGGATTGTAAGCAAGAAGTTCATATCTCAAACATGTCAGGGGTGCCTTTAACATTTTCCTAGAGTAGTAAGTGTTAGAAAATATCTTTCAAATGGCGGTTTACATGTCAATTACCTTTTTGGTGTTGTAATTAAGTGTTCAAAATTATTATATTGGTCTAATATCTCAAACATTCTATGTGAAGACCATATATGGATGTTGTGTCATATAATTCAGTGACTGTACATTGCAATCTTGATGGATGGGAGATTTTTTTAGTAGCTCATGTTTAAAAATTGTTTGAAAAATATGGAAATTACCTCCTCATAACTTTAGGAATTCAAATTTTTATTTTTCATAAAAAAAATTGGACAAGAAATCACTTTTTATACGGCCTCAGGTATGTATAGTGGATCAACACTATCCCTAGGGTTTTAAAGAAAATTTTGATAGATTATTTCTATCCATTCAAAAAAAAATAGAATTTTTTGTAGACATATTTGTGCACCTATCATTACTTTGTTGAAAAAAAATCAATTGATTTTATTGAGTTTAGAAAAATAAATTCTTACTAGTCATTTTGCACAGTTGAGTTTGACTATCACATAAGATTTTTCTCAATCTCACAGTTTAAAAAGGGGTTGAATGATTGCTAAAGATCAATGTCATGGTTTAAAAAGGTTTTTTTTTTGTGTAAGTGCAATTTTATTTCTCTTCTAATAGCCTATGTCAGTGTCCAAATGTGCAGAAGGTGATTTTGAAGACAACAAATGAAATTGCTTTAGTAGTGAGTGTTATTAACCATCTTGCAAAGTGCAGGTAATCTCAAAAATGGTGAAGGGATGTTCAACTTGGGTAAGGTTGTAACTGAGTGCACAAATAGTCCTTTCTCAAGATTGTAACTCAGGTAGCTATCAAGCTTACTAATTTCTTCATTTTTTTGAAAGTGAACAATGCAAGGTATATTCAATTCAAATTGAATGGATGTTTATTAGAATTTGAAGAGACTTAAACAGATATAACCTCATGAAACTATCTCAAATCTCAATTGGGAAGGCAAAAAGATGGTCTTGCCTTTTTCATACAAGGAGAAGTGTAAAGATACTTTTGAACTTTCGAAAGTAGATGAAGAGAAAAATGTTGAATGTAAGAGTTCGAAGTTGAGAGAGTGGAAGTTGAAAAGTAAATTTACAACAACAAAAAGGATTGAAGAACAAAATTGAGATTACTTTTTGAGACCAAGGATGTGAGATGAGCTAGTGAAAAAAATGGTGTTAGGAACAAACACACAAAATTGAATTAGAGGAGATATAGAAATATGATATAGAGCATGAATCATGTTGGTATTGGATAAGGTCTAATAATAATATGAGTGAGAAGGCAGTATAGGGAAAAAAATGGAAAGTGAATTGTGATTATGCCGGAAAGGGATCAAATATGAGTTGCAGGTTGAGAAATCTTGATTAGGAGCAGGATATAAGAGACCTAATAAAGTTTAGAGATAAAGGAAATTTTTTCTAACTGAGACAACATGGTTTTGGGATCCAGAACACTAAGACCGTAGCTTTTAAGAGTCCAGAAGACTAATATAAACAAGATACTCATCTTGTAGCCCAAGAAGGATAATTGATTAATGCTAAGAGTGAGATAACAGGTGAACTAGAATTAACTATTTGATGAAAGTAAATGTGAATTATGAAAGGTAGGTTGGAAATTTAGGATCATAATGATATTTTTAGCATCCAAGATGAAGAGTGATCAATTTTTGTATACAAACTAATTTGCAACTTAGTATAATCAGGGATTCGGTGCTTCCTTACATGTGGTAGCTTGAAAAAGATTAGTGACTGCTAAATAAATCACTTTGAGAGTTGTTTATTCTAACATAAAGTAGTTTCTTGAGTGTATTTTGGGGTTGTAGCCTCAAAAATTTGAGTTACAGCTCAATTTAAAATCATTGTAACACATAGGACAAATTGTCCAAACTTGGATCTTTGATTTTAGTGCGTTTTCTCCCTTCTGGGTTTCCCACATAAACATTGTGTACTATATCTCTTTCATGTGCTTTTGTATGGTTTCATAATATTTTTCCTAACAATTATTGTGAAGTTGAAATATTTGAAAATTTTAAGTAGACACTGATTCACCACCCTCTCAATGTCTAAATTTATAACAATTGGTACCAGAGCCTGGTTCTCTAGAATCAAGTATAATAGCTTGGAGTAGGTACTTCCTAAATCACAAAAATAGTTATTGAAGTAATTCCTAGTAGAATTTCAAGAGAAAAATATGTTAGGAGGATGAAATATCAAATGAAGAGGAATTTGAGGTAGATATTGAAGCAGAATTGATAAGTTCTCTCAATGAATTGAAATATCAAAGGAAAAAGAATGAGAAATTAAAGGCCAAGTTGAAAGAGTATGAATAACATATCAAGATTTTTGAAGAGAGTAAAAAATAGAAATATGAAGAGGGATTCAAATATCTTGAGGCATAATTGCATTTTGTTTCAACATCTCTCAGAAAAAAAGAGGAAAAAATATTAAAATTAGTACAGACTTGAAATCTCGGGTTGAAACAGTGACAAAATCTCTACATGCCAAAGAAGACACCTACATGAGATGTGAAGAAGAGCTGATATATTTGAGAGATGAATTAGAGGAATTAAATGAGTGACTAAAAATGTATAGCAAGTAAGAAAAGAGATCTGTATCTCTAAATGAAATGTTGGATAAGAAAAAGGTAGCAGATGAAAAAATTGGTTTGGGTTTCATTAAAGAGACTACAAATAGGATTGAAGATAATAATGTTGGTTCAAGTGGACAGTCAATCATGAAGGCAATTAAGAAGAAAAATTCAAGAATTCCTAAACCTATTTGTCAACCTAACGCTTTCATGTATAAAATAAATTTTAATATATATTGTTATTCATGCTATGGTTTTGGACATAGAGCTAAGAATTACATAAATAAATTTTACGAAGAATACCCATGGAGAAACTATAAAAATAAATATAAGAGGAATGTTGTGTGTTTCAATTGTCAAGAAAAAGGGCATGTAGTAAGACATTTCTTAGAGGAACCAATTATTCAATATTGGACAGAAGAAGACTCAAGGAGCAGGAACTATGTTGTATGTTTTAATTGTCATAAACAAGGTCATTTGGAAGACACTACCATAGATATCCCAAATATAATAACAGGTGGCATGAATTCAAAATACAAGTTCATAAGACTCCAAGTATGAATATCAGTCCTAATAATGACACTAAGACAACCATGGTTAAAACAACTCCTAAAAAGAAGAAAACTAAAAGGATATACAAGGTTAAGGAAGCAAACCCAAGAGTTGAGGAATAAAAAAAGGACAATAAACTAGTGTGGGTAGATGACGCAAGCTCAAGAAATACATCAAGATTAGATGATTAGGAAAATAAGATTGAAATAAAGCCAAGAATCAGTCATGAAGAACACTCACTCATAGTTAGGAAACAACAAGGAAATGAAACATACCATGCATGTTTGACAAGAATATAAGTCTTATGAAATGAAGATAGGTCATCCAACAGTACATCAAAAAGGAAATACAAGGCTTCATAGGAAAGAGAAGGAAATATTGATTCATCAAGCCTCTTTGGTGACTTCCTATTGTTTTGAGAGAGTCTATCAAGAATAAGGTGTCTTCTCTAGGCTTCTAGAAGGCATAATCTCTTTAAAAGAAGCATGGATGTGAACCTGAGAATAATCATTATCAGTATATGTTGATGGCAGACCCTCCATGTTACAACTGGAATGAGCATTAGATGGTATGGTAGTTTACTCTCTTATATGAGTGTTAAGCATACACCACTTATGTTAATTACTTTGAAGAACATGTATATTTTTCTAATCAATTGAAAATTTCTTCATATCTGTCATTTATTTATTTAAGGTTGTTTTCATGTAATTCAAACCATTTCTATCTTATATGATTTCTAATTAAAATTAGAGGATTTAAATGAGTCAAGAAAATATGGATATGTCTGCAACCTAGGTGGTAATGTTCCTATTAAGAGTCCTAAGATAAGAAATTCATAAGAACTATGAAAATTATGATCTAGTGTATAATGGTTGTCTATGTTCAAGAAATATGTCATGTATTAATTAATAAAAAATAGTCTTCACAGAAGCTATCGTGTTAAGGAGTGTCTGAAAGGCTCCACAAAGATGAAAATTCAACTCCTCAAGAAAAATAAATTTCTTGAAGATTTGAGAAAAAGGTACCAAGGTTATTTTTTTTCCAATCAAACCCAAGTAAAGTCTGTCATACTTGTCTAGAAATCAAGGATCTACCACCAAATTTGTTGAATTTTCAAACAAGTAATTTAGTCTTGATGCATCCTACAAAAGCTCAAGACTGGTCTGTGGCTTCAAGAGGACTCTCATAGTCCTTATATAATATGAAGTGTGTTTGATAAATGAAAAGTTTGTTCTTTGTGAGATAATGAGCATGAAGTGTTCAAAATTCTTGAAATCCCAAACTGAAAAGACTCGAGGGTTACATGTATGAAGTTATCATATTGAAATATTGTATAGCTATAGGTATGAAATGTACAAGTTATCCAAATTAGTCCATATTTTTGTCATTATATTTCTGTTGCAAGAATGATTAGGTTCTAAGAAAAGTGTCTTTGTGTAAAGGAATGTGTCAGAGTGTCTCTATTATTCATTTTGAAAAATATCCTTATAAAAGGCTGGTATGAAAGTAAATTCATATAAGTCATGTGAAATTATGTATCCTGAATATCAAATTATACCTCCATGATTGTTGAAAGGAGTCCAAAATGTGAAATAATCATTCATAATGAATACCAAGGAAGGCATGGTGATGAATTTGTAGGAGAAATTTCCTTTCTTGATCAAAATAGTGTCTTTGAACTGATATATAGATGTGCAGGGTGGTATGCCCACTAATGAGCTATCAAAAAAAGTGAAAACTGTAACAGTGGTCTATGCACTACTAAGTGCTTAAGGTGTGTTTGTGTATGCTCTTTGAGTCTTGTTAAACTGTGCCTCCAAAAAAACTATGTCATGTGTAAGAAAATTGTTTAGATGAATCATAATTCTTGGTGATGTTAATTCATAAAGTTAAAAGAAAATTCAAGACATTATTGTGTATCTCAATAGTCAGATATGATGTTAACAGGAGATTGATAGTCTGAATGATGAGACTTGAGGCTACATGAGGATTTGATACTTCAAAACCTGATTCACAATGAAAGAGTGGCTTCAAGTGTGTACTCTAAGGGTTTAAAACATATAATTGCATCAATGTAAAGGCATAAAATCAATGTGAGTGGAAATGGGTTGAAAAAATCATTCAAATTCATCATCAACTAAGATAACAAGTTGTGAATTTAAGAAGGCATCTTGATGGTCTCAAAAGCATGCGGTAGGAATAAGAATTTCATCCTAGAGACACGAAGTGTAATCATTATGTTTTGCATGGAAATTTCATGTTTATTAAAGTCATAATAGGCATATAAGGTCTTCAAAATGTCTAAGAATGGTTGTCTAGTTCATCATAGGTCATCATAGGTTGATGTACGTACCCAAAATTATAAGGGTACTATGCTGCTAGAACGATGTTACACATGCCCCAATGATGATACAGGTCTCCTCACAAGGTGTTCGGGATTCAGAAAATATCTCCAAGTGTATGTTAACATCCCACATGCCCTGCTTAGCCTTCACGTGCTTTGTTTTGCTCTTTTCCCCTCTTTTCCTTTTCATTTTTTTCTTTAGTGAAGAAACCGTCGCCTTGCCTGAGCGGCGGTCTCATGACCACCACCTAGGCAAGGTGGCGGTCCTGTAACCATCCCCGTACTCAGGGTGGTAGTCCTTCATGCATTCTCAAGCACATTTCTTTGAACGTGACTCACGTAAATTTTAAACTTTTACCAGCTTTCTCACTCGCTTTGGCTAGTATTTATGTTTTATGTCCCCTGGAATAGTGTTTCTTCATTGTTTGATGGTAAAAAATTCCTAGTTGGAGTTACCTTTGGGTGAATGGGAATTCTATAAATAGCTGGTTTTATTACAAGAAAATGGCCCCTCATCCTCTCATTTCAATAGTTTATACTTTCAGTTCTTGCTTAGGAATTCAATAGTTTTCATTTGTTGCATGCATAGTTAGTCTTATTTTGTTGTTTAGAAGCCACATGATCTTTTTGTTCTAGTTTTATTACCATTTCATACAATCAATTAAGGTAGGATAGTTTCATTTTCAGTCTAAAGCTATTAGAGTTGCAGGTTTTGTTCGTCAAGAAGGATAGTTTTAGGTTCATGATGTTTTGTGTTGTATGACTTGCAATAAATCCCACTAGGAATTGCATAAGCCAAGCTCTATTCTCTTGCGCTATCCCTCTCCTACTCACATTGTATTCCATCTACATCCAAAGCTGCCATTGTTCCAATACCTACTTCTTTTGATGCTAGCATTACACGCTTTTCTGGATTCACGTGAGTATGAAGGAACGAGGAGACCACACTGAGGGGACAAAGCCACACACAATTGGATTCGCCACTTTTCTGTAAAATCCAGGTTCAAGCTTTCAAAGTTCTAGTTAAAATATACCAAATAGAGTAGTGAATTACTTCATTTTGGTTACGTTCATTTTCGATATTACCGGGGAAGTCATGGGGATCGATAGTTTATGAGAAACTGTGATTCGTTCCTCACTTCTGAGGTAGGATCGAAAATATTTCAATTAAATTAGATCAGTTATTTAGTTATTTAGAATAGATTCACAACTGCAAAGACAAGTAGCTATACTCGGCTACCTTGTTTTTTTTAATTCTGTTATTAGGTTAGTTGTCGTTTTCTAGATATATTAAATAGTTGTTATCTTAATTCTATTATATATTCTGTCAAAAATACAAAAATAGAGAATTTATATATGCTATGGATATACTTTGCATAATTAGTTTACTTTTTTTTAGTTAGATTTATATTGTTTTTGTTGTATGACAATCACGGGACCTAGGGAGTCTAGAGAATACATATTTGAGCCAATTGCGCCTTAACCCAATATTGTTGCAGCAATAACTGACATAGACCAAAATATCATAATCCAAGTCTTTTGAATAACAACAGACCTACAAGAAATCAGCTCACAGTTAAGAGGATTAAACATAGAAGATGAAAAAGCACACACGTTTTGGATAAACTAGTCAAACTGCAGATTTCTGTAATAGATATCCACATGACTTTAGAAGGGCTTAAAAGAGAGAAAACGTTTGGTTGTGATCCTTTGGTCCTAGAGCCAAATGTAGGAGACATTCTCATTGACATAAACACTAGCTTAAAAATTCAAGTTGCTAGAATGCTTGTAAGGTACTACGAGAAGATTGCACAACTTTTAGTTCTAAACATAGAGGCCGAAAATTCATGTGACTACTGGATATTAGGGATTAGGGATTGATTATGCACATGACCATAGGAAGTCCACAATGACCATGAACTTACGGTTGTGATCCACAGGTCCCACAACCCAACGGGCCCATGGGTCAATCAAACATTGATGTTGGTTTATGCACATTAGTATTTAGGTCCTCTCCACTTCCACCAATAATTATCACACAACTATCCTCACTAGATGTAGTAGCTAATCAAGCTAATAATTTCTGTACTAGACCAGAGAATCACCCATATAATCCACCATATATCTGTCATCCATTTTTCATGACCCTATCAGGGGATATCTATGAAGCACCCACAGGTCATTTTCCACGTATTCCACAACCTATAGATCAGATCATGCCAGAGCTCAATATTGATTGGAGCCTTGGAGCAGTCATCCTCGCCAAATGATCTATCATGCCAGTTCAGGTTAGGTTGGCCTTCTTTACTTTAGATTCACATATTCCATTAGTGCGTTTTGAAGACATAAGATTTCCTAACTATTTTTTCTGTACCCCATGTATATTCCATCCCCACCGACTGTCTCGACATGACCTCGGGAGCTCAGGTGCGAGGAAGAGTTACTTGTAGATTCCCATGCTCACTTGTCACTTTTCCATCATATAAAATTGGTGAACCCAACATGAAACAAACAGTTCTTCCTCTTTCCAATTATTCTATGAGTATCCATATACCCCCCCAATATGTTGGGATATGATGCATACGACAGACCTCTCTCAGGTCTTGAAACAAGCTATAGTCAAACAAATAGACAACCATCGCCCTCGCTTTCTGCATGGGCTAATAACTATTCAAATAATTACTTATTATCTCAATCTCTCCCTCAAAGAACTAGCTCAAGTTATTCATATTATTAGAGGAGTTTGATCAGCTTGCACAACAACCAAAGCCTTCAGGCTCTAATAATATGACGTTTATTGGAGAATCCATTTCTTTTATGAGTAATATTTAGCACGCTTCACTAAAAGTGAGCAACGCTTCCAAAACATGTATCCACCAGTAGGGAGCTTACAAGTACAATTTGATACCCTATTCCAAGAAAACACCCCCATTCCTCCACCTATGGGAAATTCCCTCAGTGAAGCTTGGCAGGGTAACTACTAATTCATACCAGGATATCATACCCCTTTGCAACCTCGAATGATACAACAAAATCCCTTAAGGCAAAATACCATGTCTTCACCAAACGAGGTCATCTCAGCCTTAGTTGAGAAATTTAAAGGGTTGGAACTTGCTCAAACAAGTCAAAATTCACAATTCATGCAGGTAGGAACTTCCAATCCTCCACATCATCCTAGCTAAGTATACCTCCTCACAGGAATAGGAACATTGGGCATGCCTCCTCAGTATTCACAAAAAACACCAACTAGAACCACGTTATGTAACACGACTCCAGTGGAAAATATGATACCTCCCGGTTTAGTACAAAATAATCCATTTCTGAATAATGCTCCTCCATACTTAAACATGTATTCCAAGTCACAACATGGAGATTTCCTTATGCCCTTGCAAATACATATGCTACACCTTATCAACAAACCATCCCATCTCCACCCCCTCAGCAAACACCATCAATGGTCAAAACCTATGTTATAGGAACTTATTTAGAATATTTGAAAGAACCTTTGGACTTCACTATACGAAGTTTCATGCTTCCAAGACCTCTCCCTGATCTACCCAAATATAAAGGAGAGGGAGAACTCAATGCACATATTAACACCTATGCCACATCCATTTAAAAATTACTCCCTTAGGATGGAGTTGTTGCTAAAATATTCCCCAAAACTTTAGAGGGTATCGCCCTCGATTGGTATTATAGAATACCTAAAGCCTCAATACATTCATTTAAATAACTTGTTTTGGAGTTCATCAAGGCGTTCGACATGAACAAATTTTTGAGAACAGGAATAAGGGAATTCTTTCATATTAAACAATAAAATGAATCTATTTCTCATTTCATCCAAAGATGGCGTACAGTCCTCTATTCTTCAGCAAGCACTCCAAACATGGATCAGATGGAACTATGTGATTTATTCCTTCATTCTCTCAGCAGAGAGATAAAGGAAGAATTCCAGAAGTTCCCACTAAGAACTTATGATGAGGTGCTTGAGAGCGCTCTCTGAATAGATCAAGCTACAATAGATAGCGGTCACAAGGCATATGGAACAAATGGGAAGTTAATCATCCCCAAAAAAATACTACAACTTATCCTACTACCAAAAATTCCAATCAAGGACCTAAAATCCTTAACAAGAACCGTGGAGTGACAACAGATGGAGTAACTGACCAAACTAAAAAGGAAAATGTTGTAAATGCTCCACCACCGGTTAACAATCAAAGAAAAACAATTTTACCCCAACAATCAACGTAGTGGATTTTAATCGTCCACAACAATAACAACAACAATGGAAGATCCAGACACAGGGTCCAAGTCAAAACTCAACTGGATATCAAAACCAAAGGAAACAAACACAAAACTTTGATCATAATAGTCAATGGTTTAATCAGAGTTTTGGACCACAACATGTGTCAAACCAACAACCTAGGAGTTATAATCCCAACTCATATTTCTGTTTCCACAAAATTCGAGGCCATGACACTAGGACTTGCCATGACTACAATAAATTCATGCAACGTTTTCCAGATGAACAAAGAAAACTTTTCATAGATATGTTCTTAATAGATCCTGCATCACCTGCATCAAACACTTTCACGGGACCAGTCTCCCCTCAAAATTCACCCCCAAGATCTTTAATGATCCACTCCCAAATCACAATAACAAAAAATTAAATCCAAATGGGAAAAACAAGCGTGTAATGATAGAAAACAATGATCATGAAGCCTCGACTTCACTAAATCCACCCGTCGCACCACAATTAGGAAATCAACCATGAACCAAGATAGTCGGTTTAGTGGAGTTAGACACTAAGCTACATGTGGAAGCCATAACAAGGACATGATATTATTCCTCTCAGCCAAATGCAATCCATCCACTAGAGCAAGATAACATTCATTAAACATTAGTAAAACCCGTAGGTGCCTATGATTTAATTAATTACCTAACAAAGGCCTTCTCTCACATCTCCCTTTTGGACTTGTTAAAGAACTCTCCTGCCCATAGGGCTGCTCTTTTAGAAGCATTAGGTTTAGGTTATTTAATTAACATCACTCCACCTGCCAAAACATAGGTAAACCATATAGACTTTTATATCCACCCTCTTGGGCAGCTAGATAGGGATGCTTAATTTATATTTGACATAAAAAAAATGCCAACAGACACTAAGATTACATGTAGAGGCGATCCATTCTTACATTTACAAGTGTACGTTTATAAAAATTACGTTAAAAACGTAATGGTTGACGATGGGGAAGTAGTTAACATAGTCCCCTTCTCTTTCCTTCAAAATCTAGGATATGGAGAAACAAATTGTTCCACGACTCGGAATACACTAAGAGGCTATGATAGCCTTAAAGACACTTTGATTGGGACTATAATACTACTAGTCACCTTAGGACCCAAAATAATCCTCACTAAGTTTTATATTATATATCAGGAAACCAACTATAATATGATCCTCGACTGACCATGGATACACCGTATGAAGGCAATCCCTTCTACGTTATTTCAGGAAATAAGACTCTTGCACTTAGGAAAGATATTCATAGAAAAAGGTGATCCAAAACCATTCGATATACACCTAGTAGACCTGAAGAAAAGGTCAGGTGTTCACTCTGAGTTTGAACTCCCAACAAACCAACTTAACAAACCAACCAACTCAAAACTGGAAGAAAAGTTGATACTTACAATAGAGTTAGAAATTACGAACCTAGTAAAGAACATATCAACACTCAAGGATGAAGCTAACGTTGTAGAAATAGTGTCATTAGGAACTACTGCAATAATTGTTGAGTTGCTAGAGCAATATTTTCCAATTTTCCTACTATTTGATTCCATAGGTATGGGATGTACCCTAGGTGTTGGTTCTCTTCTAGCAGAGGAACTCTGTATGGTAGAAGTAACCGAAGTAGAAGAAATATACGTAACGAATGTCTCAACATCCATCTTCCCAAATAAACATTGGACTCTCCACTTTGATGGAGCTAGATGTTGTTATGGGGTTGGGGTAGGTGTGATATTTACTTCTCTCGAGGGAAAGATCCTACCATTCACCTTTAAATTAAATTTTGAATGTACAAATAATGGCACTGAGTACGAATCCCTCCTCCTTGGTCTCATCATAGATAAAGGGATCGGTGTTATTGACATTAGAGTGGTAGGAGACTCACAATTAGTAGCAAACCAAGTCTATGAGGTGTATGAGACTAGAGTTGAACACTTACAGCTCTACAAAACAACAGTATTAGATTTGAGCAAAGGATTTAACTTAATATCCATTGAGGAAATCCTACGAGAACAAAACCTTCTTGCAGATTCAATAGCAACCTCAGCTTCACATTTCACTCCAAATAGTGAGTTGGAAGACACCCGTTTCATGGTATCCCCTTTGTACTGAACCGTTAGTAAAGAAAACGTCAACAAAACCTCTTCTAACACACATAACTGAAAATAAATCAACTATCTTAGGTCACATTTATAGTGATAGAGCCACTCTTGATTACCTAAACACCTATGCAAAGTTACATCTCACCCATCACATGGTAGATTTTTCCTTAATCCCACATTCGTCTTCTTACTTTGGAAATCCCATGGTAGAGCTTCCCCCATAAAAGGAACTCAACATATACACGGTAGAAAATGGAGAAGATCTGGAACTACCTGCAGCCATGCCTGAGTTTGAAGAAGGTAACACTTCCTTAATCAAAGGAATGATTGATATTAACATCAGAACAAAGGAAGAACTAAATATCTTGAAACTAGGATCTTCGTTAACTCCAGAAGAGATAGAAATACACACTCAAATCCTCAAAGAACATCAAAAGGATTTTACACTTAATTTTAAATAAATGATAGGAATTGCACCACACATTGCGGTACATAACCTCGTCACCAAATCAGATGCAATGCCAATTAAATAGAAATCAAGACCAATGAAACCCAAGGTAACTCTCATGGTGAAGGAAGAAGTAATGAAACTTCTCCAGGTAAGGTTCATCAAACCAGTCGATTATTCTCAGTGGGTATCTAATATCATCCCTGTTCTCAAAAAGAATGGGAAGATACACTTCTGCATAGACTTCTGAGACATTAATAAGGCGTGCCCTAAGGATGACTTCCCATTACCATCCATTGATGTCATCGTTGGCACAACAGCTGGATTTGAGCTTTTGTCTCTCATGGATGGGTTCTCGGGATACAATCAAATCAGAAAATATGAACAAGACCAAGCCAAAACCATGTTTATAACTCCTTAGGGAACTTATTGCTATGTTGCTATACAATTCAGTCTCAAGAATGTTGGCGCTACATACCAGTGGGCAATGACATACATATTTTACGATCTTATTCATAAAGTCAAGAATCCTATGTAGATGACTTATTGGCCAAGGCCAAGAAGTTCTGTGATCACCCGGAAGTGCTCCACATCATTCTTTCACGTTTGATCGAATAAGAAGTCACACTAAACCCAGAACAATGCGTATTTTGTGTGATAGGAGGGAAAATCCTAGGTTAAATTATATCATCATGAGGGGTCAATGTAGACCTAGTTAAAATAGAGGTTGTTCTTGAGATGATCGCACCATTAGAAGAATTTGGCATTAGATCGTTTCTTGGAAAGCTTGGTGCAATCCAGAGATTCATTCCGGACTTAAGTTTTTTTGTTCATCCGATAAAAAATTTTTTGAAAAAGGATTGTTGCATTATTTGGACAAAGGAATGCCATTAGGCCTTCGAAACAGTTAAACGCTTCTTATTGTCTCCTCCCATGTTAATGCCACCTAGACTAAATCATCCTTTAATATTATATTCACGAGCTACAAATGTCTCGCTAGCCTACATGTTGGCTCAAGAAGATGATGATAAATGAGAACATGTAGTCTATTTTATTAGTTGAACATTTCTCGATTATGAAATATGTTATATGCAAGTAGAACGAGAATGCCTTGCCATAGTCTTTGCAACCAAATGTTTAAGACATTACATGTTAAACCAGGAAACAAGGGTCATTGTGAAGATAGACCATTTACAAACTTTCTTCATGCAAGGGTCCTTGTCTAAAAAGGCTGGATGATTTATAACCTTAATGGGTGAATTCAAATTAAATTTTGTACACCAGAATTCCATTAAGGGACAAATCATTGCAGACTGGTTAGCTGAAAACCCATTAGACAGAGGTGATCTAGTAGATATAGATTTTCCTGATGAATGCATATATTACATCGAAACCATACCTCCTATCTCTGAATTTCCTTGGTATACTGATATTATCAATGTTATCATGGACCATACATATCTAGAAGGTGCTACACCAAAAAAAATAAGGTGGTTATGCATTATCGTAGCTAAATATGTTATTATAAAAAAAGTGCTCTATCGTAAGGATTTCGATGGAATGCTTCTAAGGTGTGTTGACACAGAAGAATCCAAGAAGATTCTCTACGAATCCCATAGTGAAATATGTGGAGGCCATTTCGGTGGTCACGCCACCGCTCGCAAAATTCATCGAATGGGATATTTTGGCCCACTCTCAAACATGACGTAGTGAAATTTGTATATAAGTGCCACAAATGTCAAGAATTCTCTCACGAGATTCACATGGCATCACAATCCTTGCAACAAATCATGAATCCATGGCCCCTTTTCTACATGGGGCCTAGATTTGATAGGAAAATTCTCTCCCTCGTGAATGGATGTCCATAACTTCATAATCACAGCCATCGAATATTTTACCAAATGGGTAGAGGATATGCCTCTTACCACTGTACCAAGTTCTGTGATCACCAAGGTCATTTTGAACTAGATCATTTGTAGGTACGGTGTCCCACAAGTCATTATCTCAGATAATGGCACGTCCTTTAAGAATGATGAGGTCAGTGAGCTATGTAGTAAATTTAAAATAAACCATCATATGGCCTCCCTATATTACCCTAAACCCAACGGGTAGGTTGAAGCAACAAACAAGACATTGAAAGTTATTCTTCTCAAAATGGTAAAATAAAATGAATGAGATTGGCATTTGAAGTTATATCTAGCCTTGTGGGCCCACTGATCCTCAATAAGAACACCAACAGGAGTAACTCCTTTCTCATTGGTATTTAAAGTAGTAGCAGTTCTCCCACTTGAGGTTGAAATACCTAGTCTCCGCATCTCACTACAAGGGATTCTGGATGAGGAAGCTTATAGAGAGGCACACCTCTCCCAACTGGAAAGCCTAGATGAGGCTAGGTTAAACATTGAATAGTGGCATAGAGTCTATGCTGACCGGATGTGTCGGTAGTATAACAAAAAGGTCTATGAGTGAGAAATATATGAAGTAGATCTAGTTCTAAGACTATACATCTGGATTGATAAGAAGAACGGTGAAGGAAAGACTATGGAAATGGTGTGTATCTCTTATGTACACTGGAAGGTAAGGAATTCAACGAAAAAATCAATTCCTGTGCATCTTAAATGATTTTATGCATAAGAAACCAACACTATTTGTATAATTATATCTACATTGCATCTTTATGTAGTTAGGTTCATTTTGTTCATTCGTTTCATAAAAATTTTGTGATCAAGAAACTTATTCTCAGGAAATTCATTATAAACTTCTGAAAGCATTGGAAAAATCATTCAAATCATACTTATTCATTTTAATAACATCATCAATTGTTTCATAATCATTTCATCAATTAAAGCTAGATATGACAAAGTCTTAATGGTAGCCATACCAAGGCCTGCATGCTTGTTCTCGTTTTTGTTTCTTCCTAGGATAGTGGCTTGCCTATGGTCTATTCTAAAATATTCGTGGTGTCACATCTATCCTGTATATAGATCTCTTTACAAATAAGAGCATACTGACATTTTTCTCAAATAAATAAGTCAAATATAGATCAAACAAAAAAATTTACTTTTACACATTTCCTTGCCCTATCAACCTTTGGTGATGAGCTTACATCTCTTACTAGTGACGTAGGGTTGGGAAAGGATGGGAATGCCCTTACTCGCATGTGCCTTATCCATGGTGATAAGCCCATGCTTCCTACTAGTAACATGGGTTAAGGTGTAGGGGGTCCTCTTGACAGTAAACGTTGAAGGTCATAAGAAAATAGTTCAAATAAACCTTTGAAATCTTAAGTCAAAAAAAAATGAATCAGATATCTAGAATTCCAAGAGAGTTCAAAATCCTGAAAACCAGATTTTGTCAACCAAGTGGCCATCTACAGATCTAAGTCTAGATAAACTACAAAGCAAGTCACATTCTAAACTATGGAGTCACTTGAGTAGGGTAGGTTTGTAGCATCTTAATTTGGTTCCACAAACTCTTTGTCTATCTCCCATCATTTCCATTTCAACACACCTCATAGCTTCTGCCCTTTTTAGCTCTCAGTGGAGAGCCCTCGCATCTTACTAGTTGCGTGGAGTTAGGAGTGGGGCAAGTGCATCTGCTCATCATACCAGTTCATCATTACGTTTTGTCAAAACAATATGAAGTACCAAAAAAATTCTTATGAAAGATAAATTTCAAGATCACAAGTTCATTTGCATCATCATACATCAGCATCACGAAATAAAAAAAGAAAGGAAGCATTTTTGTCATCTTTCTCCATTGCATAAATTCTAAAAAGCGTATAAAAACAAGAATTCTAATAAGCATCTAATATACATGTGGAAATGAATCTCAAAATCCTAGACACCAAGAGTATAATCCAAAAATAAGCATATATATATATAATCAGGTTTTATGTACAATGCCATCATGCGCTAGGCATGGTCAAAACGCTCAATGAGGTTGGAAAATATAAAATGATCATATAAATAATCTAGCAAGAGTCACTACAAAAAGGGCCAAGTGGCCTCTCAACCCCTATGAGATCCCTCAGAAGGTGCATGACCACGTCTAGGAATCCAGCTACACCGGCACTCTGAGTGCAATGAGGGCTCACGGTCGTAAATAGTAGCTATAGCCTCGCTATGAGAGTGGCTCCTCATCAGGTGCTCTACAGTCCTATACCTGGTGTTGGTTTTCAAATAGGACTTTTAGAAGAGCAACAGTCAGGGGACAAGAAGTCCCTCCTCTTTAATGGGAGAGGTTCCCTTATTCAGACACGAACTTATTTACAAATATACAGAACGTTATTTTATGGTTGAACTTGGATACCACGAAAATGTTTTCCACAAAAATCATCAGTTACAAAAGGACTGAGGAAAGAGGGTATGAAGATAAGAAGAATAGCAAACGTTTGGAATTATAGATAACAGAATAATTCTTTACGAGTGCGAAGTTGCAGGGAATTTAGAACAGGATTATTTGCATTAGCTGAATATGATTAAATTCAAAGACACAAAGTTCTTCAAACGACCTTCTTCAGATTCATTAATCAAAGACACAAAGTTCTTTCTTGATTGTGCAAGATCACTGTATTTGCAAAAGCAATCAGAGAGACTAACAAATTAGGTACCAAATAATCTTCACAATACTAAAGGAAAACACAGAGATACAGAGATTTTGATAGAGAATGAATAGAAAGCCCTTTTGTATTGATACGCTCAAGATCTATTTACATTTTCTGAGAATATGCCAAGTTCTTCCTCCTCTGAAAATGGCATAGAAAGGCCATTATATAGATTACAATTCAGTTACGTCTTGTAACCGTTTCTTTTAAATAAAGAATAGTTAAGTATCGCCGGTTGCAATATCCTAACTAATTACAAGGAATACGAAAAGAATGGGAAGAAGAGAAAAGAAAGAAAGAAGGAGGAGACAGGTGGCCAGCTACAGGGAGGGACCCACTGTCTTCAGAATTCGCTGCCTGAACTTCTTCAAAGCCTCGGCTATGTCTCTGCCACGTGGAACCGACGTGTTGGCTGCAGACTGAGTCCAAAATCCTAGACACTTCTCCATCTCTTTATCAAACTCGACGTGAGTATGATAATCTTTATTTGCTTCTTTAATGGCATATTAAAGAGAGAAAATGTCCTTCATCTTTTCTTTGGAGATGGTGCTTTCCTTGAACAGATCATTTTTGACAAAAGCTCTGAACTGAGCTTTGATTTCTTGCAGCGACAGGAAAGCACCAGAGTTTTCATCCTGAAGATGACAATGTATATCCTTGAAGGCAGCGACTGTCAGTGCTTTGAAAGCTTCTCCCTTCTGCCAACTATTCTTCATCTCTACCACAGCTTCTTCTAATACTCTGATCTTCCACTCCACGCTGTAGACCCAAGACTTTGATAAATTGTCTTTGGCATCATCAAAAATCTTGTTCGCCATTAAGATGTTCTCATCTGTTTGTCCCATGAGGCGGAGGTCTACTATGCAACTGCTCCAGATTTTGAGTTCTTTATCCATGGTATTGATAGTGGAGGAGAGCTTCAGTTGCATATTACTCACCTTTTCATAGAGCTTGAAAGCTTCATCGATGAAGTTTAACCCAGCAACAAGCATGTCATCCACCATGGTTTCGATAGCTCTGCCATAAACAGAATACTTGTGCATATCTTTTATACTTTGCACTTCATCTTGGCTTAGTATTACAGGAGGAGGTAGAGCAGTCAAAGGGGTGGGATCCAAAACTTTGTCCTTAGATAGAAGAGACTTGATGAAACCTGTAAGAACTCGGGCTTGCTCTTCCAGCTGTTCGATAGTTTCATGTCATTTTTCCACTCGCCCAATAACTCTTGTGACTGTTTCCTGGAGGTTATGGATCTCGCCTTCAGGGGTAGATTCTCCCATTGGGATTCTCAGTAGCTCCAAGTTAGATACTTGCAAGTCCTGTTCTGATTTGTCCATTGCAGGCTTGGCAATCTCCAGGAATTGCTGACCTCGAGTATCAGATACTATTCTGGAGGTGGTTCTTGCTTTCTTGGCACGGGAAGGCGTGGTGCCCAACATGGCTGCAACAGCATCAAAATTTGGTCCCAAGTTTTGGGAGGATGGTTTTCTCTTCCTTTTGTCAACCAAGGGTTGCACCCATGCAAAAGAGGAAGAAGAATCTGCAGGAGAAGCAAGGGGGCCAAGAGACAGGGAGCTCATGACACTCAGGGTCTGTGCAGCTGTTGACTCAAGCTGGGATGTGGAAGGAGTACTGGAGACAATGGCAGTAGAAGAATCAATAGCACCTGGAAGTTCAGTGCTCTGGATCTCCTTGTCTTTATCTGTTGGGTCCTCAGGAACATTTGTAGGAGTTGGCCTCTCACTTTCTTCACTTTCACTAAGGATGATGATGTTCATTATATAGCTGTTTGGGGAGCGGAGTGAATTCAATGCGCATTTAATTACGTAACCACCAATTTGAAAAGCGTCTAAGTATGGATGACACTAGGCACGCTTGGGACATGTGAGACGCGAATGCGCGAAACACGCGGCTCGGGCGAAATGGAGAGAGAATGCACAAAAAGCTTTTGGAACAATTGGGACGAAAATGCGCGAGGTACGCGGTTTGGACATTTCGACCGAAATTGGAACAGCGGGCCCGTTTGGACTTGGGACTTTTGGGACAGAAAGTTCCGGAGTACGCGGTTTGACTGGCTCGGCCGAAAATGAAGCGGGGCACATTTTTTCGGTTTGGGACAAAGAATTTTGAAGTACGCGACTAGGAAGCTTCGGCCGAAAAAGAGAAAGCTCGTACTTTTGACTTTGGGATATTTGGGACAAAAAGGTGTGAAGTACGCGGTTTGGGTGGTTCGGCCGAAATTGGAATGACTTGCACAAAAGTTTCGGGACACTTGGAACAAAAACTTCTGACGGGCCCGAAGATAGGACAATTTCGGGGATTTTGGCCGATCGGGGAACAACTTGCACTTTGGAATTTGGGACAGTCGGGACAAAAATGTCCGACAGGCCCGAAATACATGCGAGAAAGGCCCAATACTTGGATTTCTTCAATTTTATGACTTAGGTACCTCAGAGAAAAGCACTTAGACTCAAAATTTTCAAAATTTGCTCTTGTTAGAGAGGGGAATTTTGAGTAGACAACAGCTAGCTCCTTCTGGGGATGACTTGACATAAATTCACTGAATGAAACAAGGCAAGAACTTAGACAAACTTGGTGTAGCAGACCAGTGCCTTATCCATTGGGCAAAAGGAGTCAAGGACAAACCAATACAAGGGCAACACACACAACAACAGAAGGGAAACACACCAAAAGCAGAAAAGCAGAAACACTGTACATAATATACAAAGGAACTCCCTAGTCACCTAGGACTTGAACAACTTCAAATACTGCCCACTATAAGGAAGTGGGAGGGGGGAACCATCCATGTAATCAAGATAGAAAGAGTTCTTACCAGCAAAGTGTCTTAGCTTGAAAGGTCCAAGCCACAGAGAATCAAATTTTCCATGGCTACCACGAGGTTCATGTCTTTTGTCCCACAACAGCACGGTATCACCAACTTGGAACTCTCTGCTCCTAGCTTTCTTATCAAACAGAATCTTCACCTTCTGCTGGTGGGCAGATATTCTGTCAACAACCTCCAATCTATCCTCATTCAGTTTGTGCAGGTACATGATCCTTTTGTCCAGAGCATCACTGAAACTAGTGTCTTCAATGGCCTTCATTAGGTGCAAGGCTGGTAGTTCCACTGTCACTGGCAATTGAGCCTCTACTCCATACACTACTTGAAAGGGGGACATTCCAATGGCTCTTTTAGGTGTGATCCTGTCTGCCCAAAGAGCATCATAAAGCTTCTTATGCTAGTTTCGCTGAGATTCGTTGACCAACTTCCTTATGATAGTCACCAGATTCTTGTTGGTAGATTCTGCTTGTCCATTTCCCTGGGGATAATAATCTGAAGAATGAGCCAGAGAGATGCCATACCCATAGTAGAAATCCATTATCTCAGTTGAGGAGAAGTTTGAGGCATTATCTGTTACAATCTTGTTAGGTACACCATACCTAACCAAGATGTTCTCTTTGATGAAGTTGCATACTACTTCAGAAGTGGTGCTCTTGACTGGAATAGCTTCCACCCATTTGGTGAAGTAGTCAGTAGCAGTTAGCACATGAGTGTGTCCAGCGCTAGAAACAGGGTTGAGTGCACCAACGAAGTCCAGACCCCATTGTTGAAATGGTTCCTCAATCACAACTGGCTTGAGAGGCAAAGAAGCCAATTTAGGTCTTCCCACGAAAGTCTGACAGGCCTCACATTTATCCACCCACTTGGATGCATCTTTGAACAAGGAAGGCCAGTAATACCCTCCACGGAGTATCTTATGAGCTGTGACTGTTGATGAATAGTGCCCTCCACATGCCTAATCATGAAAAGCTGAGAGCAACTTTCTCTGTTGTTCCTTGTCTACACACTTCAGAAATCTCCCGTCCAAACCACGCTTGAACAAGGCATTTTCCCACAATACATATTGTGCTGATCTCAATTTAACAGTCCTCTTTTCTTTAGCAGTTAAATGAGAGGGGCATTCCCCATAGGTGAGAAAATGGGCGATGTCAGCATACCATTCATCAACTGAACTCAGGAACAGAACAGTAGGAAGGTCAGCTTTCTTCTCCAATAACTCATGTTGGGCTCCTTCAGCAATGAGCTCGCAAAGACCTTTTCCCTGAACCAGCTTGGTTGGCTTGATATCAAGGTCATACTCCTGGACCTTAGCCACCCAGTTTCCCCTCTTAGATCCAAATTCTTGTTGCGTGAGAATTGACTTTACAGTCGTATCTGGGACCAGCACCGTAGAGTGAGAGTTGAGGATATAGAAATGGAACTGCTTGACAACTTTGACTACTGCAAAGGCATGCTTCTCCATCATGGTGTACTTTAGCTCATGGTTCTTCAGGATATAGCTCATGAAGGCAATTGGTAGCTCATGTTTATCAGAATCTTCCTGGGTTAAGACAGCAGCCAGAGTACTATCTGTAGCGTAGCAATAGATAATGAAATCCTTGCTGAAATCAGGGCAGGCCAAAACTGGAGTTTTAGCAATAGATTTCTTGATACCCTCAAAGGATTCCTTTCCTTCAGAAGACCAACCAAATGCTTGCTTTCCTTTCATCATCTGAGAAATATTCAAAGTTAATTCAACAAAATCAGGGATGAATCTTCTTAGAAAATTGATCTTACCGAAAAAGGAATGCACGCCCTTTTTACTAGTAGGGAGAGGAATCTGTTGGATGGCTTGAACTCGTTCAGGATCAATCTTGATGCCATCCTTTGAGACAATGTGTCCTAATAGCTTTCCCTCTGTAACACAGAAGACAAATTTTTTAGGATTCAGGGAGATTCCATGCTCTCTACATCTCTGCAGAACTGTTTCCAGGTGATCGAAATGATCTGCTCTTGTCTTTGAAAACACTGTCAGGTCATCAAGGTATATGACAATACATTTCCCTTTCAAGCTCCCAAAAGCCAGATCCATAGCTCTCTGGAAAGTGGCACCGGCATTAATCAGCCCAAAAGGCATTCTCTTGTAGGCGAAGGTACCCCAAGGAGTTGTGAAGGCTGTCTTATGTTGATCAGCAGTATCAACCTCTACCTGATTGTATCCAGAAAAACCATCAAGCATAGATAACATCTTAGAGCCTGTTACCGCTTGCAAAATCTGATCCATCATAGGCAGAGGGTAGTTATCTTTCAGAGAGGCCTGATTCAGGTTCCTGAAATCAACACAGATGCGGATCTCACCATTCTTCTTCCTAACAGGTACAATGTTTGCAATCCAAGTTGAATGGTGAATGGGAAAGATGATTTTAGCCTTCAGCAGTTTCTGAATCTCCTGAAATATGGTGTCAGCTATCTTTGGGTTGTACTGCCTCTGCTTCTGCTTGAAAGGCTTGATTCCTGGCTTGAGAGGGATAGAGTGCTGCATTTATTTTGGCTTGAAGGCTTTTAGATCTTCATAAGAATAAGCAAGCACATCCTTATATTTCCTTAGAAGGTCAATTGCTCTTCTCCTTTCATCTGATGTGCAACACTTCCCGATGTTTACCAGCTTCGGGCCGTCAGAACTCCCAATATCAATCTTATCATACTCAGCTGATTGCTGAGGTCCAGTGGAAGCTTTAGATCTCACGTATCTGTCATGTTTATCAAACAACTCCTCCAAACTCACCAAACCTTTGGGAATCTTATTTCCTTTGAGCTTAATGCACCCTTCCTGATCACTTTCTTCTCCTTGGGTGATGGCTTGGTCAGAAGACACGCTCTCACGAGGCAGGTTGTCACTTCCTTCGAAATACAGTTGTTCAAAATTGCCCTTGAGCTCCAGGAAGGAAAGCAAATGCTGGTCGTCGTTGAAGACTTGCCAGTTATTAGTATTGTCAGGGACACTAGGTCGGTGGACCATCTCAATAGTGAACTTATCTTGAGAGAATTCAGGATGAGGAATCAACAGTGACCCTGAGACAGCCAGTGAATCAGCTCTGCTGTTCTTTTCTCTGGGAATTGCTTCAATGGAGAAGGCATTAAGGAATTCAATTGAATCCCAAACCTGATTCCGATAATGCTTCAGCCTCCCGTTCTTTACCTGAAACAGGCTTCTGACTTGCTTCACAATCAGCTCTGCATCACCACGAGCCAAAAGATTTTTAACACCTCGTTCTTTGGCCACTTGCAGTCCAAGGATGAGAGCCTCATACTCTGCTGTGTTGTAAGTGTTCTCGAACTGCAATTTAAATGAAAAGGGGTGCAGGCAGCCTTCAGGTGATATTAGCAGAACACCAGCTCCAGAGCTAGCCGAGGAACAACTGCCATCGAATTCTAAAATCCAGACACCATTGGGATCTTTAGATGATATTTTGCAGGGTCGGATTTCATCAGGGGACAAAATCATGTAATTACCATGGCCCCTGTCCTCATAGAGTATTTGTGCCTTGGGATCATCTGTCTTCTGCACAATGTACTCGGACTGCTTCTCAGGTAGTAGCTTCTTCATTTGTCCATTGACAGGTATGAGAGCGTGTGACCAATCCATTTGAATCTCTCCACCCACATCTTTACAGAAGTTTCTGCTTAGCAACATTCCATAGGAAGGAGGAATGTTGGCTACTAGTATGGTAGCCAAGACTTTCTTTTCAGGTAAAGCAGCAAAAGCCACTTGTGCATCTTTAATCCTTCCCACCAAAGGTACTTCCTTACTTTCCATGGAGTAGCAAGATCCATAAGTACGAGTAAGGGTCAAGCCTAAAGCATGAGCTACTTTAGCGGGCATCACATTATCTGAGGCTCCGGAATCTATGACACAGTTACTGAGCCTGTGGCCAGCTATAAGGAGTGTTACATAGAAAGGCTTGATTTTGTCACCAGGCGAGGTGACAGCAGCTACTAGACTAGGCTGTGGTGCAGAAGGAGGTGTGGGAAAAAGGCCTTTGGAGTTGGTCTTGGAATGGGAATTCACAAATTGGATCATCTTGGCAAAAGCTTCTGGATGGGTTTGGTAATATTCAGCCTCTGAAATTTGAACTTTGGTCCTTTTTAGATGATCTACAATGTCAAAGGATCCAGAGGTGGATGGTCCATCATCATTTGGAATCTTAAGCTTATCAACCCTAGGAGAAAAAGAAGAAGAAGCAACTTTGGGGGCAGGATTGGCAGTACTTACCTTTGGTGCAGATGAGGTAGGAATAGGAGATCCTCTTCTGGCAATTACAGGAATAGTTGCAGGTTGCTCTTTGGACTTCTTCAGGGGTTACGTCACCTTTTCCCTCTGATGTGTCTGTTCCCGAGTCATGACAGCGAAGGATTCGCTGTTCATATCTACTACCACTTCATCATAGTCATCTGCATTATCAATGCCTTCAGTGGTAAAGAAATTAACTCGAGATCCCTCGGGTTATTCTGCCTCATCATCGAATTCCTCCAGGAACTCCTCACAAGCTTCGTTATCATCTTCTAGCTCTTCAACCTCGCAAGTTGCATTCACAGGAACTTTGACGGGAGGTCCTTCAAGTGCCAGTCTTGTGTGGGGAGCTGGCAAATGGTTTCTGGGTTGAAAATTTCTTCTCAGAACATCTGCATACGGTGCATGCTGAGCTAATTGTTTCTTTATAGCTACTAGATCATTTGCAAGTTTCTGGACTAATGGATCAGTATTGGGTCCAGAGGTGGAAGAGGAAGAAGCAGCAGATTTAGATTTGGGAGGATCTCTCTTCAACTTCCCTGACATGATTAGGTCATCCTCGACACTAACAGCCAGTTCTTGATCCAGAATTAACGTTCCAAGATTAGCCCTTCTTAGAGCATAACTGACTTTAGGCGTTTGGGCATTCAAAAAGAAACATTTTTGGATTTGATCAACCGGTCGAGTATTCACAGGAATTTTGTTGATCAGTCTGTTGAATCGTGCCACAAATTCTCTCATGGGTTCCGATGGATCTTTCTTTATTTGAGAAATCTGGGCAAGCAGTGCATGCACATCTTCTGCCGGCTTGAAACGGCTTTCGAACTGAGTTCTCATGGTATTCCAGTCGATGATGGCACCAGCCGGAAGGTGATAGAACCAGTCAGCAGCATTTTCCTGTAACGTCTCGATGAACAGTCTTACTGAGATGTCTTCATCTTCAACCCCCAAGACTCCACACGCAACTATGAAGGCTGCAATATGTTCATCAGGGTGCACTTTGCCGTCGCCTTTGAATTTGGGGAAGTTCTTTCGGTTACCTCTAGGTAACTCATGCAAAGGCTGAGTGAGGGCCAGGGGCCCGACACGTTGACCCCATGGTACTTGTGCCATTCTTCTTGGAAATACGGTTCGGAGGGGAACTGTAACACCAGCAAGGATTAAAGCTTGTAGATTAGGACTAGCAGGTTCTGAAGGAACGCCACACGTAGGACTTCTTTCTCGAACAGGTGGAGTGCTCGTTGAACGAGTTCTTCTATTTGAAGGGAAAGGAAAACCCTGTTGCTCCAAAAGCTGAAACTGAGAATCTTTGATACCAAGGGCCCTTCTCCCTCGAGTGAAACGCGGAGTCGCCAGATCAAAGGATGATCGAAAAATTATAGTACTGGAATGCGATTTTCCCCAGCAGAGTCGCCAAAAACTGTTGGTTTTCAAATAGGACTTTTAGAAGAGCAACAGTCAGGGGACAAGAAGTCCCTCCTCTTTAATGGGAGAGGTTCCCTTATTCAGACACGAACTTATTTACAAATATACAGAACGTTATTTTATGGTTGAACTTGGATACCACGAAAATGTTTTCCACAAAAATCATCAGTTACAAAAGGACTGAGGAAAGAGGGTACGAAGATAAGCAGAATAGCAAACGTTTGGAATTATAGATAACAGAATAATTCTTTACGAGTGCGAAGTTGCAGGGAATTTAGAACAGGATTATTTGCATTAGCTGAATATGATTAAATTCAAAGACACAAAGTTCTTCAAACGACCTTCTTCAGATTCATTAATCAAAGACACAAAGTTCTTTCTTGGTTGTGCAAGATCACTGTATTTGCAAAAGCAATCAGAGAGACTAACAAATTAGGTACCAAATAATCTTCACAATACTAAAGGAAAACACAGAGATATAGAGATTTTGATAGAGAATGAATAGAAAGCCCTTTTGTATTGATACGTTCAAGATCTATTTACATTTTCCGAGAATATGCCAAGTTCTTCCTCCTCTCAAAATGGCGTGGAAAGGCCATTATATAGATTACAATTCAGTTACGTCTTGTAACCGTTTCTTTTAAATAAAGAATAGTTAAGTATCGCCGGTTGCAATATCCTAACTAATTACAAGGAATACGAAAAGAATGGGAAGAAGAGAAAAGAAAGAAAGGAGGAGACAGGTGGCCAACTACAGGGAGGGACCCACTGTCTTCAGAATTCGCTGCCTGAACTTCTTCAAAGCCTCGGCTATGTCTCTGCCACGTGGAACCAACGTGTTGGCTGCAGACTGAGTCCAAAATCCTAGACACTTCTCCATCTCTTTATCAAACACGAAGTGAGTATGATAATCTTTATTTGCTTCTTTAATGGCATATTGAAGAGAGAAAATGTCCTTCATCTTTTCTTTGGAGATGGTGCTTTCCTTGAACAGATCATTTTTGACAAAAGCTCTGAACTGAGCTTTGATTTCTTGCAGGGACAGGAAAGCACCAGAGTTTTCATCCTGAAGATGACAATGTATATCCTTGAAGGCAGCGACTGTTAGTGCTTTGAAAGCTTCTCCCTTCTGCCAACTGTTCTTCATCTCTACCACAAGCTTCTTCTAATACTCTGATCTTCCACTCCACGCTGTAGACCCAAGACTTTGATAAATTGTCTTTGGCATCATCAAAAATCTTGTTCGCCATTAAGATGTTCTCATCTGTTTGTCCCATGAGGCGGAGGTCTACTATGCAACTGCTCCAGATTTTGAGTTCTTTATCCATGGTATTGATAGTGGAGGAGAGCTTCAGTTGCATATTACTCACCTTCTCATAGAGCTTGAAAGCTTCATCGATGAAGTTTAACCCAACAACAAGCATGTCATCCACCATGGCTTCGATAGCTCTACCATAAACAGAATACTTGTGCATATCTTTTATACTTTGCACTTCATCTTGGCTTAGTATTACAGGAGGAGGTAGAGCAGTCAAAGGGGTGGGATCCAAAACTTTGTCCTTAGATAGAAGAGACTTGATGAAACCTGTAAGAACTTGGGCTTGCTCTTCCAGCTGTTCGATAGTTTGCTTTCCTTTTTCCACTCGCCCAATAACTCTTGTGACTATTTCCTGGAGGTTATGGATCTCACCTTCAGGGGTAGATTCTCCCATTGGGATTCTCAGTAGCTCCAAGTCAGATACTTGCAAGTCCTGTTCTGATTTTTCCATTGCAGGCTTGGCAATCTCCAGGAATTGCTGACCTCGAGTATCAGATACTATTCTGGAGGTGGTTCTTGCTTTCTTGGCACGGGAAGGCGTGGTGCCTAACATGGCTGCAACAGCATCAAAATTTGGTCCCAATTTTTGGGAGGATGGTTTTCTCTTCCTTTTGTCAACCAAGGGTTGCACCCATGTAAAAGAGGAAGAAGAATCTGCAGGAGAAGCAAGGGGGCCAAGAGACAGGGAGCTCATGACACTCAGGGTCTGTGCAGCTGTTGACTCAAGCTGGGATGTGGAAGGAGTACTGGAGACAATGGCAGTAGAAGAATCAATAGCACCTGGAAGTTCAGTGCTCTTGACCTCCTTGACTTTATCTGTTGGGTCCTCAGGAACATTTGTAGGAGTTGGCCTCTCACTTTCTTCACTTTCACTGAGGATGATGATGTTCATTATATAGCCGTTTGGGGAGCGGAGTGAATTCAATGCGCATTTAATTACGCAACCACCAATTTGAAAAGCGTCTAAGTATGGATGACACTAGGCACGCTTGGGACATGTGAGACGCGAATGCGCGAAACACGCGGCTCGGGCGAAATGGAGAGAGAATGCACAAAAAGCTTTTGGAACAATTGGGACGAAAATGCGCGTGGTACGCGGTTCAGAAATTTCGACCGAAATTGGAACAGTGGGCCCGTTTGGACTTGATACTTTTGGGACAGAAAGTTCCGGAGTACGCGGTTTGACCGGCTCGGCCGAAAATGAAGCGGGGTGCATTTTTTCGGTTTAGGACAAAGAATTTTGAAGTACGCGACTAGGAAGCTTCGGCCGAAAAAGAGAAAGCTCGTACTTTTGACTTTGGGATATTTGGGAGAAAAATGTGTGAAGTACGTGGTTCGAGTGGTTCGGCCGAAATTGGAATGACTTGCACAAAAGTTTTGGGACACTTGGAACAAAAACTTCCGACGGGCCCGAAGATAGGACAATTTCGGGGATTTCGGCCAATCGGGGAACAACTTGCACTTTGGAATTTGGGACAGTCGGGACAAAAATGTTCGACAGGCCCGAAATACATGCGAGAAAGGCCCAATACTTGGATTTCTTCAATTTTATGACTTAGGTACCTCAGAGAAAAGCACTTAGACTCAAAATTTTCAAAATTTTCTCTTGTTAGAGAGGGGAATTTTGAGTAGACAACACCTGGCTAACTCAGTACGGAGGGAAGTCACCATCTTGGCCACATGCTAGCCAGGGGAAAAGAAATCGCTATGCTACTAGCTGCTAAAGGCTCCCCTGCATCGATGGATAGATCGGTGGGAGTCTTCTCCATGGGTAGCATCAGGGTATCAGTACATACCCGGCGAATCAAGTCTCGCTACTCATCAAAAGTCTCTACAAGAAAAGGATAAAACAAATTATAAAATAATCAAAAGATTAAAAAAATATGAACAAAAGGAGAGATAACAACTAAGGCAATCCTAGATAAAAATAAATATTAAAAGAAGAGTGCAAACTCACTCAGATCTCTGGGCCTCCAAGAGGGATCCCTAGGATCAGTGTCTACCACAGATGCTGCTACTAACTGATGTCCTCCTCTTATGTCTGGGGCAACATAGAGTCCTACTATGGACTCATCCTCTCCACCTAGGTCCTGAGAGGGAAACTCCTCTGAGACTAGAGTCACCCTCTCCACACTTTACTCTGCCCTCTCGACCTGTAAGATCTCCTGAGTTTCATGCCACTCGGGATTGCTATCCTCCTCTCCACCCAACTCACTGACCTCCATGTCCTCGGTCTCCTCCTCCATCTCTCCCCCTATGAACTCCTCAGACTTGAAGTCTATATCAATAGGATCATCACTGCTATGGGTAGGACTGGCAGAAATATGAAGTAAAGGTGCCTGAGGAGCACCGACTCTCTCTCAGGTACGTACCACCTGCCTAGCTGTAATAGGGATTCCATGAGTAAAAATAGTCCAACCCCAACCTCTTGGACCTCTCCTAGCCTCTTGAACTGATCTGAACACTGGAACAACTGGGGTAAGCATAACAACATAAGCAAGGCCGAACTGCTAAGCCACTCAATCAAAGGGGTGTGTCTCTACCTTCCCCGTCCTATCCACAAGTTGCCATATAGTAGAGCAAGAAATCAAAGTGAAGGTCTCCTCGCCCCACAACCATGCCATGGCCTGATAAGGTGTGGCATCCATATAATCAATAGTCAGGGAAGTAACTAACTGGTGGGGTGCTCTAAGCACTGACATCTCTGTCCATCTAGCAGTCCTGATAGCTCTGGGATCTACCACCTCTATGCCTCTCCCATAAGGGATGATACACTCATAGACCCAGCTCATAACCAAGTTCAGATGGCTCAAAGAGTGTCCCTGTAAGTGAACCCACACTGTACAAGTCGTGATAGGTGGTCCCAAGTATATCAACTCCCCAGGCATAAATCTAGCCATGTGCCTCAATCTATGTAATAATAGGGGACCAACAGTAGAGTATGGTGTCCCCTCCCTTGTCCCTGATAAATCTCGAGGGGGGGGGGGGGGGGGGGGGCAAGGACCCCCATAATGGCTTGACAAATCAAAGGGATAGGCAATCTAGGAATGGAACGAACCCTCACCCCCCTTCTTCGAACCAGTGGAGACAACTGCATCTCCCATATATGTAGCCCACTGAGCTATCTGAGCCTGCGACCCCACTATCTCAAGTGTGAGTCATCTCCCATGATCGAGACTCCAAAGATGTGGTAGAAATCCTCTAAGGTGATATTCCACTCACACCTGACTCTTGGAAATCGAAAAGTGTTTTGATCACCATCCCAATACGAAAACAGGTCACATAGTTTGTGACTAGAAGGTGCGATATGAGGAACCCATGATATACGTAATATTCCGATCCTCTGAAGAGTATCCTGCTCATCTTGAGAAAATGCATCCAACACTTCTGGAATCCAGTCACACTCTCTCTCTCGGCTCAATCTGATATATTCCTCCTTCTTCTGCATACACCCAAAAAAACACAAAATGGAGTAAGTTAGTATTTGAATCACATTAGAAACATCATTAAAACATGTAGGAATGCTAAAAAATGCAAAAGAAAGTGAAGAAAAGTGTTGTTTTAACACTCTGTAATGAGCCACCACCCTGAGTAGGGCGGCGGTTTCATAACCACTTCCGTGAAAGGTGGTGGTCCCATAACTGCCACCCTACTCAGGGAGGCGGTCCTGTCCCACGAGTCCAAATGGGTCACGTGCCCTAAAAATGCTCAAAAACACAAAAAACAACCATTTTTTCTAAAATGAGAGCCTACCCATTAGGCGTATCCCCCTAAAGACACATTTTAAACTAATATTTTCAAAAATATTCCCCCCAAGACGAATATTTCATCATTTGAACATTTTAGGGGTAAAAAGAGTGAATCGAGAAGAACTAACCTATGATCTCATAGTTCGATGTTCCGCTCACGGAGGCATGATCACTATATTTTCGTGAACATTTTGACTATACTCTCATAAAAAACCATCATTGTGGGTCCTAGAGCTCAAAATCAATCAAATCGACACACGTAAATGAATAGGAAAATGGGCCCGTTTTTATATATATAGCATTTTGACTCATTTCGAATACCCTTTTCGCAGGTTTGGAGCACCAATGGAGATATGTTCTTATCCCCCGCGCAAATGGTAAGTCCTCATTTCATATTATTTTAGTATTTATTTTTCAATTTATTTTATCTATCTGCACTTGAGTACTCTTTTCATTTTGCAGGTAGCAGGAATTTTGTATGGCGTCATTTCGACACACAGACATGTCAAGTATAATTTCTAGCTTCCCATTTTGGGACTGCCGTACTTGGATCCACCGTTTTACACTTCTTCATGGCTAAAATTCTTCTCCGAGGGGGGCAATATATATGTACCAAAAATTTTAAGGGTACTGCGCTGCCATAACGATGTTAGACATGCCCCAATGATGATACAGGTCTCCTCGTAAGGTGTTTGGGATCTGGAAAAGCTCTCCAAGTGTACATTAACATCTCACATGCCCCGTTTAGCCTCCATGTGATTTGTTTTGCTCTTTCCCCTCTTTTCCTTTGCATTTTTGTCTTCAGTGATGAAATGGCCGCCTTGCCTGGGCGGCAGTCTCGTGACCCGCCACCTAGGCAGGGTGGCGGTCCTATAACCACCCCCGTGCTCAGTGTGGCGGTCCTTCACGCATTCTCCAACACATTTCTCTGAATGCAACTCATGTAAATTTTCAAATTTTACCAGCTTTCTCACCCGCTTTGGCTAGTATTTATGTTTTATGTCCCCTGGAACAGTGTTTCTTCATTATTTAATGGTAAAAGAGTCTTAGTTGGAGTTACCTTTGGGTGAATGGGAATTCTATAAATAACTATTTTGATTACAAGAAAATGGCCCCTCATCCTCTCATTTCAATAGTTTAGTCTTTCAGTTCTTGTTTAGGAATTCAATAGTTTTCATTTGTTGCATGCATAGTTAGTCTTATTTTGTTGTTTAGAAGCCACATGATCTTCTTGTTCTATTGTTATTACTGTTTCATATAATCAATTGAGGTAGGATAGTTTAATTTTTAGTATAAATCCATTAAAGTTGCAGGTTTCATTTGTCAAGAAGGATAGTTTCAGGTTCGGGATGTTTTGTGTTATATGACTTACAATAAATCCTGCTAGGAATTAGATAAGCCAAGCTCTGTTCTCTTGCACTATCCCTCTCCTACTCACATTATATTCAGTCTACATCCAAAGATGCCATTGTTCCAATACCTACTTCTGTTGATGTTAGCATTACACGCTTTTCTAGATTCATGTGAGCACGAAGGAATGAGGAGACCACACTGAGGGGACAAAACCACACACAATCGGATTCACCACTATTCTATAAAATCCAGGTTCAAGCTTTCAAAGTTCTAGTTAAAATATACCAAATAGAGTAGTGAATTACTTCATTTCAGTTACGTTCATTTTTGATATTGCGGAGGAAGCCATGGGGATCAATAGTTTCTGAGAAACTATGATTCGTTCCTCACTTCTGAGGTAGGATTGAAAATCTTTCAATTAAATTAGATCAGTTATTTAGTTATTTAGAATAAATTCACAACTACACAAACAAGTAGCTATACTCAGCTACCTTGTTTATTTTTAATTCTGTTATTAGGTTAGTTTTCATTTTCTAAATATATTAAATAGTTGTTATCTTAATTCTATTAAATATTCTGTCAAAAATACAAAAATAGAGAATTTATCTATGTTGTTGATATACTTTGCATAATTAGTTTACTTTTCTTTAGTTATATTTATATTGTTTCTTTTTTATGACAATCACGGGACCTAGGGAGCCCAGAGAATACATATTCGAGCCAATCATGCCTCAACCCAATCTTGTTTCAGCAATAAGTGACATAGACCAAAATATCAAAATCTAGGTTTTTTGAACAACAACAGACCTACAAGAAATTAGCTCATAGTTAAGAGGATTAAAGATAGAAGACAACAAAGCACAAATGTTTTGGATAAACTAGCCAAACTACAGATTGCCCTAATAGATATGTGCATGACTGTAGAAGGGCTTTAAAGAGAGAAAATGTTCGGTTGTGATCCTTTGGTTGCACAACCAGACGCAGGAGACATCCTCATTGACATAGACACTAGCTTAAGAATTCAAGTTGCTAGAATGCCTATAAGGTACTCTGAGAAGATTGCGCAACTTTTAGTTCTAAACATAGAGGCTGAAAAGGCATACAACTATTGGATATTAGGGATTAGTGATTGATTTTTCACATGACCATAGGAAGTCCACAATGACAATGAACTTATGGTTGTGATCCATAGGTCCCATAACCTAACGGGCGCACAGGTCAATCAAACGTTGATGTTGGTTTATGCACATTAGTATTTAGGTCCTCTCCACTTCCACCAATCATTATCACACAAATATCCTCACTAAACGTAGTAGCTAATCAAGATAAGGATTTCTAGACTAGACCAGAGAATCACCCATAGAATCCACCATATATCCATCATCCATTTTTCATGACCCTGTCGGGGGATATCTACGAAGCACCCACATGTCATTTTCCATGTATTCCATAACCTATAGATCGGATCACACCAGATCTTGATATTGATTGGAGCCTTCGAGTAGTCATATTCACTGAACGATCTATCATGCCAGTTTAGGTTAGGAGGGCCTTCTTTGCTTTAGATTCGTAGATTCCATTACTACATGTCGAAGACATAAGATTTCCTGACTAATTTGTCTATACCCCACATATATTCCATCCCCACTAGCTATCTTTGCATGACTTCGGGAGGTCGAGTGCGAGGAAGAGTTACTTTTAGATTCCCATGCTAACTTGTCACTTTTTCATCGTACAGTTTCCCTCAGTAAAACATGGAGTGGTAGAAGCAATTTAGATGATACAATCTATATGCTACAAACCAAGGATATGAGACAACAATCTACAGGTATATCGGGTCTGAGAAAGGTTAAATCACGAGAAATACATTTTTCTAATCAAAGAAATTTACTAGATAAGTAAGATAAGGTCAGTTTATGTGTTCTCAAAGCATGGTTTAGTGCTTCAAACCTTAGTACAGAGTTGTATCTAGTAAAATTTATTTGAAATGTGATTCAAAGTTTCAATCATGGAGATTTTTTTAATGCTCATTTTAGAATATTGTATCTAAATACTAGTGATTATAAGAAACAATGAAATCTATCAAGGCAAGTGAGATGATGTGGTGTGCTAGAACAAGAAGGTGTCATGAAAAGGTAAACTTAATTTTAGGAAGGCCAACTATAGTATGTTCAGGAGGTTTCATGCAATATAAATATGTATAAAGGAGATCAAAGACCAAGGTTAGTATAGTAGAGAGTTTTGTAATGATGGTTTGGAAATTTTGAAGTTGTGAAGTCTTGGAGGAAATTTAATAAGTTTTTGTTTGGTGTCTAATGAATATTGACAGGATAAAAGGAGATGAGATTAAAATACATAGGTACAGGTATGGGAAGGTTATATGTTCACAACTATAAGAAGGATGAAATCCATATCAAGTATTCAAAGTATGATATTTTAATATAATACAGGTTTGTATAAGTGATCTGATGCATGCGAGCTTACTTGATTTATTATCGAGGAAAACAAGGTAGGTACAAGGTTCAAGAGGCTGAGAAAGGGTTGTTGAAGGATCAATTTCTTCTTAAATAAATTCATTGACTGAAGAATAAATTGAAACTAATGAGATTATGTGTCAGGTACTGTGACAAAGCTCATAAGCACCTACAATGTCAATCCATGTAAGGTATGTGCTAGATATTTTCTTTTTCAGTGAGATATGAGAAGTGTAAACCCAAGGGGAGTAGTTTGTACTTGTATTGTATGCTTGGTTGATGTTACGATGCTGGAAAGTTTTTCAAATAAGAACTAAAAAGATTGTTCAAGTCCAATGGATCATATTTTTTGATTGTTTAGAGTTAAAGAAGATGGAACACATGACTAGGGGGCGATTTTGGACAGGTAAGTTCATTTAATAATGCATATTTTTTTTAGCTATCATTGGTTCATGTCAAGTGGCCAAGAACCCTTTTTCATAGATGTCAGAGGGGGAGATGAGCTATTAGAAACAAGGAATGGTGGTTATGAAGCTGTTAGTATGTGCATTTTCCATCAAGTTTCTAAGTAAGTTCCCATCAATGACAAAGGGGGAGATTGTTGAACCCTGGTCATTAGTGTGTTCATTGATGTCCAATGGCATTGATGGTAAGTAGTAAGTGGGGTAGTGATGCTAAGTCAGAGGCATGAAGGCATGAAGGATAGTTTTAGATTGGTTTCAGGGTGCTACAAGCTCAAACTATGAGGTGGCTGATCACTAAAGGTATGGTATGGTTTTTTTTTGTTTTTTTAGATGATATGCATGTCATTAATTATGTTGTATGCATGGGAAAGAACTCATAAAAGGTGTATCAAGTCATTTGGTTGAAGTTGGAGTTGAAACTGGACCATTTAGGCCTGTTTCTGGAGCATGAATGAGATGTGAAAAGTTGGTACATGCCATGGAAAGGTCACGTGAGCATGGGAAAAGCCTAGGAATAGTGTATATAACATATGGGAGAAAAAACAAGGCTAATTTTATCTCCTAGAGTCAAAATTCAAAAGTGGATGGAAATTGGCTTTGAGAACTAACATTGTAGACTGAGGAAAATGAGATGGGATAGAATATTACATACACAATTAAGTAAAATGGGCTTGTGGATAATGTAGAGGGGTTAGTTTGGTTCTCCAAGGAAAATTTCATCAAGTTCTGAGAAGGTATGTGAAAGTTATGCTAGTTTTTCTAAAACATGCTTATTGAAAATTACATAATAATGTGTCTAGATTCTTAACACTCAAGAAAAAATATAGTGCATCCTTCAGATAAATCATATAAGTAAATTTTGTATTATATTACAATATTGATGTATTTCAAAAAGTCTCAGGTGAATTGGACATGGTTTAAGAAAGTTATGAGCATTCTTATGTTTGTGTTTGCTCTCTCTCCAGGGCTTCTTCTTAAGTTGAGCTGCCAAATTTGAATTTTCCAACTCTAAATCACCGGTGCAAGATAGTTACATCTATCAGAAGCATACTAGACCTCATATAATTCAAAATCATGATCCCATTTTATTTTAAGGTGAACTATTCTATATAAGCATGTTTGTGATGTGCAGGGCTAGGTCTAGGGAAGTATGTTCTCCAAGCTTGAAATTCTTTAGAAAAATATTGTGCAATGTGTAGACACCTAAATTCTACTTTTGCAATCTTATTGCCAAACACACACAAATAACTCTCATTCTTGTCAATTATATTATAATTAGTGATTTTCACTAGTTAACTAACGTTTCTTACCCCTTTGGCTAGTTAACACTATATTATTGATTGTCTAACTTATTTCACATTCAGGATGCCACTTTATGAGGAATCATAAGTCAAAACCCCCTTTAAAATAGACAACTAATGATTATGAGCTAATTAAGCCTGTTTTTCCCTAGTTTTGGTCAATATACCCTAGTATTGACCCAAACCCCTCTTCCAACCACTCAAAATCACCCCACTTTCCTCCATAATATCTTAGCAAGATTCAAAAGCTTATCCTAGCCTCCTACTTGACCCTAAGTAGTTAATTAAGGCTCCCACATATTAATCACTTGTTAATTCACTAATTGTTATTAGAAAAGCTTAATCATAATTAGAAATTCTAATATAATTTGGGGCTTTTAGTCCCACATGCACCAAAATACATGTTTTCCTCAAAGTGAATAAAATAAAATAGACTAAGTATTCACCCTAAAACTTTACACCATTCTTTGATTTGCATTCTCATATAATAAATATGATTTATAGCCAAGTTAAATCCTTACCCAAAATCATCAATGGGGTTAGTAGATGGATATTCAAAATGACTTCATAAGTGATTTGGAGAGGCCATTTCACTTTGTTTGGAGTAGAAACCATAACCATTTGAATTCCCTCTTAGGTCTATTTAGGATTAAGCTAGGTAATTTAGCATATTAGAAGGCATGATTAGTTAGATTTTGAATTGTATTCATGTTAGTTAAGCATTCCATTAAGCTTCTATCTTTAGTGTTGCATTCCTAGACTTAGAGCCTTGGCTATAGGTGGAAATGGTGTTAGCCTTCCTTGATTAGCCATGCAATTTGATTTGTAGAGTTAGGGTATCATCATTTGACATGCCCGATGGGACAATACCCTATTTCATTCAATTTTTATGCTTTTTAAACTTAGTTTCAAAAAAATTAATTTCAAGTTTTCTAGCTTAGTTTCAAGTTTCCTAGATTAATTTCAATTTTTCTAGTTTAATTTCAAGCTTTCTAGACTACTTTCAATATTTTTATATTATTTTATCAAGATTTTTAGATTAATTTAAAATATTTAAAGTAATTTTCAAAGTTTTGTAGATCAACTTTTTAAGCCAAGTAGTTGTTTCAACTTGATTAGTGGTAGAAGTTATCTTTTCATCTTCTTTGTAGGATATAGGGAGGAAAATCCCTGTCAAAATATCCTCAAAATTCCAAAGTTTTTACCTTTTTAAATAAATCCTCTTCAAAACTCATATTTTGAGAACCTACAGGAAAAATTTCACCTGTGCATCAAAAAGTGCACCTGTGCATAAAGGAGTTCACCTGTGCATCAAAAAGTGCACCTACACATCAAAGAGTGCATCTGTGCATCATTGGGTACGACTATGCAACATTGTATTTTTGATCTCTTTGTGTAAACTACACTTTTGCATCATAAATTGTGCCTAAACCTCATTAGATGCACCCATGTGCAATTGACTGTGTAAAATTTGATAGAGGTGCGCCTATGCACTACTATGTGTGCATGTGCACTACTGTGTGCACCCATGCTCTACATAGTGTACCATGCACTAAGGAGTGCATTTGTACACTAAGGTAAAATTTTCTCAAACTTCAAAATTTGAATTTCTGTGTTTTTTAGGATTTCTATCATTTTAAGGGTTTCTAGATGTTAATTTTTTGTCAATTTACTTATTTTAGAGAAATATTCCTAACAAAATTGCATTAGAGTTTGATAAGGGATTTTTGATTAAATTGGGTTAGGGTTTGATGAGTGATTATGTTTTCATACTTGTTTTTAGTTTGGAATAGGATTGTGTATGCTCTTCTCTTGCACCTAGTGTGATCTTGAGAACCAAAAGCACCTCTAAACTAGTTTTTCTTATTGGGAGCAAGTAGGAATAATCATAATTCATTTTGTGATTAAGAGAATAAAACTTCATTTTTTACATGTACTTGATAAATAATCAAGGCTAAAATTTGTGTATTCTCTTCCCTTGCACCTAGGGTGATCTTGGGAACCAAAAGTAATTTTAGTATTTCATTAAGAAACACTTGGATTAATTGGGAATAAACCTTACTTTTAAAAAAACATTGGTAGTTAGTTGATTTACAAGATTTGTATTTCTATTTAGTTGGATTATTTTTTGTGTATGCTCTTCCCTTGTAGCTAGTGTGATCTTAAGAATCAAAAGCAACAATTAATCCTCTATCTATGATATTGTGAATATTTTTGAATTACTAATCATTTGTGTGAAAGACCTAATTATAGTCAAAGAAAGGAGGACCTACAAAAAAATTCTAATTCCACATGTGATTATAGGTTGCCAAAAGGAGTGCGACAAAAACCACATTAAGTCTAAAAGATAAAAAACACACCACAATCATCACATTGTATTTACTGGTTCGGTTAAGAGCTAGAACTCGTATGCTTAACTAGGACATAACCCCTTTGGCATAAGCCTTAAGCTACAACAATGGGCATGGTACTAGGAACCCTAAAGTAGTTCACCCAACTGATTAGTATGCCTTGGTGTGATTAGAGTCAAAGTTATTCCAATTGCGACCTTAGTGATAATACAACTAAATGCACTAGTTTCTCATTGTATTAGAAGGGGTTAACATAAAACTGAGATACTCCTTGGGAAACCTTGGTAAACCAAGATCACAGAAGTAAACTTGTGACACATAGAAAGAGAACCACCTAGGAAGCTTTTTGTCTTGAAGTTATTTGTTTTTGACATCAAAGTTTACATAGATCTCACAAAGTTTATACTTTGATATATTCATGCTCTTTTTTTTTCAAACAAGGGAAATAATATCTTAAATTTGGAGCTGCGTTATATTTCATCACAAAATTTATTTAGTCTTACTTTGACTTAGTTTTTCACTTGTCCTAAAACAAGGTGAAACTCTGCCAAAGTTGTGCCAAGTATTTTTCACCACCACTTGATTTACACCTTTTTTTTCTTGTTGCCCATTTTGGGACAAAAGGAAAAAAAATACGTGGATACCACTTGATCATATTACATTTCTACCAATTTTGTTTTCTACTTGCGTGACTAGGTTGTAATGTCGGAGTGCAAGTGTTGAAAGTGTGTGTAGTACATTCTCACGATTTAGTAGACCCCCTTGTCTCAAAAACCCATATTTTAGACTTATTATCATCATAGTTAGGTGATTTTATATTTTCCTTCTTTTGTGTTGTTACGTTACCCACATTATAGCCATATAATTGAGATATTTACTTTTTTTCCATTGTGAAATTGGACCTAAATCTCTATATTGTATCGTTACAATGCTCGCACCCATAGCAATTTCTTGTTATCGTTAGACATAGTTTTTACATCCTATATTTTTCTTGAGTTTTTTGAGTGTTGAGGATACATTGTTAACATTGCGATAACATCATTTTCACACTAAAACTGTCATTTTCTTGAAATCTTAGTTCACGTGTCTAAATAGCGTCGTTACACTGCTCACATTGCTATCATCCATTTTACAAGACTTAGAATTTATTAGTGTTTAAAATATGGGTTTTAGTATATTTTGTTAGAAGATTGCATCAACATTATCTTATCATTAAGCTCTTGTTTGTTTCAAACTTGACCTAACTAGTGATATTGTGTTGTCACTATTTGGTTTCAAAACTATCTAGATAAATCTTAGGGAGCAAATTGTTTTTTGTGACTAAATTTTGAGTATTACACATCATTGTATTATTCTAGAAAAACTCATGTCGTATATTACCTTGTTAGGGTAAGTCATTATTTATTCATTAACCTTAGGTTCACATTGAGCAATTGTATTTGTGGCTATTTTATATTCACCATTATTTGTGACGACTTAATGTCATTACATTGCAAAAATTTGCCTAGGGTCCCTTTTTGAAACCTCAGTGGAAGTATTTCTTATTTTTACCTCTTATTTTGAGTATGCCTACTATGAGAATGGGACCCTGAAAGTTAGAATCCGATCTCTTTGGAGGTGAAAAACCCTGTAGTAGAATATAATCTAATGGTTGACCATATTGGTGGAGAGGAAAATTCTCCTCGTGGGGATATAAAACTACATCTCACCCATATTGACGAATACGTATTTTAGAACAAAAATGAGATTCTTACACATGTTATGGAATTAGGGGCTAGGTTACTATACGATAGAAAATAAACATGTGACCTTCTTCGCACCTGACTTCTCGAGGTCATGCCAAGACAACTAGTGTAGAATGGAAATGGATCTGGGTGTGGTGGTCATGAAAAATCTAATTGGGTAATCTTATACCTTCAATGTGCAATATTAAGATCTTCGAGTCTAAGGAAAATAATTATCTCCTAACCCAAGGTGGTGTGATGGATTGATCTAATATAATAGCTTCTCGGAGACTCCAGTCAATGTCGAGATCTGCCGAGATTCTATTCACTAGTTGTTGAACACGCGGAAAGTGACCTACGGGTGCCTTGTATAAATTTCCAGACAAGGTCATAGAAGTGAGAATTAGAGGCGTAGTGGAGCCGCAACGACTATGGGTGATTTTCTTGTCTAGTCCAGAAATTCTTAGCCTGATCAGATGCTATGTTGTGAATGCTATGTTCAATACGGAAAGTTATGAAATAATGTCAGGTGGAAATGGTGAGGATCTAAATAACAATGTATGTAAACTAGTGTCAATATCCAATTGGTCAGTAGGCCCATTGGGTTGTAGGACCTGAGGATCACAACCAAAGACTCATGGAGGTTGTGGCCCTTGTATGGTCATGTGCATAATCAAACCCTGTTCCCAGGAGCAGTCCAATAATTGTAGGCTTGATTAGAAGCGATGTTTAGGGTGTTTAGTTTCTCTATTTTCTCAACGTAGGTTGCAAGCGTGTGTAGAATTGTCAAATTTAAGCTTGTATTAATGTCAGTTATCAATTCCGGCCCGTTGGGTTATGAGACCAAGGGATCGCAATCCTACGCCATTTTTGTCATGGACCCTTGATGGTCATGCCGAACAAATTGAAATGATTTTAATAAACAAACTAACTATCAAAGAAAATCTAACCTATGCTTTTGGTGTTTTCACAATATATGAAAATAAAACAATGAAAATAAACTAGTCTAGTGAAAGCAAATTTTTTTGTTCTTTTCTATTTTTTAAACAATGCGTCTAATATAATAAACAAACTAAATATAGTTAATCAACTAGATGTATCTAATTACTTGTGCAGATATGTGAATCTAAATCTAAAAAAATAACCTAATTTAATCAAAAACCCTTGAAACCATACCTCAGAGGTGAGGAAAAAATCATAACCCTATAAGAGCTATTGTTCCCCACAACTTCCCTGGTAATGTCAAAGAGAGAGCATTCTAATGATTTGATCTACTTGTAATTTCCTAATCAATTGAGATCAAAAATTTTACTACCTTATTTGATATGTAATTTAAACTAATGATTTGAAATTGATAAATATGACAATTGAAGAAAAAAAATAATAATTCCAACCTACATTAGCAAGAGCTTTCGAAAATTAAGTCATATCTATATCTGTGATGCAACCTAGAATCCTTAGTTAACACCTAGTCACACTAGCACATCACTCAACCTAGGCTGAGCGCTCACCTGAAGGGCGCAAAGGTACCGGGTCCCTCTTAAGTGTTGCTATGGCAGAATGGTAGCATGATAAAGAAGTAAACATATATTTTAGAAACTAATCCATCTATTCATCATTATACTGAACTAGATCTATAAGTTCTTAAATGTAAATCATCATTATAATAATAATATACGTTGAAAAACATATCAGACACTGTTATTCGACCAATATTCTTTATATATTCATTATACCAATAGTACAAAAGCTTCATACAATACCAGACCTACGTGCATGGATCTGTTACAATTATCCAGACTCATGTAATCATGTATCTCTCATTGTTCAAAGCATGTGTCTCTATATATATCTTACTAAGTAATTCGTTACACATATATAGGGTGGGGAACTAGCCCTTCACCACTTAACTCTACCAGAAATAGGTCGCATGCTAATAATAGCCACGTGTTTTTTACAACTATAGCCATACATGCAAGTATGCTATCTATAGATAATTGATAGTTAACTATAGTGGTGGATCTATCCTTAGCTTATGCCCATGCAAGAGTGATTTGAGATACTCTTTAAAAATCTCCATGAAGAGTGGCACACAAGTCTCGGCATCACTTTGTGTGCTCCACACACCAATCTCTAAGAATAGACCTGATCTCCAAAATCAGATAAGTCCTAAAAGTCTGACTCTACACCTCCATGTGTGATGCCTTCCTATACCTTTGCGCCTTTTCTCCTGTGTTGTTCTTCCATGTGGACTCTGTGTGCAAGTTCAACTAAGTTTTTTCTCTTATCAACATCACCCCACACTAATCTCATTATCACCCTGATAATGGCGATGTCCAAAATTTACACAAAGAATGGATAAATAAAGAATGGTTGAAATAAAGAATTTTGAATAAGGTATACACAACTAACAAAACTATTCAAGCCTCAGGCCCCTCTGTTTCATCCTGAAGTAGCAACTCTGGATATTCTTCTTTTATATCTGCTTCTAGGTTCTCCCACTCCATTAACGCCACTCCTGCCATCTCAGGCACATCTGTAATGATGGACTGCAGCTCTTCCATAGTGAGTTTTCCTTGCTCATTTTGTATCACAAGCATTACGATTGACATAGAGGTTTACACCCCCTCCAATACATCCATATTTTGAGAAATGAGATTTCCAAGCTCATCTAACCTCTCCTTATGTGGTGCCTATGTCGTAGCCAGTGTCTCATGCTTTTGCTTCACCAGGAGTAATCATTCAGTGCGGCCTAGGGTAGCATCCTTCATAGCCTTGTGTACTTCATTTTCCTCCTCCAATGTTTTTACCACGATCAACACATCTGGGGCTGTGCATATCGTTAGCACATGATTGAATTTCTTTAGTTCATTACAGGTGGCTTACAGTAGGCCTTCATAAGTAGCAATCTTCCTTGCTACTGCAGCCTGCAATTTCTTTGCCTTTTCCCCAGGGTCCTTGGGCTGTGTTGATACACGCACCTTTTCATCCTCCAACACTAATGTTATCATTGTTTTACATAGTGCATTATAGAAGGAAATTCTTTTGGCACTTAGGATTCCAAATGCGGGCGTACCTTGAGGACATCATCTCTAATTTCCTCCACCATATAAACAAAAGTGTCATATTTTCTCTTGATCAAGTCCTTTTCCTATACTAGGCATGTTATCTCCACATCCTTGGCTTTCAATTTCTCCATTAGCACCTTAATGGTAGCAGATTTATGAATGTTTCTTCTTTCTACATCGGTAGATACCTTTACCAGAGCATTGCTTGCCTACTCATCTGACATCACTATTGGCTTAATTGTCATGTGCCTGCTTTCAGGTGCCTTCTTCAATCATCTTGACGCGCATGATTCTTCACAAACATCGAAGTCTAGTTCATCCATATGTGTGTTCATCGACCATGAAAGATGCTTCCTTGTGTGCAGAGTCACCTTGTCCCTCATCCATGAGTTCCCATCCGAATAGATCCTTTTGCTTGATGGTGCTCTGAAAACTGAGTGCGAATAATCAGCTTTGGGTCTTCTGCATACCCCATGGTATGTGCCTTGGCATCCTCCCCTATTTGACGGGATCTGGGCCCTCTAGGTATGGTTGCATCAAGGTTAGGAATACTATATGTATCCTCACCCTTGTCTGTGTAGCCTCTGATTGTTCCCCTTCTTCTCCTTCCATTTTCTACTCCTTGTGTTGAGGCTCTTCTTCTGCTGGAGATGAAGGTGCCTTCTCCTCAGATTCTTCTGCTTCCTCACTTAGCCTGAGTTTTCTTCTTTTCTTCTCCTTTGGCTCCTTCACTTGTCTGGGTTTCTCCTTACACCCTTGTGCACTTAAATACCTTCTTAAATATTTGGTCACCCTACTAACTCCTTCTCCCTGGGAATTTTTCGCACACTCCTTCTCTTGGCTAGATGGATGCTTCCTCCTTCGCACCAAGCCGCCACTATCCTCGTGTTCTTCATCCTCTTCCTCATCATCTTGTTTGGGTTTAGAGGGCCTAGGTGTCAGAATTTTCTCCATAGTATGCTTCCCCTTTGGTGGCCCTGGAAGTGCAAACTCCTTTTTCACATACTTGTTATTCTCCATTTTGGGCTTAAGTTGGAGGTATATCAGCGTGGCCCTTATATCCGCAATGGCCAGTGTTTCTGGCTTAATGCTCAAAATCTCTTAGATATTATTCTCGTTGTATGCATTCCTCCCTGGATATCCATACGTCTTCTATAGGGTGTGGTATTCATAGTCCACCTTGTCTACATTAAACACTAACCTCCGTGTGTTGGTGAACCAATGAATTGAAGCTTGGAAGTATTACGCAGGAAATGCATAAGGCAGTTTGCACTAGGGGCTCCATGACCCATCTACCATTGGAAAGCATGCAATACAAAAATGTTGGTAGACTACAAAATATACCTTCTTCCCTAGAACCAAAGGCAAATCCTTGGGTATGTGCCATTCCTCTCCAAATGCCATGTGGAGCCTATCATACCACATCTCTACTCGCTCCTTCACCTCATCCATCATTGACCCCTTGCATAGATACTTGTTGAATTGTTCAGCTGGGACTTGTGATTCATGGGGTATTCCCATATATTCTCTTTTGGGCCATCTGGTACCCCAATCTCCATGAAGACTAAACTTAGTAAGACACAGCCAAAACTTATCTTATTTCCTGCACGCACTTCCTCTACTATTTACTCTGCAATGAAGTCGACAATGTTATAAGTGGTTCCTTCTGACATGCATTTTATCCACATGCAGCCACATAGAGTTAACTTGTGACCAACGTTCTTGGTCATTCAATTTTGTAACCAGGTGTGCTGCTACCTGTACTACTAGGACAATTTTTCAGTTTATCAATGTCCATTCCACGCGGTCCTTTCTGATAGCCCAATGCTTTCTATGTCTCCAAGATGGCACTTTTGTCAGCTAGGTCAGTCTTAATATCTTCACTTATTGCCCTTAATCCAATTACTGTGGCAATAAGAATGGGTGTCAATCTTACCCTCCATCCTGCAAAATAGAAAAATTCCTCATGGACTCGGCTCATCAGCCATCTATACAATGGTGCATACTTTCCAAAGTATGGGAGCTCATATAGCTGGTAGACACCATTCCCTTTCAGTAGCCTTTCCCCGACATCATCATATATTGGCATGCCATCCTCAGTTTTCCTGTTCATTCGGGAAGTGAGAAAGTCATCTAGTTTCTTCTGGTTTTCATTGGTCTGGTGATTATATTCACTTATCTTACTCTATCGTATGTGGGTATCCCATTCCTGGCCCACAATTACTTCCTCAGGGTACTGCATTTCTAAAAAATTACTTTCTAGGGCCATCTCTTCCTCTTCTTCTACTACCACCTTCTTCTTTTCCTTTACTGGTGTTGCTTTCTTTTTTGGTGTCCATTCTTCTCTTTGGGTTTTGTTTTCTAGACCATTTGCTGTGTGTTTTTAGTAGTTTGCTTCAAACCCTAACTTGATTCAACTGTACCCTAATTTACAATCACAAAATCATGCACCCTAGCTCTTTTCTGTTACTCTGCTTCATTTAAACCCTTTTCCTAGGGGATTCAAGCCCTTCCAATAAATAGATCTGTCTTTTACACCTGGTTCACTTGCTTCGTACCTTGAATCACTTTACTTAGCTCTTCGTGTGTAGGCTCTTTGTCAAATTCTCATAGTCACAAGGGTAAAAATGAAATCACATCCCATCCTTATATAGATTTCCAATTTTCACTACATTAATTTCTCCTCCACCTACCAAATTCTCCTCATTTATTACCTATTTTTATCATTTCCGCATGGTATACCTTCATGCCAAATGCTATAACCTTCTAGCGTGCCTTTTTACCCTTTGTTACAGACTTCTCTTCAGTGTGCACTCTATTACCCAAGTACCTCGTCACTGCACCATCTCCTGGTAGTTACCATGGCCGCCGCTTACCTCGCGTTATACGTTCCGTCATCCATCTTCATCCTTTCTTATCTTGAGAAGCAATCTTTTGTCAGTTACCCTTAGCAACCTTCTTTCTCAACACCCGCAGCATGAAATCTTCACAGCATATACCTGAGAGTCACCAACAATCCACCCCACATGAAAAAGATGTGTAGTCCTCTGTGCATCAACATGCTTCATATTGTAGTTAGCTTCATGCATGTAAGCACTTATTACACAAACAAGAGCTAAATTGACAAAGCATAGCAACGATGAAAGAAACACATTAAGGAAATGCAGAAAGGGAAACCTAATTTATCTGGCAATACTACCTTATTACAAACACCAAGAAGACTTATTTATAGTAGGGCTTCAACCTACTCCCATTAAAGTAACCGGGAAACCTTGTGCCATCAATTGTTTCTAACTGGAAAGCACCTGACTCAAGTATATGAGTGATAACATATGGCCCCAACCAATGCACCTTGAGCTTTCCTGGATGGTACAAAAACTTGGAGTCATACAGAAGTACCATTTGTCCCACCACAAGTTTCTTATCCCTGATGTGTCGATCATGCCATGCCTTTTGGCATTTCTCTTGTTTCTGACTCCAGCGTGTGATGGACGGTGCTCATGTTGAAACATCCTCTCAATTTGTTCTTCCAAGGCTTGCTCATCAACTATACCTCCAGCACGTGTAATGCAAAAGAAGGTAACATGAATTCTATAGGAAGAATAGCTTGCAAGGCAAACACCAATTGAAAAGGTGTGGCTTTGTTGTAATATTTTGTATGTTGTTCGATAAGCCCAAAGCAATAGAAAATACTTTATCATCCCAATACCTTCCTTCCTAACATCACAAATGGCTTGGTCAATGTGTGGCTCAATGAATCTTGTTAAAAGCCTTAGCAGTCCCATTTTCCTGAGGGTGATAGGGTGTAGTCTTATGGTGGCCGACCATAAACTCATCTAAAAGAATTATTATTGTCTCATTTAAAAAATGTGTGCCCCTATCACTTGTTAAACTTAAAGGACAACCATTATTCCAAGGAACACGACAACTTGTACAGTCATACTATTCTATAAACTTCAAGTGATGTAATAGCCTGTATGTGACCCAAAAATCCACGTAATTGGGTGTAGAGGTACACCTCACGCTAACTAGCTAGCACTTTCAAGTCTATGATAACTGCAACTTTAGATTGATCAACAAACAACACTTCCTTGCAGATAATTTGTCACTAAAAGTGGTGCCAAAGAGGAATATCAAAGATGCCTTTTTGATGTTCAATGAGATACAATGGTCACTAGGTCTTACATACTCTTTACAAACATCATAAGTGCAACATTGTCATAATAGGATCTTACATTATTGCATAGACCTCTAATGGCCATCACAGATACCACCATGTAAGATAGTTATGAATAAAATCCTTGGCGTAACACTTGTACCCTATCCTTGTATAAATATAGCAGGTGCATTCTTCATGAATGGGCATCAAGTATAGGCAAGCTTCTTCTTTCAATAGTGAAGGTGGTCTTCTCTTGATACCAGTCCGCCCTAGGACATCATGTCCTAATTTGATGATACCCTATAAAACCTATACAGCTTTAATGAATATATCTCACATTGTTTGTGCCACTCCTAATATTTCCAAGTGATGAATGGCCTAGGAAAGGGATCTGTAACACATGCTGCATTCAACTCTCTATAATCAACACAAATTCGAATCCTACCATCCTTTTTTATGCTTATCACCATAGGACTGACCCATTCTGATTCATCCAATGGTTGAATGATCCCAGATTTCAACATCTTGTCAATCTCCTCCTTTACTTTCTCACAAAAATTGGGATTCATCCGATATGGTCACTTCCTAACAGGGCGCGCACCTTCCTTGAGCTTTATCTTCATTTCTCCAAGTGATATATGCATGCCTTTAAGTTCATGGTATCCTCTTGGGAATAAGTCCTCATAGTCTCAAAGTAACTCTATGATCTTTGCTACCTCTGATTCTAACCAGTAATCCCCAATTATCACCTCCTTAGGTTCAGCTTATGTGCCTATATTTACCTTTGTTGTCTTCATAGGTTCATGATATGCGCATGCATCTACATCCGCACTGGCTAACACTTCACATGTTCCATGTGAATGATCCACATCCAAGTGCTCAACTTCCTCATCATCAATTATGTAAACCATCTTCCCCTTATCTTTTTCCAGGGAAGTGCGCTCAAGTAATATGATATCATCTTCTTCATCTGTAAAATGTGCCCCTGTCTCTGTCTCACCAAATAATTCCTGAATAAGTTCTTCTACTTTCCCACTGTCTCCCATGGTTAAGCACTTGATAAAGCTTAAAGTTGTGTTCACTGGTGGTGTAGATGAAAAGAAGTCAAAAGTTTGGATCATCCCTATAGTCAAAGTTTTCCAATTGTCCAGTGTCACGATGTAATTCAGCGTGTATACATACCAAGCACGCACACAACCTTGTAGAGTAGAATAAAACTGATGCACCCAAAGTGAGGGTGGTAATGCTTCCTGTCCTACTATCTAGAGTCTCTCACACTGTTGGATATGATGCTGAGCAGGTTGATCACCATGATAAGGGAAAATTTTTGTAGGTGCATTACTTCTTGAAAACCTGGTTGATAAGGTGGTCCCAATCATTCCCCATTCTAAGAGATTATCCATGTGGACCACCCACCAGTGCGTGGCTGTCCCACCCAAAGTATATGATAGCATAGCTCATCGTTTAAGCTGGTTAGCCCAGTTTGTTTCCATGGCCTATAAGAATCCAACCAAATCTTCAGATCCAGTATAGTGGGTACTGAGTGACCTATACACTGAACAAAGTGAAAACCCTTTTTGTCAAGAAACCATGCATGCTTAACTTCATGCCCCACCAGTTCATAAGTGCCATGAGCCCAATTATCACAAGCAACACTTAGTAGTATTGCTGATTGACTGAGAATCTTCCCAATGAAGGATTCCTTCCTTAGATGGATCATTGACCTCTGGGTCCTGAATAGCGCGTATATAGATTCTGTTCAAGTCCTCTTCACTTAAAGGTTCCACATATGGCATGGATTTCCCATCTGTCAATGGTATTATAACCCTTTCCTCCTTGTTCTCGAAGCTGATATACCCCTTGTTAAACCTCAAATCAGCATTGTTCACATAACACCAAGGGCACCCAAGCAAATCTAGGAAGCTATCTACTTCCGTAAGCACTAGCACTTCGAAGTCTCCTGTGAACTTGGCCCCTTGTATAGTGATAGATGCATCCTTCAAAACTCCTATGGGAGTAGCTTTCATTCTATTTTCCATGAACAATACATTAGATGATGGCTGCAATGGGGGTCTCCCCATTTGTTCCCACACATCCAATGTAAGTACATTTACTTCTGCACCTGTGTCAATCAAGATATTGCTCAACAGCCACCCATCCACAATAGCATTCAAAGTGATCTCCTTGTCATAATCAATGCTATCGGGGGGAAGATTCACATGAAGTATTTATCTTCTAGTCTCAGTTCCCACGTGTGGAGTATTCCCCTTCAACCAATTTCCTAATAAAGGAATAATATTCTCCTGACGCAATGTTCTACATACCTCTCTGATGTCGTCAATATCTGACGGGGCCTGTTCTGTATCCTTATGCTCCAATTTCTGAGACTGCTCTTTCAAACCCTGTATCTCACCTTGAAGGCTTCTAAGGACCTCCATCATTTCCTGATAGACTTCTTTCTAATGAGCTAGATCTAGATACCTAGCATGCAAAACCTCCTCCCTAGTGATTGTTGGTTTCTGTTGCAACACCTCTCTTGTGCATGTGCCACCTCAGCTCGTGTGGTTATCTTGACTGTTACTACCTCAGGTTCTGGTGTTAACTTGGGCATCCACTGATTATCTATTGTGTGCTAGATTCTAACCATCCCTGTGCCCTTGTTTTCTTGCTTGTGTTGCTTACTGAGATGCTCATACAAGTCCAGGACACTCTTCATAACTATGCCCCTTTCCACAAAATGAACAGGAAATATTCTATGGGCATTCGTGCCTATAATGGTCAGGTGAACCACATGTATAGCAAGTTCCTTGAGGGAATTCACTCCTTCCTCCACCTCGGCCTCATCCTCCATATCCACCTCGATATCCTCGTCCCCTTTCATGAACCCCTTCAAACCTTCTGTCATTCCTATCATAGCGTGTTTTATTATAATCCCTATCATGATGCTCATTCTTCCCTTTAGAATTATCAGCCACACTTTCCTGTCTTACCCCAATATCAATGGCATCATGGATCTAGCCAATCAATCTACAGTCCTCAGTATCATGGGTCATGGACCTAAAATTTTTACAAAAGGAGGATACATTCTTTCTGATCACGCATTGTAGTAGGGGGCAGTGACTAGCATCATGATTCAAATGGAAAATCTCATAGTCTAACAGTAATAAATGTACAGTTCTGTGAGGGAAACTATCCTTGGTGTGGCCCTCCTACTTCACAATCTGTACACCAGATTCCTGAGCATGTTTCATGAGCTGAGTTTTCTTATAATTTCTCTAACTGTTTTACCATAGCTGCTATCTGAGCTTCCAAAAATGGACTAACTCCAGTGTCAATACTCCCAACTGCTTCAGCATGTAAAGTGGCTTCCAATGCTTCACGCGGTCGGTATAAGTTTTATGTGACTAGTGCTCTTCGAAATGGGGTAATCAATCCCCCATAAACCATTGTGCATGCTGACTTGCATGAATGTCATAAGAGAGTTTGGATAGAAGTGTTTTAAAACAAGCATCATACTCACGTACACTTTCAGTAGTGCCTTGCTTTATATCCTTGAGTGTGCTTATACTCTTCTGCTCAAACTTAGGGATATGGAACTCTTTCAAGAAAGCATCTTTCAATGATGCATAGTCAATACAAGTTTGATTGGGATCAAACTTCCTATACCAGCTGTGCACGCATGCGCCTGTAATGTAGTAGAAAATTGACTTGCCTTGCGCTCAGAGGCCATGTAATACCTTTCACGCGCCACAATATTTCACACATATGAACATGTTTAATAGCATCCTCGATACCTCTATACTCTGGGAGATGAAGGGACATCTCCATATAAATGTTTCTGGGTTGTACTCGGGCCTTGACCACTCGACCCAGAACCTCCTTGGTTTCCTCTTCCTCCAAAACCACCCAAACCACCGAAACTAGAACTGCCCATACCACCCGATCCTCCTCCAGGATTTGGAATAGGGCCCATGGATGCACTCCCCTATGTCCCAACAGTGGTACTATACTTGGACCCCTACAGTCTGTGAAGTAGTCCCAGTTCCAGAGGTGAATCCCACACTCAGCGCACTCATATTCTATGTAGATGATGAGCCTAAAAATGCACCCCCAAAGAATAATGAAGCTATCTATGCTGCCATTGATGTACTTGCTTCTGAATCTATTTCTGTGCTTTCACTTCCTAAATTAAAATTTTTTTTACCTGTTGTACTAGATACTGGAAAACCAAGCGCAAGGGCTAGGTCAGTAGGTTGGCTTAGATGCACGCCCACAGCCTAGGTCATATCTACTAGCGTGCTTCCATGTGAGGCCAAAGAGGGTTCTCTATCATGCTTTCCTAGATGGGGGAGTTCCTGATGCTCTTGCTCTTCTTCCTCCCCATGAGCCTCAAATCCTTCACGAGACATCTCTCTCCACAACACCATCCATTCTAAAATTTCTTGTTTCTTGCATAATTCCCTCTCATGTGCACTCATCATACTTCAGCCACCTCTCTTCCCTTTGTCGTGCTGCCACTAGGTCTGCCATCTTTCACCAATCCTGTTCCTTGCCCCCGTGTGTGGAGATTTTTTTATCTTTCCATGGGTTTAGCTTCCAATTTCAACGTTACCATTAGTATTTTGATTTCCAGTGGAATAACTTGTAAATACGTCCCTCTAGGATATCATAGGAACTAGAACTCCGCTACCTCTGGGCACAAATAAGTCAAAATTGAATACTCCAAAATATAGCTATTTAGGACACCGTGAAACCGAGGTATCTACCATGCGATTCCAACTCAGGTTAGCATCATATAGTGTTTGAAATTCCTCCTGTGTCCAAACAAGTGTGCGATACCTCCAATTCCACTTAGATGCATATGCAGTCAACCATTCATATAATTCTACTGGAAAGATAGCAAAGAAGCTTTCGTATAAACTGTCATACAGATTCTACTCTACCCAAGTGTGTGCACTAAATCTGGATCCAGTGTCAAACCTCATGCGTATTCTTCCTCCAAGATCATGAATCCATTCTTCAACACTCACCAAAGTTAGCCGGTATATCTTCATCATGAACCATTCTGAAACAACTGAAAAAGAGGTCCCACGGCAACGGAACCAATGATGCAGCCTAGAATTCTTAGTTAACACCTAGTCGCATGGCACATCACTCAACCTAGGCTGAGCGCTCACCCGAAGCATGCAAAGGTACCGGGTCCCTCTTAAGAGTTGCTGTAGTAGAATGGTAGCATGATAAAGCAGTAACATATATTTTAGAAACTAATCCATCTATTCATCATTATACTGAACTAGATCTATAAGCGCTTAAATGTAAATCATCATGATAATAATAATATGCATTGACAAAACATATCAGACACTGTTGTTTAGCCAATATTCTTTATATATTCATCATACCAACAGTACAAAAGCTTCATACAATACCAGACATGCGTGCATGGATCTGTTACAATTATCCAGTCTCATGTACTCATGTATCTCTCATTCTTCAAAGCATGTGTCTCTGTATATCTCCCTCTTACTAAGTAATTCATTACATATATATAGGGTGGGGAACTAGCCCTTCACCACTTAACTCTACCAGAAATAGGTCACATGCTAATAACAACCACGTGCCTTTTACAACTATAGCCATACATGCAAGTATGTTATCTATAGATCGCTGATAGTTAACTATAGTGGTGGATCTATCCTTAGCTTATGCCCATGCAAGAGTGATTTGACATACTCTTTTAAAAATCTCCACGAAGAGTGGCACACAAGTCTCGGCATCGCTTTGTGTGCTCCACACGCCAATCTCTAAGAATAGACCTGATCTCCAAAATTGGCTAAGTCCTGAAAGTTTGACTCTACACCTCCGCACGTGACGCCTTCCTATACCTTCGCACCTTTGCTCCTGTGTTGTTCTTCCACGCAGACTCTGTGTGTAAGTTCAACTAAGTGTTTTCTCTTATCAACAATGTGTCTCTTTAGTTTTTTCCTTTTTGTATGTGTTCATATGAGTCCAAGGAATTGGGAATGCAAGAACAAAAATATAAGAAGATGGTTGAGCAATGGTAGCTTAAAGGTAGTCTGGTTGCAATACAAGTAGAAGAGAGTTAGCTGAAGATATTTGAGCTTGGTTATGCAATCCCTAGCAGGATAGTGGTAGAAATACAATGCAAGATACAAAAAAATATTTAGGCCATTTTCTTGAATACAAGCATGGAATATATAAGAATTGAGGCTGGGATGTGATTTCATTCACAAGGTAAGAAGAAGTTGTTCCAACTAATTAAATCTATTAAAAAAATAGAATACGGAAGGATAACCAAGCAATAAAATCTTTTTTTTAGATAATTTGGCTCACATATGCATCCTAAAAGTGAAGTTAAGTGAAGTGTCGCATGTTAAGAACACGCATGAAATTTTTTGGAAAATTTTCTCAGGACCGCCACTCTGCGCAGGGCAGAGGGTTTCAAAAATGCCATCTAGGCAGGGGGCGGTCTTGACACTGAATGCCAAAACATGAAAAGAATGAAGTAGGAAGCTAGAAAAATGTGTGGGAAGGCTAAGTAAGGATGTCTAGGCTAAAAATATACACGGTGAACTGTTTTTAGAGCTCAAACTTGTTATGAAAGGACATGAATCATCATTAGGGATTTCTGTAAATTTTTTCTGACAATGCAGCACATGCAATTTTGGGTGCGTACATATTACCCCCCTCGGAGAAGCATTTTAGCCATGAAAATTTGTAAAACATAGAGTCCGAGTATGGAGTTCCCAAAATGGGGAGTTAGAAGCTATACCTGACACACCCGGTTGTGTTGAAATTTTTTTTGTCCAAACTCTTGCTACCTACAAGAGGAAGAGAAGTCTCAAGCACAGATATATAAAATATCAAACAATAAACACTAAATAAAAATGATAAGAGGACTTACCATTTTTTTGGGCATATAGAGATATACCTGCGCCAACACTTTGGCCTGGTCAACACATACACTCAAAATAAGGTCAAAACATCACATATATATCAAAACAATTCATTTATGTATATCTGATTTGGTGAATTTGGAGCTCTAGACCCACAATGACAATTTCCAATGAGAGCATAGCCAAAATGACCGTTATGAGATCGTGATCATGCCTGCACAAGTGGGAGATCGACTAACGTGGTCTAAGGTTGGTTTTCTTCACTTTTGCATTTTTTAACCTAAAATGTAAAAATGTTGAAAATTTTACGTAGGGGGATTATTTTTAAAAAAATTGTCTTAAATGATCCTCTGGGAGGGGGCACCCATAGGGTAGTCTTTTATTTTGTTCAAAATGTTCCTTTTTTGTGTTTTTGAGCCTTTTTCTAGGGTTAAAGACGTATTTGGAAAATTGGTCTAGGATTGCCACCCTAAGCAAGGCGGCAGTCACGGGATCGCCACCCTGCTAGGGCAGCGGTTCTGAACTGAATGACCAAAATGGGTAATAAATTGTACTTTTTTGGATTTTTGATGTTTTTCCATGTTTTTAGTGAGCTTATCCTGTGATATACATTACTAACTTTATCTTTATCTATGTTTTGGTGAATGCAGAAGGACGAATACATTCATTGGAATCATGAGAGGGAGTGTGATTAGATTTCAAGGATTTTGGGATCAGTTGACCCAAGACGAGATGGATACTCTGAAGAGGTCAGGTATTCAAGAAGATGTCACAAGTGCCCCATGTCACTCCTGATAGTCATATAATGTGTGACCTATTTTTTTACTGGGATGCAGACTAGAACACTTTCCAGTTTCAAAGTGTCAGGGGTGAGTGGACCATCACCCTGGAGGACGTATACCACATTCTTGGTCTCCCAATATTGGGGAGGAGGTTGACCCTACAGACAATAGGATCCAGGGCTGCGATGACTCAGTGGGCCATCTACATAGGGGATGTCGTTGTTTAATTTGGTTCAAAGAAGGGAATAAAGTTCTAATCCATTGCTACCGCTCCTATTCCCTGTCATCTACAAATCCATCATGGGAATAATTTCCTCATGATTGATCAGGGACAAGGGAGGTGACACTCTCCTTTACTATTGGGCTCCCATTATTGTGTATGTTGAGGGCCATGGCCATATATACGCCTGAGGAGAAGACATATTAGGGACTACCTATCATGAATTGTACAAGGTAGTCAGATTACAGGGGTAGTCGTTGAGCCATTCCACTTTAGTTATGAGTTAGGCCTATGATTGCATCACCCCTTATGGAAGGGGGATACCAATATTGGATCTAGGGGTTGTCCAAGAAACGAGGTGGACGACTATGTCGGTTCTCAAGATGCCACATCAACTAGTGGCTTCTTTGACCATGGCAGACATGGTTGCCACACCCTACCAGGATATGGATGGGTTATGGGGACAGGAGGTGATGATAGTGGTAGATTTCTCTACCAGAAGACAACTAGTTGACAGGGCAGGGAGAGTTGAGAATCATCCATTTGATTGGGTTCCTCAGCAGTTCGACCTCTCTTATGTTGACAATGATTCCTCCAGTGGTACCAATCTACAAGACTATTTAGGAGGCTTGGAAGGTTCCTAGAGGATATCTCAGTTGGATAGTGGTTACCCCAGGTGTGCCTATAGTAGTTAGGCATGTGTTCCATGTTTAATGGGTAATTGGTGCCCCTCAAGTGCCTTTACTTCAGATTTTGGCCACTCCCTCTCATAGCAAAGAGGAGGATGAGCCCATTGATGTTAACCCCGAATTTAAGGAGCGCACAGGAGATGAGACTGAGGAGGAGTCAGTTGGGGAGGAGATGGAGAATGAGGGGTTAGGTGGTGAGGTTAGCAAGACAGCCCAAATGGAGGAGGAGGAGAGTGACCCTGAGTGGCATGACACTCAAGATATACTAAGAATGACACAGGAGCAGGGCAAGTGCAGAGAGAGAGAGACCTTAGTCTTGGAGGGACAACTTCCTCGAGATGGAGAGGGAGATGATGAGTCTATGATAGGACAACGAATTTCCTCTTGCTTTAGGCAGGCCCCGCAGCAGCCACTGACCCTATTTGGATACCCGGAGATCTAAGTATGTTGATAATTTTATCTTGACCTTGTCATTTGGGAATGTTAGTTTAGTGTCATCTTTTTGTTTTACTGCTTTCTAACTCATTGTTTCTTCTTCTTTTCTTGCTTACACTGAATTCACAGGAGTGGTGAGAGCTCATTCAATGGGTGTACATGGACACCTTATTGATCTCCTCAGGGAAGACCCGAGCCGAGTTGAATTTTGACTGAGAACATCCACTAGCAGTTGGTAGAAACACTAATGTGTTTGAACCTATTTAAAGGATAGGGGAGGTGGTGACCTCCCTTCATACCCAAGTGGCTAAATATGAAACCTTTGAATGAATGATGAGGTAGAGCCCTTTCCACAGTGAGACTACGGCCGACGGCTACCACCATGAGCACTCACACCATTCTTTTCATTCTCAGCATTGTCGTAGTCACAGTAGGATCCCTCGACACGGCCGTACACCATCTGAGGGATCCCATAGGGATTGATAGGCCATTGGGCATTTTATTGCTCTGTTTCCTTTTTTCCAGGCATTTATATGATTTTTTTTGTATATTTCAGGCTCATTGCAAGCATTTTGACCACTCCTAGCATGTGATGACATTGTATACAAACTTGACTCAATATATATATATATACTCTTCTTTTTGGTTTGGTAATTTGTTGTATTTGAGTTGATTTCCTTTTGGCTTATACCACATGTGTACTCTAGATGCTTATAATTTCTCTTTCGAATGCTTTTTAGAATATATGCAGTGGATATGAATGATAAAATAATGATTTTTTTTTGGTTTTTTATAATGATGATATATGATAATGCTACACAATGTGATGTTGAACTTTAGTTTCTTCTTGCAATCTTTGGTACTTCATATCATCTTTAAAAAAACATGGTGACACAATGATATGATAAGTGAATGAACTTGCCCCACCCCTAACTGCACGTAACTATTAAGATGTAAGGGATCAACACTAAGAGCTAGAAAGGGAAAAAGTTATGAAAATTTATTGAATGGTAGTGATGAGAGAAAGATAATGATTTAGCATAACCAAATCGAGACGTTAAAACATCACTCTACTCAAGTTACTTCATAGTTTAGAATGCAAATTGCTTTCCAGTTTATCTAGACTTAGATATGTAGATGGCCACTTGGTTGAAAAAATTTGGTTTTGAGGGTTTAAACTCTTTTGGAATTTCATACATCTAACTCACTTTGTTTTTGACTTATGTTTCACAATATTTGAATGAATTGTTTCTAACTTTCAAGTTTTTCAATGAGACCCCCTACACCTTGCCCCATGCTACCAGTAGGAAGCATGGGCTCATCACCATGGGCAATGCATATGTGAGTAAGGTAATTCCTCTCCTTTCCCAACCCTACATCACCAGTGACAGACACAAGCTCAACACCGAAGGTTGGTAGGGAAAAGAAATGTGTAAAGTAAAAGTTTTTTGCGGATTTGCATTTGAATTATTTATCTAGGAAAAATCTTTAAAATTTTCTTATTTCCAAAGAGATGTATATGGGATAGATGCAACACCATGAGGCTTCTAGAATAAACTATAGGAAATGACACCTACTCTAGAAAGAGACCAAAAAGTAGAAGCAAGTGTGCAGGCCTTGGTATAGCTACGGTTAAAACCTTGTCTTATCCTATTTGGATTGATGAAATGATTCGAAACAATTGATGACACCACGAAAATTTGAAGAGATATGATTCAAATGTTTTTCCATTGCTTTTAGATGTTTTTAGGAGCTGCTATAAGAATAAGTCCCTTGATCAAAATTTTTACAAAATGAACTAACAAATGAAAAGGAAATGCAGATGCGGTAATGTACAAATGAAAATGCTAATGGATCATATGTGTAGTACCTCTTTAGGTGAAGAGAGTTTAAAAATTCACTAAAATCTTCTCACTCTAGAGTACACAAGTGAAATGCCCCATTTTTAGTCTTCTATCACTCGATATGAACCCAACCACCTGGGTATGAATTTCCTTCCTTCACCAGTCTTTTTATCTATCTAGATATCAAGTCTTAAGACCAAATATACCTCATATATTTCACGTTCATAGAATTTCTTATTGTATTTCTGAGCCATCTAATTGGCGTAAATGCTATGCCAATGTTTAGCTTTGAGTGTAGCCTCATCAAGACTTTCTAACTAAGAGATTCGTTCTTCTCGATAACCCTCTTCTCCTAGAATTCCTTACAGCGAGATACAAAGAATTTTGACTTCGAGTGGTAAAACTACATCTGTACCAAACACCAGAGAAAAGGGGGTTTCCCTTGTTGGAATTCTAACTGATGTCTGATAGGCCCATAAGTTTGGAAAAAATTTTAAATGCCAATCTCATTTTTTTTCCTTGACGGTATTAAGGAGAATGAACTTTAACTTCTTATTCATAGCCTCAACTTGTCCATTGTCCCGAGGGTAATAGAGAGAAGCCATGTGGTGACTTATTTTCAATTTTTCACACAATTCACATACTTCATAATTTTTAAAGATGTGTCATTATCTGAGATAATGACTTGTGGGACCTTGTACCTACAAATGATCTAGGTCATAATGAACTTAGCAATTACAAATATAGGCACGATGGTAAGAGGCATGGCTTCTACCCACTTATTAAAGTAATCTTTGGCCATGATTATGAAGTTATGTTGTTGATGCAGGAGAAAATTTCACTATTAAATCTAGGTCCCATGTGGAAAACGAGCCATGGAGTTGCAATCAGTTGTAGATCCTGTGCCGGTATGTGGATCTCATGGGAAAACTCTTGACATTTATGGAATTTACATACAAACTCTACCACGTCATTCTCTAGAGTGGGCCAGAAGTAGCCCTTTCGATGGATCTTCCAAGCAGTGGTGTGGCCGCCAAATTGACCTCCACATCCTCTATGTGATTCATAAATAATATTTTTGGATTCTTCTACGTCAACACATCTTAACAAAATTTTGTCGAAGGCTCTACAATAGAGAAATTGCTCCAAAATAACATACTTAATGGAAATGACGTGTAACTTCATTACTTGTTGCGATGTTTCCCCTTCTTGGTACGTATGATCCACTCTAAAATTAATAATTTTATTGTACCATGGACACATAGAAATGGGAGGATTGGTTTTAGTGAAGGACACACACTCATCAGGGAAGTCCAAATTTAGTAGATCACCTCCATCCAATGGGTTTTCATCCAACTAATTTGTAGTGATTTGTCCTTTGACAAATTTTCTGATTTAAAAATGTTAATTCAAATTCATCCATCAGAGTTATGAAGTGCCAAGATTTTTAGATAAGAACCCTTGTGTGAGGAATGTCCACAGGTGATCTTTTTTAACAATAAACCTCATTTCTTGATTTAGCATATAATGTCTTAAACATTTTGTTCCAAAGACTATAGCAAGGCATTCCTTATCTTCCTATGTGGAACATGTCTAAAAATCAAGGAATTTTTTAATAATTAAATAGAATGCACGTTCTCGTTTATCATCATCTTCTTGAGCTAACATACAGGCCAGTGAAACATCCCTATCTCATGAATACATGATATATGGGAAATCCGACCTTAGAAACATGAGTGTGGGAGGGAGAAATTAAGAACCATTTAACTGACTTGAATGCCTCATTCCATTCTTCCATCTAATCAATGCAACAATACTTTTTTAATAAATTGTTGATTGGGTGAATAGAAAAGGTCAAATCAAGGATAACCCTTCAGATTTCACTGAGTTTTTCGAGAAAATATCTGATGCTAGACTCATCTGACGGTGGAATCATTTCTAGCACAACCTAGATTTTGGCTAGGTATACATCAATCCATTGTGAACATATGATGTACCCAAAATATTTCCTCCCATTATAATGAATATGCATATTTCTGGATTCAACGTGACGTCGTATTTGATTAAGCGATAAAGGATGATACAAAACACCTCTCAGTGATCACAATGTTTTTTGGCCTTAGCAAGAAGGTCATCCACATAGGATTCCAAAATCTTATGGATAAGATCATGGAATATATACGTCATTTCTCATTATTACGTGGCACCAACATTATTAAGTTTGAATGACATGATAACATAACAATAGGTGTTAGTGCGAATTCACAACACCCTTGGATGTTGATCAGATTTCCAGTTTGATCATACTAGCATCCAGTGTGATTGCACAACATGGAATCCTTTCTCCAAGTGTGGGACTTGCAAAAATGAGAAAGGAATCTCCAGAGAAGGCTGGTTCCTCTTCCTAAACTACCTGCGACAAGATATTCCAATACAGGCAAGCTAATCTAATCCTAATCTAACCATGCCAAGGAGACAGAGAGAGAGAGAGAAAAGGGAAAAACAGATCCTACACTAAAATGGTGATACACCAGAGAAGGAAAAATGCTAAACATCTATCAAAACTACTATGAACACGGCTCCAACCCTGCAATGAACATTCAAACGTGCACAAATACCTGCAATGAAGAGAGGCAAGAAGAAAACAAGCGAAAAACGAGCAAGGATGGACAGATGAATCACGAAACACGTTTTTTGTTGCTCCAGAAGTTTGCACAGAACATCATTTTATGGTAAAAGGAAAAAAACACCATTACAGAGTAGGGGAGGAGGTTCGAACTCCACAAATTTTCCTGCCAAAGAGAAGAAGGGAGGGGCAAAACAAGAATGTTCCACCTTTAGAAAGAAGCCCCTCCTTACAATTTATAGGAAGAATGAGAGAAGGAAGAGAGAGAAAATCCAAATCTACCCCAACCACTTCTAGTTTGCATTTAATTTATTTCATTATGGTGGTAGGTGAGAACCCTAGCAAAAGCGGAAAACTGTATTTTGCATTTAAGCTGGTTGTTGAAACGTCATTTCTGGCCATTACCACGCGCCAAAGACGTTTCTTGATTTCTCTCTCCAAAATGAACCAAAATGAAAGATTGACCCTATAATCATTTAGATAATTTCACCATCTTTCCATTGATATAAAGAACGCGAAAATCCGAGCTCTGGATCAAAAGTTATGGTGATCTGAAGATTTAGGGCAAAAACAGGCCAAAACGGATCGGCGGGAAAATATTTGAAATTTTTTCTGCGCTCTGCCACTTGGATGACACGTGTCAGGCTCTGATTCATCCACGGGTTCATCCTTTGAAAATTCCTTTCAGGCCCTTAAACTTAATTCCTTTCCATTTGGACATGTGGCACTATTTCATTGGCTCGGGCTTGAGGGGCTCACTTTGTCCTTCGAAAATTTAGTATTTTTCACTTTGGGAAAATTTTCCCATTTCTCCCCCGCGCTCCATCACTCAAGTGCAACATGGCACAATTTAATTAGATGCGGGACCTTCCTAACCATTTCCCTTTTGTTTTTGACTTTGGAAAAAATTTCCAAATTTTCCCGCCGGGCCGATGAGGTGAAGACACGTGGCGAGATTCCATTCGCTGGCGGCTCTCTCGGTTTTTTGCGTCCCTCGCATACTTTTGGCCTGGCTGTCCCAAAATACCTGGGACAAATATCTCTGAACCTCCCGAAATGGGCTTCCTTGCTCTTGTTTGAGGTGAAGACACGTGGTGAGATTTGATTCATTGGCGGTTCTCTCCGCTTTTCACGTCCCACGCGTACTTTTGGCCCGGATGTCCCAAATTGTCCTAGACGAAAGTCTCCTATTTCAGCCGAGTTGGATGGTTTACGTCCTCCGCGTACTTTTGTCCCAACTGTCCCGGACTGCCTGGGACAAATATCTCCGAACCGCCCGAAATGGACTGACTTGCGCTAAACCGACCGATCCGCGCCCCAACGTCCCAACTGTCCCGACTGCTGTGCGGACCGCCTGATGAATTTTCAGCTGATTCGCGCCCCGATGTCCCAACTATCCCAAGGACCGCCTGGACTAGGACTTAGCCGATTTTCTTGATTTTTTGGCCCCGAGCTTGGTTTTTTGTAATTTTTCACATTTTCAAAACTCGCTGGTTTTCTTCTTGGACAGGAGAGTTAGAAAGAACCCGAGGGGACCCCAGAACACGATTTTTACCTTGAATCAATATACTTACTTGGAACTAAAGAATTTGATGCATGTTATCAAAATTACCTTGAGGGGTGAATTTTGGATAACAATTTTGGCGACTCAGCGGGGTTATCTGCCTATCATATGAAGAGAAACTAGCTGTTCGTAGCAATCCATTGGGCATGGAGTCCGTTTGATAATCTCTTGAGTTGATTATGAAATTGAAAGCCTGTATCCCTAAGCCATTGAAATAGTTGTTGAGCTGGTTTTCCCTACCGCTGCAAATTCTTCTCCGAAGGCTCGATGGACTGTAAACATGCATGTACTAGAAGCAATAGGACATGTGCACAAGCACTTAGGGAAATAAAACTACTCTAACAGTAGTACAATGTGCATAAGCACTTAGAGGAATGGAAATTCTAAATTAATGATTTACAAGGGTGAAAAAGCTATCTTTCTAGTAGCAACATTTGAGATAGATCCCATTAACCGGAATCTGCAATTCCTCACCATCCAACTTAGCCAGTCGGAAGGAATTTCTACCTTTGCATTCAATGATCATATATGGGCCACTCCAGATGGCATCAAACTTGGAATGCTTTCCTGGCTTTGCACGATCTGCATCCCATTTCAACATTAGATCTCCAATTTGGAAGGTTCTATCCTTGGCTTTCCTATCAAAAGTCTTCTTGATCAAGGCTTGATCTTTCTCTATCGCCTGGGCTGCACGCTCTCTAATTTCTTAGAGCTCCATAAATTCTACATATCTAACCTTCATGGGTTCAAATTCAAGCTAGTTCCAATCGTTTTCATGAGTTCCAATGCTGGAACTCAAGTGATATAGGTAGAACTGCTTCTTTCCCGTACACAAGCTTGTATGGAGAGCTTCCTGTAGACCTCTTGGGTGTGATTCTATCAACCATAGGGCTGATTTGAGCTTTGCTCATGCCAAGTCCTCTAATTATCATCAAGATACTCCTTCTGATGATTCTTAGTAGATTCTTGTTCGTGAGAACTCAGCTTGGCCATTACCTATGAGGGTAATAACTTCAATGAAGTGTTGAGATACACACAATTCTTGACAGCCCATTCAGTGATCTTTGTGCCAAGGAATGCTAATGCATTGTCTGATATGATAGTGGCAGGGGCACCAAACCTTGTGACTATCCCTTCATAGAAATCTCAGATATTAGATTCATTTACCTCCTTGAGTGCCACTGCTTCGGTCCACTTGGTGAAATAATCCATTGCTGTAAGTATCCACTTGTGGCCTTGACTTGAATTGGGATTGAAGACTCTAATGAAATTCTAGTCCCCATTGCATGAATGGATGATCTACTGAAATTGGACTGAAGGGGCAGTGCTGCTAACCTTTCTTTCCCTGTGAAGAATGCACATTTCTTGCATTTCTTGGCCCATGAGTAAAATCATTGAACATAGTAGGCCAATAGTAACCAACTTTCATGATTTTGAGAGCTGTTACTCATGGAGCAAAGTGGCCTCCTACTTCCCCATCATGGAACTCGTGTAAAATTTTCTCAACTTGACATGTTCCAATGCATCTTAATAGAACACCATTGATGTCCTTCTTGAATAAGATACCATTAATGAGTACATACAGGATAGCTTGTAATCTAAAGTATCTCCTCTTTGCTTTTCTCACTTTCTTGAGGGCATTTTCAAGCCTGTTTGGAGGTAATGCACCAAGTTTTGAGTCCAACATGGGATGAGTGCATCATCAGCTGGTTGTTCTTGATCATTCTATAGTAGTAGGACAACATCATCTTCATTTTTCGACCCGTCTGGTTGTTTGGAAAGCGAGCTGCTCACACAAGCCTTTGCCATGAACTAGCTTGGTCACTTTGATTTCAGCTAATATCATATTCCATCACCCGAGTGATCCAACCTGCTCTCTTCTCATTTAAATCCTTGTTTCAGGAGGAAGTCCTTGGCACCAGCATGAGACACCAGCAGTTGAATCTTATTGTTTGAGACCAAGTGTCTGAACTTCTTCAAACTTCTGATGATGGCAAGGACATGCTTTTCAATGAAAGAATACTTTATTTCGTAATCTTCCAAAGTTTGACTGAAGAATGCTATGGGCTGTTCTAAACCTTCTGTATTCAGCTGTGTCAAGATAGTTGAGATTGTATCTGATCCTCCAAAATGCATACAACATGAAGTCCTTTGAAAATTCTGGGTTGATAAGAGTTGGAGCTTGTGATATTGCGTGCTTGATGTCAATCAAAACTCTCTTTACCTTCTACTGTCCATTTTAATGCCAGACTCTTCTTCAACATCATTGTTAAAGGATTCATTGAAGAGTGGAAAAAGCAGGCACAAATCTGATGGACAAATTTTATCCTTCCTAAGAAGCTTTGAAGATATTTCTTGTGGTGTGGCAATGAGAAGTGTTCGGATGGCTTCAACCCTTTCAGGATCAATTGTTATCCCTTCCCTAAAGAAAATGTGACCCAATCATTTTCCCTCGTGTGTCAAGAATATACACTTCTTTGGATTCAATGACACTCCAAACCTTCTACATCTCTGAAACACTTGTCTGAGGTGAAAGAGATGGTCTGCTGCATTCTTTGAGAAGACAAGTGACATCATCTAGGTATACCAGCACTATATTGTTTATTAAGCCTTTGAATGCCATATCCATAGCTTGCTAAAATGTTGCTCCGGCATTTGATAGTCCAAATGGCATCTTCTTGTAAGCATACGTGCCCCATTTTGTAGTGAAGGCCGTCTTGAATTGATCTTCTTCCTTTACCATTATCTTATTATAGCCTGAATATCCATCCAGTAATGAAAACCTTTCTGAACCAACTACAACCTGCAATATTTGTTCCATTGATGGAAGTGGATAATGATCTTTGAGTGATGCTCTATTTAGATCGCGAAAGTCCACACACAATATTATTTCTCCATTTCTCTTTCTTACTGGCACCAAGTTTGCAACCCAACTTGAGTGTTTGATGGGGAAGATGATACTGGCCTCAATAGCTTGCTTAACTCTCTTCTCATGAGAGGCTCAATATGAGGATTCACTGGCCTTTGCTTTTGCCTGACAGGCTTGGATTTTGGATCCAGCTCAATAGTATGTTGTGCCAAATTTGGGTTGAAACCTCTTAAATATTTGTAAGTCCAAGAAAAGACATCTGAGAACTCTTGACAAAGCTGAACAAAATTAGATTTCTCTTGTGAGGTACTTACTTTGCCAATTTGCAATGTCTTGCCTTCTTCCACTAAAATAGGCTCTGAATCTTCACCTTTTACTTGAATGTTCGCTTTCTCCTTCCGGAACTGATCATTTGGGTTGAAGATTGACTCCAATGTTATGAGGCCTTTTGGTAGCAATTTTTGGTTCTCAGCTACACCACTTAGTCACCATACTGCTGCTCCAGCTTGTTTTGATTTCTAGCGGAGAACTCAACTTCTTCTTGTAGGAAATTAACAATTTGCTGATCATTCTCGAAGACTTGCCAACTTGTATTGTTATCCGGAACAGCTGGTCTCAAAACCACTTTGATATGAGGCTGAGATTTCTCACTTTTGATACTTTCTACAACATCAAATGCAGCCCCAATTGCTGCCAGTCTGTCAGCTGCTTAATTCTTTTTTCTTGGGATGGAGTTGATGCTAAAAGCTTCAAAATCTTCAATAAGATCCCATATCCGATTTTTGTAGTTCTTCAACAGATCATTTTTGGCAGCATTTTTTCCTTTGACTTGGTTCACGATCAGCTCACTATCACCAAATACTTGTAAATTCCTTTGATGCCTTTCTTCTTTGCCCAGTGCAATCCATGAATTAAGGCTTCATACTTAGCCATGTTGTTTGAGCAAGAAAACTAGAAACGGAAGGCTGAGTAATACTTTGTACCTTGCGGTGAAATGAGCATAGCTCCTCCTCCTGCACCTTGTCTACTCCTTGACCCATCAAAGAACAATTGCCATACTTCATTCTTGGTCTTTATGATCTAGCTTGGTGATGCTGGGGAGAGGTTGATTCTCTTCATGCAAACAATAAACTCCTAGCTCAGATTCTTCTATTTCTTGATAAGGATCAAAAGCATGCACCTTGCTTGCCCATTCATCAAGAGTCAAATCTGGGATGCTTCTTACCTTGGTGTCATCTTCATCAGTGCTTGGATAATCTTCTTGATCAAAATGTTGAACAATTGGTATTGATTTGACTTGGAGTGTAAGGATCAATGTGAAAGTTTGCAATAGGTTCAGATCTGATTATGGCTTTGGTTCCATATCTTGTTCTAAACAACATGTGTGACCAATCCACCAAAAGATAGCCTCCAATTTTAGCCTAGTGAAGTCTCTTGACAAGCACAATGCAAAGAGTGGTGGTAGGTCTATGACTGACACATCTTGTAACACTATTACGTTGGGACATGCATGCAAGTGTGAGGCTCAAACCTTTGATTACTCCAACCGTTGTCACTACTGTCCTATCTAATTACACTACACCCTTGGAGATGACTTCATATTCAAGTCCTGGCTCATCAGTTATTTGCTTGGGCATCACTGAGCTACTTGCCCCGGAATCAATCATGCAATTGTGTACCAATTGGTTTCCAACGATCAATGAGACATAGAATGGAGGGGGCTTCAAAATTTTACCTTGTTGTCCTCCATGATTCACCTTCAGGCTGGACAACATTTACGAGTACCTTCTCTTACATTTGGACCTGCTGATTTGAAGCTGGCCAATCCTTCATGGCAACCTGTAGAAAAAATATTTGTCCCTGGGATAGATAATGATTCCCACATTGATATGTTTACATTTGTCTTCTTCATATGATCAATGATAATGAATGGATATGAAGTATCCCTCTGCTGTCCCTTGGCCTGCACATTCATTCCTTGCACATGGGCAGTAGCAACTTGCATTTGGGTTGGCCTAGGGGCTGTTTTAGGTGCCCCTTGCGTGTTTGGAACTACATTTTGTTTGCTAACAGCTTGTGGAGTGGTAGGATGTTGTGGATTACTTGGGGCCAATGGTTTACTTTCACCCAAATTTCTCCTCTTTGACCTTGTGTTGTCTGCAACACTTTGAGAGGGTATTTGATTCATACCACAGAAATCTTCAGCCTGCCAATTGACAAGAGTAGTTTCATTCGGAGATGTTCCTTGCTGAGGTGCTTCTTGCTGCTGATCTTCTTCGTGGATGGACTCTTGCGACCCACCAATGGTTTGCACCATAAGAGCCTGATTTAATACACCGTTAAAGCACATTGATTGGTTATGTGGCTGACCGCACAAGAAACACCAATCATATTCTTGGGCCATGTTATTTTGGACTGGCACTAATGCTTTAGAAGAAGATATGACATTGGGGTTATAGGACTGAAATGGTCTATTAGCGAGAGGCCTTACTTGGCTTTGATTTTGAATTACAACCTGAGTTGGTGACCTATTTTGTTGGTATGGGGGCCTAGCCTGGTACTGCGCTTGAGGCTGATACGGTCTAGCACTATGAGCTTGTTGTCTTTTGATAGTAACCAACTCACTTCCCAAATTTTGTAATTGTTTCATGACCTCTTGGAGTTCATTTGAAGCACTAGAGGATGAAGTAGAAGGCTCATTTGAACTTTGATTTCTATGAGTGGGAATAGGAGCCAATGTGGGTGCTTGACTAGTCCTTTAGATTTTCTAAGTTTGGATACAAGGGCATGGGAGGCCTAGGAGCTAGTTTACCAGCTTGAATAAGATAGTTTTCAGCCCTAATGGTAATGTTATAAGAAGCAGGTAAGGTTATGCCTCCCATAGATTGAATTAACATAGAAATATCAGAATTTAAAGCCTTAAGATAGTATAGAAAAGACACCTTATGCTGTTGGCCTAGACGGCCACTGGAATCATATCCCAAGACCTTTGAAATCTGAAGTTGAAGTCAGTTAGCTGCTCATTGGTTAGCTCTCTTGCTAGTTTATCAATTGTTCTAGTAGAGACAAATTGTCTCCCTTTTTCCCAAACTGCTCATGGAGAACTATGCATAACTGATTCCAATTTTTGAGATAGAACCCAAAGCTCCAAGACTCCTTAACCATTGCAAAGCCATTCCCTTTGAATGAGGATCTATGAGTAAATTTGAATAGCAACTTGCATTTCATTTATCTCATGGATTGCAATAATGTTAGGAATGTCCTTAACATGATCACCAGGAGTGGTATGATTTTCTCCAATGAAATAAATGGAATGTTCTTTAATGCTGCAATTGGAATATGGATTTTGTGCATTGAGAGCAAGTGGGCTACTGCCAGTGAACATTGACATTAAGGGATTTGGTGGTTGCGCCATACTGATCGGTCTGAAGAACATCTTGTTGATGTGAGATGAAAGGCCTACCAGGTGGAGGTGTATGATCCAAAGTTCTATTAGGTGGAGATGGAGATGTTTGAGCTTTTCTTCCACTTCTTTCTCTACCTGGAGACAGGTGTAGATAAACAAAGTCAATCTTTCTCCCTAGTTCTTTACCTAGTCTTTATTCTTCTCATAAATTTTCTAGGCTTGGACTACTAAAACCAGCGGATTATACCTCTTTTGGAGTCGCCAGATGTGTGATTTTAAAATTATCCTTCAAAGCTGGAACTTACAACAAGTGCACATTATCACATCTTATTATGGCCCTAATCGAAGAGGAATATCTTGGGAAAGAAAAACACTTTCTAGGGTCCTACAACCGGGCATTCCATAATTGTTATTCCGACATTCACAGTGACCCTTAGATGTAAGAACTAAATAGTGCTGTTAACCTTGATCTTAAACCCCTCAAGAAGAAATCCAGTTATGATTATCACCACATCCTATATTCTCAAGTTTCCCCATTATTTTGAGGACATTAGATTAAGAGAAGGTAGCTTGAGAAGGTAGATCTCCAGAGAATGTTCAACCTTCTCAAGCTTCGTATTTTACTTGTCATAATGCTGGGATAAGACATAGTGAAAAAAAGCTAATCTAAATTCCCAATCAAAATATGTCCAAGGAGATCAGAGAGACAGTAGTAACACCTAACTATTCAAATCCTACACTAAACCTAGTGATATCTCCTAACTGGGGATGACACATGTAAGAAGGGATCTATCAAAACTCCCTGATGACACATATCTCCATCCCTGCAATGATACATTCAAAAAACTACTCCACATGTACATTCCTAATTAAGAGACGGCCATCGTTACCCAAAACAAGTGACGAATGCTCATAGGATGGACATATTTTAAATTCACATAAATCATGTATTATGGACATGTGCTCTAGAAGTATACACAGAACTATCATAATTATAGATTCCATGATCAAAAAGCCAATATTTCATGGAGCCCGGGAGGATGTTCTTGGTACTCTATATATTCGCCTGTCCAAAGAGAAGAAGGAAGGGGCAAAACAAGAATCCTCCACCTATTTATTATGAAACCTTCCATGGTTAGAATTTATATGTAATGGGAATTTATTTTGAGATATGGATCTAGAGATATGGAACAAATGGAAATTTACCCCAACCACTTCTAGTTTGCATCAAATTTACTTAACCATGGCGGTAGGTGAGAACCCTAGCAAAAGCGGTGACATAAGCTACCCTTATGCACCTATAAGCTGAGTTGTTTGAAACGTGCTATATGGAAATGACCAAGATAAAATGTATAACATGTGTAATATGTATGGATCTTAATGGATAATCTGTTAAAATCATAACCATAACAATGAGATTGACCCCGAAATAAAATTAGAGAAAATCAAGTACCTAAGGTATTAACCCATTAATCGTAAAGTTTCACCATTGATGGTGTTATTGAGCTCTAGACCAAGAAGTCCTAATTTTGATCTGACAGATGGATAGGGCAAACAACAGGCCAATAATGAAATGGGAAACTAAAAATATCTCAAATTTATTTCATATACTGTGCCACTTAGGGTTTATTTATATCATCCACCAACTTCATGAACGGGTTCAATACCTTTGAAAACTCCTTATCTAGGGACCTTACAACTTAATTCCTATGCCATATGAAAAACGTGGCACTATCTTAAAATGACTCGGGCTTGAGGGGCTCAGTTCAACCAATAAAATCGAAAATTTAGTATTTTTCACGTAGGGAAAATTCTAATAAAAATATCTATTATGTGTTTCGCCACTAAAGTGTTTTAACATGATGCATAAATTCATTTAGACAATGGGCCAATCCTAATTCATTTCCAATATTTCCAGAAGATCTATGTCAAAAATTTCAAAATTTTCTATGCCGGGCTGATGAGGTGAAGTTCACATGGCGAGTTTACATTCGCTGGTGGCTCACATAAGGTTTATATTTCCACGTCCCTCGCATAATTTATGGCCTGGCTATACCAAAATCCTTGGGACAAGATGATCTACTGGACCTCCTAATAATGGGCTTACTTGCTCTTAAATGAAGTGAAGACACTATGGCGAGATTTGATAATCGTTGGCAGCTAATCTAGGCTTTTTGCGTCCCACACGTACCTTTGGCACGTAATGTTCCAAACTTGAACTAGAAAAGAAAGTAAAACTGTTTCGGCCTAATTGAACGGTTGATGTCCTCCGCGTTAAATTTTATGTCCCAGACCTGAACTCAGATATTATCCTGGGACAAATATTCCCCTACTTTTCCATTTTACAGAATGTTACCCACACCATCCGCCATACCAAAAAACCTATATGCCTTAATTGATATCCCATTTTTACCCGACTGGTAAAAATGGACGACCTGGGGGAGAGATAAGCTTTTCGACACTGATTCATGGATTTACGGAGGAATATGTCGGGATACAGGTAAAATTTCAGTTTTGGACTAGAATTATAAGCCGATTTTGGGAAGTTTGGGGTCCCGAGCTTGAAGAATTTTTCCAATCTTTTCACATTTTCAAAACTCGCTGGTTTTCTTCTTGTATAGGAGATTTAGAAAGAACCCGAGGGGACCCCAGAACACGATTTTTGCCTTGAATCAATATACTTGCTTGGAACTAAAGAATTTGATGCATGTTATCAAAATTACCTTGAGGGGTGAATTTTGGATAACAGTAGGCTCTTTAAGGATTTATGAATGTAGTTTTGGCCCGATCCTCCTCAAAGATTATGATTTGATTATATCCCGAGAACCCATCCATGAGTGATGAAAAATCAAAACTAGTTTTTGCATCAATGATGACATCGATGGATGGTAACATGAAATCATCTTTGAGACAAGCCTTGTTGATGTCCCAAAATTCTATGTAAATGTGGATCTTTCCATTCTTCTTAATAACATGTACTATATTAGAAACCCATTGTGAGTAGTCGATTGGCTTGATGAATCCTACTTGCAGGAGCTTCATCCTTCTTCCTCCACCATGAGGGTCACCTTTGGCTTCATGGTCCTTGATTTTTTATTAATTGGTTTAGCATCTAGCTTGGTGACGAGGCTGTGAACTATAATGTGTGGTGTAATTCTTGTCATTTCCTTATAGCTAAAAGTGAAAGATTTTTTATTCTCCTTGAGGACTCAAGTATGTATCTCTACCTCCTTTGGAGTTAGAGAGGATCCCAACTTCTATATTTTTGGTTCCTCCTCTATCCTGATGTTTATATATCGATCATTCCCTCAATTAAGGAGGCATTTCCTTCCTCAAACTCAAGCAGGGCTAAATTTAACTCTAAATCCCCTTCTTCTCCTACCTCATAAATTTTAAGATCATTTCAAAGGGAATATTATACAATGGGATTTCCAAAATAGGATGAATAATGTGGGATTAAAGAAAGATAAAATTCATGATGAGTAAGATGTAATTCTACAAAATCATTTAGATATCCTAGAGTTCTTTTATTACTGTCAACATGATCTGTGGTAATAGTATCGTTCTTAGTTTCTATGTGTGTCAAAATTGGGGTTACCAGTGTTTTACAAACCAAAGGTTCGACACGAACTGAGATCGTGAAGTTCATGTCTTCTAACTCACTACTCGGAGTGAAGCGGGAAGTGGAAGTTACTATAGAGTCTAAAAGAAGGTTTTGTTTGTGTGGGATCACTCAAATTCATATGAAGTCAAACCCCTTTGTTAGATTTAGCATTTCTATCTTGTAGAGTTACAAATGCTCCGCTCTAGTTTCATATACCTTAGATATTTGATTTACGACCAATTGTGAATCACCCAGTACCCTGATATTAAGAGTACCCATTCTTTTGGCCACTGTGAGGCCAAGTAGAAGAGCCTCATACTCAACCTCGTTATTTGTGCATCTAAAGTTTAATTCAAAAGAAAAAGGTATAATCCTTCCCTCGAGAGAGGTAAGGATAACACCTTCCCTAGCACTAAAATGACACTTGGCTCCGTTAAAATGGATATTCAAACATTTTCTTGGAAAAATGGATGCTAGATCATCCTTTGTGTCTTCCTCTTTTACCTCAATTACCTCAACTATAAAAACTTCATCTGCTAGAAGAGAACCTAGTCTCAGGGTATGTCCCATACCCATAGAATCAAATGGAAGGAGAATAGGTAAATCCTTCTCTAATAGCTCGACACTATTTTATGTGGTTCCTAACGACACTATCCTTATGATGATGATTTCATCCTTGATTGTCATAATGTCTTTGATCAGTCCCGTGATATCTAACTTTATTATAGGGACCAAATTTTCTTTCGGTGCTGAACTTTTAGGTTTGTTTAACTAATTTGTAGGAAGTTCAAATTTAGAGTGGACCCCTGGCCTCTTCTTTAAGTTATCCAAACGTATGTCGAAGGGTTTTGGATCACCCTGCACCACAAAGACCTTCCCTAAATGCAGGAATTTGACTTCCTGAAACAAAGTGGAGGGGATTTCCTTCGTGAAATGAATCCAAGAATTTCCATGAATCACATTATAGTCAGTTTCCTGGTCTATAATATAAAAATCAGTTAGCACCATCTTAAGCCCAAGGGTGATTGGAAACAATTGGTCTCTCCGTAACTTCAATTTTAATGTAAAAAGAGGGGGAATATGTTAACCACTACCCCATCATCAATCATCACACACTTTACATAGTTATTATAAATCCAAACTTGTAGAAACAAATCCAGATCACCTCTATGAGCTATTTTAGCATTCATGGGCATCTTGTTAATGTCGAATATGAATCCAACATCTCTTTCAGGATGCCGTGGAGGATAGACATCAAAGTCCACATGGTTTATTTATGCTCTTTGGGGAGGGGTGACATTAATCAAATAGGTAAGACCTAGTTCTTCTAATAGACAATCTCTATGAGCAAGGGAATTATTTAGCAGATCCAAGAAGGAAATGTGAGAGAAAGTCTTAGTTAAGTCACTGATCAAGTCATAAGCTCCAATTGGATTTCCTAGCGTATCACGAATGTCATCTGATATAGTCAGGTAGATTAGGATTGGCTGCGAAGAATAATATTTAGTTCTAGTGGAAACATTAATATGAGGCTAAATTTCCAACTCCACTAATCCCACGATTTTTTTTTTGGTGGCCATCCAAATGAGGTGCCACTTGTGGGTTTGACAAAGTTGAGTCTTCATGATCATTGGTTCCTATTACAATACCTTTGTTCAAGCTTTTGGGATCTATTATACCATCTTTTGGGCACATGGGGAGAGGATCGTTAAAGATTCCAAGTGGTGTGTTATGTGGGTATACTGGTCCCATGTAAGTGTTCTGAGTTGGCACAGTTGGATTTTCCAAAAATATGTCAACAAATAATTTTCTTTGATCCTCTAGCAAGCGTTGTAGAAACTTATTGCAACCACGACATGTTCTTGCATCATGCCTGTGAACCCTATGGAAACCATAATAAAAATTGGTATGATAATCTCGAGGCCTTATATTTGTACCTTATTGTGGTCCGAAATTACGATTGTTGTTTGATTGCTGATTGTTATAGCTGAAATTTGGGAACCCTTTCCCTTGGCTTTGGAATTGATTCAGATACCCTCCTAGGTATTGATTGGGGCCTTGGGTATGCATTTTTCTTAGTGGCTAAGATTTTTGTTGTTGTTGTTGAGGAAAATTAAAATCCACATCGTTTACCAAGGGTGAGAAGTTATTATCTCTTTGATTATTTCCATTTTTTTTATTGTTGTCTGTAATATTCGTATTGGGGGAACTAACAACATTGGGTTTCTTGGGTTGGTCAGTAACACCATCATTCATAACCCCACGATTCGTATTAAGGATTTTTTGTCCTTGATTATATATCTTGTTGTTGGAGTAACCAGGGTTATTTTGACTAGGAGTGACTAATTTTCCATTTGCTTCATAAGTCTTACAACCAATGTTAATGGCTTTTTGGTCCATTCGAAGATCACCCTCTAGCACCTTTTCGTAACTCCTTAGAGGAAACTTTTGAATTTATTCCTTTGTCTTCCTATTGAGAGAGTGGAGGAACAAATCACAAATCTCTTTCTGATCCATATTTGGAGCACTTACAGATGAGTAAAGAACCTGTCACCACCTTTGAATGAAATGGGTTGTAGACTCGTTGTGCTCTTACTTGATATGAAGGAATTCTCTGATTATTTTCCTTAAAATTTTGTTCATATAAAAATCCTTAATGAACTCTAACACAAGTTTTTTAAAGGAGTGTATTGAAGCTTATGGAATCCTATAATACCAGTCGAGAGCGATGCCTTCTAGTGTCTTAGGGAAAATATTTGCAACAACTGCATCTCACAGGAGAAGCTCTTGAATGGTCATTGTGTAAGTTTTGATATGAGTGTTAGGATCACCCTCCCCTTTGAACTTTGGAAGATCGGGCAAGGGTCTTGGGAGCATGACTACTCAGATGGAAAATTGTAGAGGATCCTTAAGATATTTAGAATAGGTTCCCATTGCATATGTTTCAACCATTAAAGATCCTTGTTGGGGAGGTGATGGTTGCATAGGTTGCTGAAATGGCACAACGTAAATTTTTTTTGGGGCATATGGAATCCCTTGTGGATGACCATAAGTACCCGAGTAATTACACATATCCCCATGTGGTGATTTAGAGTACATTTATACATAGGGGGTTAACTGCTTTGATATGGAGCTAAAGGCACAAAGCCAGGGAATGCTACATTTCTAGCTAGTATGGCATTTGAGAATGCACTTCCGGCTGGTGCCTATTGGAGATATCCATATATGGCATGAGGAGGAATACCCAAGGTCCCCATCCTAGTTAGAAAATCTCCAAGATTTGAAGCATCCATATAAAATGGAGGATTCTACCTAGTAGGTACTTGTCCATAACTCTATGGATAATGAGAAGTTCTTTCTTTCCTTGCATATGAAATTTGAGAATTTTGGAAAAGCTCTAATTCTTTGACTTTATCTACTAATGCCAAAATTACGTCCTCCATTTATGAGATGTTGTTTTATTTAGGTGCTTGTTGTTGAACTTTTGGAGGTTGTTGAGGAGTGTGGTATCTTGCTATGAATTGTTCACTATTCTGCCACCCCTCATTGGCAATTATTTCTATTGTTAGAGGGGTGGTGTTATTAATTTGAAGAAGGATGTCACCATGTCCTTGTAACCTATTAAAACCTGGTTTATATTCTAGAAGTGTTGTTCAATCTTGGCGTATTGTGATAGGTACACCTCATCTATAGTGGGAGCTGGTCCAATTGCATGCTAATGGGTTTCCAAAACAATATCCGAGGAGATAAACTTGTTTCCCTAGTGAAATTCATGTTGTTAGAACTTGATTTTTCATGTGGATACGTATGTGTGATTTTGTCAAGCTCCTCAATACGTATAGAGGAACCAACATTAATTCCCTGAAGAAGAAGATTTTGAGCACTTGAGCAATTATCAGCCCATGTTTAAAGTGGAGGTGATTATTATTTTCAACCTGTTTGATAATCGTGCATGTAATAACCCAGAAGGGGTTGACCGTATTCATCATATCCTAACATATTCGAGGGGTATAATAATACCTGCTAAATAAAGGGAAAGTGGAAAATAGATGGATAAAATGGAAACATTTAGATACTAGCTCGATTTACATTGGGTTCACCAATTTTGTATGATAGAAAATCAAGACGTGACTTTCTTTACACCCGACTTCCCGAGGTCGTGCTAAGATATCTAGTGTAGAATGTAAATGGATGTGGGTGTGGTGGTGATGAACAAGCTAATTGGGCAATCTTATAACTTCAATGCGCAATATTGAGATCTATGAGTCTAAGGAAAATAATGCTCTCCTAACCTAAAGTGGTGTGATGGATCGATCTGATATAATATATTCTTGGAGGCTCCAATCAATGTCAAGATCTACCGATATTCTATTCACTGGTTTCTAAACATGAGGAAAGTGACCTTTGGGTGCCTCGTATAGATTTCTAGACAAGGTCATGGAAGTGAGAACGAAAGGTGTAGTAGAGCCGCAAGGACTATGGATGATTTTTTGGTCTAGTCTAGAAAGTATTAGCCTGATCGGATGTAATGTTCAATATGGAAATTTGTGCAACAATGTCAGGTGAACATGGTGAGGATCTGAATACTAATGTACATAAAATAGTTTCAATATCCAATTGGTCAGCAGGCATGTTGGGTTGTGGGACTTGAGGATCACAACAAAATACTCATGGAGGTTTTGGCCCTTGTATGATCAAACCTTGTTTCCAGGAGGAGTGCAATAATCGTAGGCTTGCTTAGCAGTGATTTTTAGGTTGTTTAGTTGCTCTATTTTATCAGCGTAAGTTACAAGTGTGGGTAGAACTGCCGAACATAAACTTGTATCAATGTCAGTTATCAACTCCGGCACGTTGGGTTATGGGACCAAGGGATCGTAACTGTATGTATTTTCTTGTTGTGGAACATTGATAGTCATGTGGAACGAATTGAAAATATTTTAATAAAAAAACTAACTCTCAAAGGAAATCTAACATATGTTTTTGGTGTTTTCACAATTTATCAAAACAAACCAATGAAAGCAAACTAGTCTAGTGAAAGAAAATGTTTTTTTAATCTTTTCTATTTTGTAAATAATGCGTCTAATATAATAAACAAACTAAATACAATTAATCAACTGGATGTCACTGATTACTTGTGCAGATATGTGAATCTAAATCTAAAACAAATAACCTAATTTAATAAAAAACCCTTGAAACCCTACCTTAGAGGTGAGGAACAAATCATAACCCTATAAGAGCTATTGTTCCCCACAATTTCCCTGGTAATGTCAAAGAGAAAGCTTTCTAATGATTTGATCTACTTGTAATTTCCTAATCAATTGAGATGAACAATTTTACTACCTTATTTGATATGTAATTGAAACTAATGATTTGAAATTGATAACTTGACAAGTGAAGCAAACAAATAATAATTCCAACCTGAATTAGCAAGAGCTTTGGAAAATCCGGTCATATCTATATCTGCCCCCTTATTTTGTTCGTTTCTTTTTTTGTGTGTTCATATGAGTCAAAGGAATTGGGAATGTAATAACAACAACATAATAAGATGCTTGAATAATGGTAGCTTGAAGGCAGTTTGGTTGTAATGCAAGTAGAAGAGAGATAATACAAGAGATCTGATCTTGGCTATGCAATTCCTAGCAGGATTGTGGCAGCAATACAATGCAAGATACAGAAAAATTCTCATGCCATTTTCTTGAATACAAGCATGAAATATATAATAATTGGGTCTGGGATGTGCCTTCATGCACAAGGAAAGAAGAAGTAGTTCCAACTAGTTAAATCTATTTAAAAATAGAAGAGGGAAGGAGAACCAAGCAATCAAAACTATTTTTAGACAATTTGGATCATGGATGCATCCTAAAAGTGAAGTTAGGTGAAGCTTCATATGTTAAGAACACACATGATGAGTTCTGGAAAAATCACTCTAGACCGTCACCCTACACAGGGCAGCGATCTTGGCACTAAATGCCAAAACATGCACAAAATGAAGCAGGAAGTTGGAAAAAAGCATGGGAAGGCTGAGTAAGGATGTCTAAGCTATAGATATACATTGCAAATGGGTTTTAGAGCTCGAACACCTTCTGAAAGGACATGAATAATCATTTTGGTATTTGGAAACTATTTTATGATAATGTAACACATGTAATTTTGGGTGCATACAATTACCTTCCATAGTAGACCCTTTTCTAATTTCCGCAATGGTTCATGGATATGAAGTAAACAGACCTCATCCTACTGTATATGAAATTATAAACCCAGGTCATGCCTCTACTTCTGGATGACAGAATAATAAGGAAATACCATTTGAAAATGATGGAGACTATCAAATACCTATTATTAGGGTGCATTGTGAAGATAACGAGGAATATGTGAACATCATGTACAACCTCACCCTAACAAATACGTAATGAAATACCCACTCAGGAGGTAACCTTAGAAGAACAAGTCCAAGCCCTCACTCGCCAATTGGCTAGTTTGGCTTCACATATACGAAAGGAACAACCAAATTTTTTGAAACAAACTATACCAAAGGTAAAACTGGAAGCTTCGTCTCACAAGTTCTAAATAAAAACTCCTCGATGGGAGAAAAAAAGAGAGCCTTATCAAGAAATTCTCGCAAAGAATAGGGGTGGGAATACACATAGATTTAATCCTACGTATAGACCTACGCCACCCACACAAGATACAATCTTCAATAAAGAGTGGTCCACTATGAATAATTCCCTTCTAACATTACAAGAACGAAAAACTGGTAACAACAAGAAATACCAGTCCAATGAGTTATGCCCTTATCCATTTGATAGAGTCATGTTGTAAGTACCTTTCCCACGACATTGTGATTGTATGAATTTCAACAAGTATAAGGGAAAAGGTGACCCTCGTGACCATATAAAATATTTATATATGGCCTTTCAAGAGGTCACATATAGTGACAACTACCTCATCCATATCTTCCCACAAAGTTTGGGAGGATAAGTGTTAGAGTGGTTTCTACACATCCCTAAGGGATCTTTACCAACAAGGCCGGAACTAGTGGAACATTTTGTAAGCCACTTTTATTTTAATATAGAGAGTGACTTTACCATGCTATATTTCCGCAATGCCAAACAATGAAACAACGAAAAACTATGTTGCATTCTTATAAAGATGGAGAGGGTTAGCTAGTCATTTTCCTTGCTCCATTTCTGAAAATATGTTAATAAATATATTTGTTCCCAACCTCCATCCAGACATTACGTTCCACTTGCAAATGCATTGTGGAAACACATTTGAAGAGGTAATTGAAAAAGGGAGTCAAATTGAAAAGGCGTTGTTAGCGAGGGGGACTCTAAAACCTTTCTCTTGAAATCAAAATGATTATAAATCAAATGACAAACCAAATATGGGATAATAGACTGTATGTGAGTACAAGCCATTCAAAATCATGTACCTTTGATGCATGCAAAAGGAAATCCACCTACAGAGTAAAAATGTCATATTTTCACCCCTCTATCTAAATCTATGTCATCCATACTAAAACAGTTAGAGGCCATAAACATGGTTAAATACCCTAAAACAAAATCCTATAGGGATGACGCACCTAAACCATCATGGTTTAGGGATATTGAATTTTTTGGATTTCACTGCATAAAGGGTCACAAAGCTGACAAGTTTTTAAGATTAAAACACTACATTCAAGGCCTGATAAAAAATGGTGATATAGAAGTAGATTCCATCACTGCTGGCAAGTCTCCAAACATAAAATTAAGGATTTTAAAAGAACCTTTTCCCAAGTGATCAAGGATAATTGTCTCAAAATAAGAATGCCAACTATGTGTAAATTAAAGACCATTTTGATGTCTTGATAGGTTTTGTTCATATACTCATTAAATAAATCAATACGATTAGAATTAAAACAAGAGAGTGCGTCATGGAAATATGATGAGCTCACTTTATTATCTCAGAGCCTACTCCCCCTCCTCCTCAAGCGAGTCACTATTATGTGTTAGATCAACTAGAGAAGACTACAACTAATATTTCAATCTTATACCTTATAAATATTTCTAATGTTCATAAGGATATACTTTGTAAAACCTTATAGGGATCAGGAGTATCTATTGATGTCGACCCAATACATTTACAGGACATGGTAGTGCATATCACTCCTTTAGAACATATAACCTTCAGTTATTTATAAGCTTTTGCAAAAAATACATCCCATAACCTGCCCTTTGACATTGAAGTAATAATGAAGAATAAGAAGGTCAAGAGAGTACTTGTGGATGGAAAATCAGGTCTAAATATTTATACCCTTAAACTAGTTCATAAACTAGGATGCACAGAAGTTGATTTGGAGACAAATGTCATCACCATAAAGGCATATGACAATGAAGAATGATAATCAGTTGGAATGATCAATTTATCATTAGAATTTTGTCCCATAACACATGGTATGAAGTTCCATATCTTGGACATACAACTCCCTTGAAACATCTTTCTCGGCCGCCCATGGATTCATGCCATGCAATTCATGTCATTAATGTATCATCAATGTTTAAAGTTGCAACATGAAGGAAATACACTTACTATACTAGGGGATCTCCAACCATTTGTTAATTGTAGATAATTGTCAGGATACTTTCCTACCATCTATGAGTGCCCCTCCATGGAGATTGTTGTTCTTGTTCATTCAGAGGCCCTCGCTTCACAAGTGGATCCAGATACCTTTTCTACCAATGAAAACGGTGCTTCCACATCAAAAAATCCCTTTGCTACATGGGAGATGAAAGTTATACTGATAGGTTGTGGAGAGTATGATTTGCAACAAGCCCTCATTGTTCAAAACGTTTTTCTATCAACTCAAGTGCATGGTAGGCCATTTTTCAAAGTCCAAAGATCAAGTGAGACTTTCCCTTTTGAAAATTTTACTTTTGGTGGCTTACTAGAAGATGAAATAGTTTCTTAAAGACATTTTTTTCCATGTCCTAATGATGATGAAACATGGATTGTACGTTACAAATCACCTAGAAGTACCCTATTCCTAACCAAATAATGCTCACTATGATGAATAAAGGATACGTGTTTTCGGTTGTCAAGAAAAAATTCCATTAGAGGCTCTGTACAATACCTCATCATATAATGGTTAAATCAGGTATAGGCGTTCATTTTGTATGAGTCTCTCTCCCTTCAGATGAAGATTATACCTATTCTAAGCAGTGAAGATAGTCCATCTGAAATACGACAAGCAAAATAGATTCCCGATGTACTCTTTACGAAGACCTTGCCTCTTCATGAACTTGTTCTGCTAACATGGACTATCCTTACTATAACCCCGGTTACACCCAATGTAACCCCTATAACCCAAACATTAAACCTCATCTACCCATCACTTATGAATTCGAATCAACAAAAACACGTACCTATTGACATGTTTCTAAAGAATGAGGTGATTGGTGAGTTCCTGGGCATCAGAGATAACATTCCAAGAAATGATCACAAGAAAGGATTCTTCCTTCAAATCAATGCATGTGTGTAATTTGGAGAGGAGGTAGAGTTGTGTGGAAATTTAAGTAAAAAAGTGAGCAAGGGAAAGGGTCCTATAGAAAATACTTGCGGAAAGAAAAATTCCAAGTCCTACAGTTTAAACCTCTTTGAGGTGCTGGTGGAAAAACAATCAGAATAACCTATGGACAACATGGTGTACCCACTTAAAGATGAGGATATACCCTAACCACCTATGGTAGAGGAGGATCTCAATCTCCCTCCTGATCCTATGCACATAGAAGACAAATCGAATTTACGAGTGGAGGAAACAATAAATGTTAACATCAACATAGAGGAACTGCCTACAATGGTTAGTTGGGAACTTCACTCTCAGTTTAAGAGAAAAACTCATTTACAAGAATTTTGAGAGAATATGTAGACATCTTCTTTTTGTCTTAAGTAGATATGCCATGACTTGATTCTACATTAGTGGTGCACAATCTTGTTAAACACCCAGACGCTAAGCCTATAAAGAAAAATATCTGGAAGATTCATCCTCGTGTCGCCCTGCTGGTAAAGGAAGAGCTAGAAAGGTTATTAAAATTAGGATTCATCAATCCTATTGACTACTTAGAGTGGATTTATATTGTTGTACCAGTTCAAAAAAATATAGTCGGTATTAGAATGTGTACCGATTTTAGAGATATTAATAAAGAATCTCCCAAGGATGATTTTCCTCTTCTAAACATCGACATGATTTTAAATTATACAACATGTTATGAGATGCTCTCACTCATGGATGGATTCTCAGGTTATAATCAGATAGAGATTGTGGAAGAAGATCAATAAAAAAAACTTTCACAACCCCATGGGGGACATTTGTCTACCAAATCGTGCCCTTTGGCCTCAAGAATATAGGCACTACATATAAATGGGCCATAACTATAATCTTTCACAATATGATTAATGATATCATGGAGGATTATGTAGATGACATATTATCAAAGTCTAGAACTTGGGAAGAGAACCCAAAGATTTTACGATGCATATTTCAACGATTAAGAGTCTACAAAGTTTGGATTAACCCAAAGAAATGTGTCTTCGGTGTATTATCTAGAAAATTACTAGGATTCATTGTTTCAGGGAGAGGAATAGAAGTGGACCCTACAAAGGTCACATATACAACATAAATGCCTTGCCTAAAAAATATTAGACAACCGCATAGCTTAGAAGGGAAAATTCAGGGCATCAGAAGGTTTATTTCATTGCTAGAAGACAAGTGTCATACATTCATGCATCTTCTCAAGAAATATGTTAATTTCACCTGGGGGCTAGAGCAACAACAATCATTCACTTTGTTAAAAGAGTACTTGGCTAAACCCCCCCGTTCTCATGTCATCCAGGCAGGAGAATCCTTGTTACTCTATATTTTTTCTACACATTTTGCAATTAGGGCACTAGTAGTGAGTACGATAAAGAGAAGAAGGAAAATTTTTTGTATTACTTGAGAAGGACATTGATAGCTTATGAGCTCAATTATCCACAAATTGAGAAATATTGTCTTGCTGTAGTTTTTTCCTTCTAGAAACTATGCCACTATATGTTTAACAATAAAATCAATCTTATTTCAAAGGTGGATCCAATAAAGTAATTATTGTCCAAACCAAAACTTATAGGAAAGATGGCTAATTGGATCATCTTGTTAATCGAGTTTGACATTGAGTATGTTCATAAAAAGTCAGTAAAGGTACATGTGTTAGTAGATAAACTAGCAGAAGCTCTGCTACTAGGTAATGAACCCTTGAGTCTAGAACTACAAGATGCATCCATAATGTATCTTGAAGAATCTGTCATGTGGAAACTATAATTTGATGGTTCCTTTACCTTTCATGGTTCAGGAGTCTAGAGTTATGTTAATCAAGTTCCTACGGGAGACTTGATTCCATAGGCATTCCAGATTTGGGTTCCCATGAACGAACAATATAGTAGATTTTGATGCTCTTATTGCAGGGATGAATTGAGTCCATGAAGTGGGATATTCAACAAGTCAATTGCATTGGTGATTTAATGCTCATCATCAAATATGTCACAGATTAATATAAGGTAAAAGATGAGAAACTTATTCCATATAAAATAATGGTTGATTCCTTAAAAGATTTCTTCAAGAAGTTAACATTTGAGAAGATACTAAGAGCCTAGAACAGAGCAGCAAATGCCATGGCTACAGTAGGATCCATGTTGAGCATTCCACTAGGGAAAAATGATATTCCATTCTTCATTGAACATTTAAGAACACCGACATATGACATACCAGATTCATGTTTGGTGTGCAACGTTGTTGGTCCCCTTTTCCCCTATGGTACGCTTAAATTTTTAACTATCTCCATGAAGGAACCTTCCCTACTAGATATTTCATGTGCTGAAAGTCACAACCTAATCTAGTGTATAGCCCACTATACCCTACTTGAGGGACCACCCTCTTCCACCGAGGCTACGACGGGAATCTTTTATATTGTTTAAGTTCAAACGAATCTATCCAAGCAATCAAGGAGGTGCATGAAGGCATATGTGGAGCTCATACTAATGGAATCATCCTTGCTAAAAAAATACTCAGAAGTAGGCTACTATATGGCCTACCATGGAGAATGACTATGCTGTCAACATGTGAATAATTGTGTGGATTGTCAAAAGTTATGGCAACTTGATACATGCGCCAACAAAATCCTTGCAACCAATCATAATGCCCTGGCTCGTTCTCAAAGTAGACGTATCAATCTAATAGGTATACTTAACCATGTCTCCTCAGATGGCCACAAATTCATTATAACCACTACTGAGTACTTCAAAAAATGGGTAGAGGTTGTTCCTCTCACCTATACAGAAGGTTCCACAAATTTCTAAATTTATAATGAACCATATCATTTATCGATACAATATCCCTTCCTCTCATTATCATTAATAATGGTAAGTCGTTTAAGAATAAAAATGTGAAATCACTTTGTAAACACTTTCAAATATCCCTTAAGTTTTCAACCCCTGTATTACCGGTCAAGGTAATGGGCAGGCCAGAGATTCGAATAAAACCCTAGTTCACATTATGGAGAAGATGGTGAATACCATAGGCCATAATAGGCATCTACAAATTCACCCTATGCCCTTTGGGCATTCAAAACTTCTATCGACACCCCTACAAAGTACAACTCCATACTCTTTAGTACTTGAGCATGGAAGACATCCTACCCTTAGAGATCAAGATACCTTATTTGTGTGTCGATGTTAATAGATTTACCTTAATGAAGAGGAAGACTAGAGATAGGAGCTCTACTGGCAGAGTTTGAGCTATAGGATGAGAAATGTCCTTCATGCCCTCAATCACCTTAAAATGTATCAGGATCGACTGTACGAAGAAGCTATAATTAAAAGATTCATACCTCATCAATTTGAGGTAGGGGACATGATGTTAAAATAATAATCAAAAGAACACCAATAAGGATCGAGAAAAGAAAGGGGAAATTTGAACCCAATTGGCTAGGACTCATATGTTGTGGTTATCCAAGTTTGGTTCAGGTGCCTATAAGCTTGCCTATTCAGATGGCCAAGAGCTTCGAGAACCCTTGAATGTAATTCATATTAAGTGCTTCTATGCTTAAGTATGGGGTCTCTAAAATATCAAGAAAGGAAAAAAAACTATAAAAAATAGAAAAAGAAAAAGAGAAATAAACAGGTGCGTCCAATAGTGAAAACCATGCAATGGTGGCACTTTGGACAAGTCCTTTGGTGAAACCCAGTTTCCAGTGCCAAGGGAGGGTCTGTTGTTCACAAACATTTCAAATTTATGAGTATGATAGATTTTTCCTAAGCTAGTATTTACCTTTGTTTGAGTCCCTTGTGAGCCTATCCGTCTTTTCCCTGATTCGGATAATCCAACCTTTTTAATGCATAGAATTTGAATTTGAATGAACCCATCTCATGTTGAGGGAAACTTTGCAGAATCACTTCTGGAATATAACATGTGGCATTCTACCATTGTACATCTCATCTAACGTTAGGGGCATCCACATTTCTTCATTTCCTTACATGTTCGCTTCGAAAATACTATTTAAAAAACATCAAAAACATTCGTATAAATTTTGAAAACCTCAAAACATGTAGATATGTCCCTTGGAAAACTCAAAACATTCAAATACATTTCGTAGAAAACTCCAAACCAATAGAAAAATGTCTTAGAGATAAAACCAAAAACAATGAAAACTGTCCCAAAACCATCCCACAAAAATAAAGTAGTAGTTGGCTTACTTTTAGTTGTTGGTTTGTATGGTTTTTAGTTACATCACTTTTTCGTATTATGTGCTTTAGCATGAATTCACTTGCTTACTTAGATTAAATGTTAATTTCATCTATAGTTTATTGCATTGAGTTCATTTTATCTTGCATACTTGTAAATAAATGTGTTTCTTTTATTAGATTTGTTTAACTTGTGCTTGTTATTTTTTCCTTGTACATTGTGTTTTAACTTCATCATCATATCACATATATCCATCACATCTATACATCATATATCAATAAATGATAATTCTACATCACACATGTACACTAAATATAATCATCAAATACCATATCGCCAATGGGGAAAAAGGGGTTGCACATGATAAAAAAATATATCCCCCCACACCAATATCAAAAATAAAAACATGTTTTACTTAAAGTATCTCATCAACATTCAATATGACATTAACTAAGGCTATCTTATAATCTAACATTCGATATAAATTTAAAACATACAGACTAACCATGATATCTCATAAACAACATGTGATACATAGTAATCCATCTATCATCATACATTATCAAAAATATAAATGTTCGTGTAAAAAATAGTATGTCTCAAAAGTAGATCTGGTATAATGAGCCATCATGGGCTTCAATACAAAAAATTGCCTTCATCACAAGGAATAATAAAAATAATATATATCATACATCGGTACAAAAATGTGCCTTCATCACGAGGCATGATAAAAAATAATACAAATATATCCGTACAAAAGTACGCCTTCTTATCGAGGTAGTACACCAAAAAAATACATCTAGTACGTCAATAAGAAAGTCAACAATGACTCTCACCCTCACCGGGACTGCCTGGTCTAGGTCTTCTGCTAGGAAAATGAATTTGAGGTGTTGGACGTGTAGAAGTCCCTGCATCATGCTGAGCTAACACATGTTGCTTTGAAGCCTATTGTCCTAAAGGACCTTGTAAAGATCATGATGGCCTATGGGATGTAGCAGATCATGACATACTGCCTACTATCTTACTATACTTAAGAGCTCTCTACTAATATGGAGTGACCCCGTGGTACTACATCCTATAGTATGTAGTCTCGGTTGTTAAAGAGGCACTATGACTAATCAGTAATTAAACCCTTGAATAAGTTCCTACCTGTTGAAGTGTATCACATGCCACTCTCGCACTAGCTAGCTCTATCCACAGTTGGGCCCTCTCTGTTATGTCCTGATCCCTCTTAGCTATAGCTTGATCACTCTCTTCCTATAGATGTAGAATATCTACTATCATTTGGTCTTGCTTTATCAGGGGCCTGTAATCTCTCTTTCCTGGCCTGGTTTCACTCTACTATGAGCTGATCCCTATCTACGATGGCCTGGCCTCTTTATATAATAGCTTGATCTCTCTGAGAAACATCCATATCCCTCTTAGCTTCCATCTAGATCTCTAGACTTGTCACATACTGTAACTATTGCTATAAGGCAACCACCTATCAACCATCCTATATATCTTGAATATCCTCCTCCATATCCTCACCACACCCACCATCTCCTCCACCTCTTGGTGGACTATGTTGTGGAATCGCTTGAGGGGGTGATGGAGGTGCCTGCAATGGTACTCATAACAGAACCTAAAGGGGAATCATTGGTACCAACACCTGTGGCTGCATCACTACTTGTTGATGTACTAGAACCTACTACTAGAATAACACATGTTGCATTGGTACCACCTATATGCAGTCCTCCCTATGGATCTTCGGTGTGCCTATACCTGTGCCTGTGTCTATACTTTGGGATCTGGGCCTTTTCCCCCCTGCGATGTTGCATCCTATACCTCTTTTGGTATAGTCAATCTACATGGTAGAACTATCACATACCATGCTGCATAATCTTGGGTAGTCCCTAGATCCACTATCTACACCCACTGCACCCAAGGTTGTGGAACCATTTATAAAAATATTGTGTGAGCTCGGCCCATCCTGATCTGGGGGCCCCATATGGAGGACCTCTCTGTACCTATGCATGTACCAAAAATCATCACTAGGAATCCCTTGGATGAGACAATACTAATGTTGGACCTTGTCCACTTTGTACCACTCCACAACATAGCTCCTACTGCCAATGATGAAATGGTCCACTACATATGTACTCAACTCGATTACATCTTGAGGCCAATGGTATAACCTGTATGGTAATCAATGGATCATATGGGGTTGTAACTCATCAAAATATTTCATGTAATAGTCTGTGTTCCCCCTATAGAAGTGAATGTCATCTCTGTTTGGAACCTAGCCCATGATGGGAGGCTCTACAAAAAATCAATCCCTCAAAGCTCTTATAGGGTGGCTTATCGCAATATGATCCCAAGCCCATATATATATAAAGTGGCAGGACCAACTGACCTCTATCCATGATAAGTTATAAAGTGTAAATCAGAGTCTAAATGAGCCAATATACACTAACCCCAGTAGTACACCTCTCCATGAAGTAGGTCATGAATCACTCCAACGAGGCCTAGAGGGAATCGTGCACCAGTCTTTTTAAGTAGTTAACATGATGGTGAAAAGAGCTAATAAATATTTTGGGACCCATCCTAGCCATGGATTGGCCATGCACATCCTAATAAAGACTGTCATACCCCAGTGGGGTATATCTTTCACTCCAGATATCATGGCTATATAGCACTCAATACGGTCCTGATGACCATCATATGTAATCAAATGACCCTGAATAGGAACTCCTACAATCCGCCAAATATCCTCCAATGTAATACTCATCTCACTAGTAGGAAATCAGAAGGTCTAACTCTCACTTCATCGTCTCTCAGCTAAGGCTGTGAGAAGGTCATGATCTAAGATAATCTGTGGCATGTGAGCCATGTAAGATAAACATGTCACCTCTAGGGTAATATCCAAGTAAATCTAGTGGCGTTGGCTTAATTTTTTCCTCATAGGCCCAGAGTCAATCATGTCATTCGCATGTCACTAGCACATCCCTATCCACCTGCAGAACCAATCGGGTCATTTATTATGATCTTGTTCTTTTATTCTACTATTTAATTTTTAGTCCCTCATCTAATTATTCTATTCTATAACATTATTCTTATATTCTATCATTAAATTATTCTATAATTCATCTATTTCTCTCACATAGGGTTTTCTAACACCTACGTTTTCTTATAAAAACATTATGAAAAATGGATATTGTGCACGCTTGAGTGCATAAGTGCTCCCCCTAGTGCATAGGCACACTCAGCGTGCCAGCATACACTTTAGCGCATAGACACACTCCGCAGTTCATAGGCACATTTTCTTCCTCTTCAAAAATAGTACTTTTCATAGACACACTTCTATTGGCATAGGTGCTTATGCGCCCATGCATACCCTAGCCGAGTAGCATATAGGCGCCCCTGCAAAACCAAAAAAATTAAAAATTAAATTCAAACAAATGCATAGGCACACTCAGTTATGCGCCCCATGCATGTGTAGCATAGGTGTACCCCCTCGTTTTTTGCCCTATTTTTACTCTAAAAAATTGCATTTTAACAAAAATATTAAATGCTTTAAGAAACGAGGGTAAAAAGGGCAATATTTGTGTACATTTGGTCCATCCGCTGGGAGCCTCGTGTAGTCCCTCATGTGGTCTGCATAGTGTCTCTAGTTTAGTACCCTCGTTATCTCCTCCCGTAGGGTAAGAGCTCAAATTAGTAGTAAAAATGGTAAGTGAATGTGGTAAGAAACTTTCTGCAATGGCTTATATACCCATTTTTACCTTCCGCGACGTGTTTATCGCTCCCAAAGTTCCCTAAGACCGACTTATTTCTTCTAAAATTCTTCTAAACTTTCCACGATAATTATTTTTAATAAATAATTATTTTTGGTATGTTTCTCGCTACGTTAGGGCATATTTTTTTCTTCATGCTGGCCTTTTCTACTATCTAGGGCATATATTTGCCTTACAGTGACTTTTAGTGTTGTCACACGATTTATTTATTATTTCTATAATAGTTTCTTCTATAAAAATTAAAATTTTTGAAAAACCCAAAAAAATTCAAAAAAATTGGTAAAATGAAAAAAAATTCCAAAAAATTGTAAAAATTTAAAATTTTGCAAAAATTGGTAAACAACATGCACGTAGTTGAAGCCTGTCTCAATTGCATTATTCTCGTACATCAAAATTTGACCTATAAAAACATCTTTCTAAGGTTCTTGCTGGGTTCTAGTCTCAAATGACTTGTGGATCATCATGATCTACCTCTATTAACAAAATCTTGACTACATGTTATGTCGTTACTCCTGTGCAACAATGAGTTTTTTCAGAGATTGTGTCATAGTGCATGAAACCTTTTCCATGGGACTACTTGTGTCCTCCATTTTTTCCCTTGCATGTATCCTTGCTTGGGGCACCATTTTTAACCCTTTTTGTTACAACACGAACATTTGGGAACTGCATCTTGATAACAAAAACATTCAAGCAACTATCTTGAATGTTGTTTGTTTTATTATGTGTGATTGTATTGGTTTATCTGTTAGGTTATATTGTTTACTTTCTCATATTGCATTACATTATGTATGTTACATTGAGTTAAGTATCGTTTTACTTTCTCGTATTGTATTGCATTGTGTATGTTGCATGGAGTTGCGCAGAAATGAACAAATGTTAGTAATTTAGCTTTTCATGTTATCTTACACTTTTGTTTATTTCAATAAAGGCTAATGATGTAGATCTAGGAGGAAAATGATATAACCAAGTTGCTTATTGAAAGGTTGGATGCAAATATTGGGCTTTTCCTATATTCTCCATTATCATTTCTTCTCCATAACCATTTTTTATCCCTATCCTTATTTCTTCTCAATAACCAAGGGTTTCACACTTGTTCTATCCTATTTCTTCTATCCATTTAAATCATATTTTTGATCATCGATTGAATTTTTCTATCACCCCATCTACACTCAAGGGGGCATCCTTCATCCTACTAATGTTTCTTCAAAAATTTACCTGTTTATGCTTGTCTACTATATTTTAAGAGAAGTCACTTACTTCACCTTAAACAAGGGCAAATGTAAACACCCAAATTCCATTTTTGCAATCTTATTGCCAAATGCACACAGATCACTCTCATTCTTTCCAATTATGTTATAATTGGTGATTTTCACTAATTAACTATTGTTTCTTACCACTTTGGCCAATTAAGACCACATTGTTGATTTCCTAACCTCTTTCGCATTTAGGATGCCACTCTACGAAAAATCATAAGTCAAAACCCTCTTCAAAACAAACAATTAGCGATTATGAGATAATTAAGCGCATTTTTCCTTGTTTTGGTCAATATACCCTAGTATTGACTCAAACCGGTCTTACAACCACTTAAAATCACCCTATTTTCCTCCATAACATCTCAATAAGCTTCAAAATCTTATCCTAGCCTCCTAGTACACCCTAAGAGGTTGATTAAGTCTCCCACATCTTAATCACTTGTTTATTCACTAGTTGTGATTAGAAAAGCTTAATCATGATTAGCAATTCTAATATAATTTGGGGATTTTAATCCCACATGCACTAAAATGCAAGTTTTACCCAAAGTGAAAATTATAAAATAGATTACGTATTCACACTAAAACTTTACACCATGCTTTGATTTGCATTCTCATATAATAAATATGATTTATAGCCAAGTTCAATCCTTGCCTAAAACCTTCAATGGGGTTAGTAGATGGATTTTCAAAATGACTTCATAAGTCATTTGGAGTGGCCATTTCACCTTGTTTGGAGTAGCAACCATAACCATTTGATTTCCCTCTTAGGTTTTTTAGGATTATGCAAGGTAACTAAGCATATTAGTAGGCATTATTATTTAGATTTTGAATTGTATTCATGTTAGTTAAGCATTCCATTAAGATTCTATCTTTAGTGTTGCATTCCTAGACTTAGAGCCTTGGCTATATGTGGAAATGGTGTTAGCATTCCTTGATTATCCATGAAATTTACTTTGTAGAGTTTAGAGTGCCATCACAATGACCTTGTCACAGTTCATGACTTGTGTTTTTCTCTTTTACATGAGGAAACGGGATTCTTGAGAGTCTCCAAGTGCATTGGTGAAGAGTGAAGTATCTCCGAAAGTTCTTGTGCCTGAGTGCCAAGGAAGCTGTACACAAAGGTAGATTTAAATATATCTAACCTTGAAGTCTCTCTAAATCCATATTGATTATTTTGAAGTGTAGTTAGTAAAATATAAGTCTCAAATTTGGATATTTTTGTTCAAATGTAAATATTAGTTGGGGTATGTAATGGATTTCAAGCAAGAAGTTCACGTCTCAAATAGGTTAGGGGTGCCTTCAACATTGTCATGTAGTAGGTGTTATAAGATCTCTTACAAATGGTGGTTTACATGTCAATGACCTCTTTGGTGTTGTAGGTAAGTGTTAAAAATTCTTATATTGTACTAAGATCTCAAACATTTTGTGTGAAGACCATATATGAATGTTGTGTCATACAATTTAGTGACTGTGCATTGAAATATTGATAACTAGGAGGGTTTTGGAGTAGATCATGTTTAAAAATTGTTTGGAAAATATGGAAATTACCTCCTCATAGCCTCAAGAATTTGAATTTTTATTTTTCATTAAAAATTTGGAAAAGAAATAACTTTTTATACGGCCTCGAGTATGCATAGTGGCTCAACCGTGTCCCTAGGGTTTCAAAGAATTTTTTGATCAAATATTTCTATCCATCCAAAAAAAAATTGAAATTTTCTGTAGATGTTTCTTTGTACCTATTACACCCGTGTTGTAAAAATTTTCAAGTGATTTCATTGAGTGTTAAAAGAGAACTTATTACTAGTCATTTTGCACAGTCGGGTTTGATTGTCACACAAGATTTTTCTCAATCTCAAAGACAATATGAGATCCTTTTCTTATTGAATCAAAATCTAATGGTGTTGAATGATTGCTAAAGATAAATGTCACGGTTTAAACAAGTTTTCTTTTGTGTAAGTTCAAGTTTATTTCTTTTATAGTAGCCTATGTTAGTGTTTAACTATGTAGAAGGATAACTTGAAGACAACAAGTGAAATTGCTTTAGTAGTGAGTGTTATTAACCATCTTGCAAAGTGCAGGTGATATCATAAATGGTGAAGGGAGATTTAATGTGGGTAAGGTTTGAATTGAGTTTATAAATAGTCCTTTCTCAAGGTTGTAACTTAGGTAGCTATCAAGCTTGCTAAGTTCTTCAATTTTTTGAAAGTGAATGGTGCAAGGTCTATTCAATTTGAATTGAATGGATGTTTATTAGAATTTTAGCAGACTCAAAGAGTTATAACTTCATGAAATGATCTCAAATCTATATTAGGAAGGCAAAAATAAAGTCTTGTCTTTTTCATACAAGGAGAAGTGTAGAGAGATTTTTGAGCTTTCAAAAGTAGATGAAGAGAAAAGTGTTGAATGAAAGAGTTATAATTTGAGAGAGTGCAAGTTGAAAATTAAATTTACAACAAACAAAAGGATTGGAGAACAAAATTGAGTTCAATTTTTGAGACCAAGGATGTGAGATGAGATAGTGAAAAAAATAGTGATAGAAACAAACAAACAAAAGCGAATTAGAGTAGATGTAGAATTGTGATATAGAGAATGAATCATTTTGGTAGAGGATAAGGTATCAAATTGATATGAGTGAGAATGCAATATAGGGAAACAATGAAAAGTGAATTGTGATTATGCCAAAAACAAGGATCAAATCTGAGTTGTAGGTTAAGAAAGCTTGATTAGGAGCATGATATAACAGACCTAAGAAAGTTGAGAGATATAGGACCAATTTTAAAACTAAGAAAACATGGTTGTGGGATCCAAAAGACTGAGATAATATCTTTGAATATTCTAGAAGACTGAAATAATGAAATAAACAGGATACTCATTTTGTATCCCAAGAAAAATAATAGAGTACTGCTAAGACTGAGATAGCAGGTGAACTAGAATTGAAGATTTGATGAAATTATAGGTGAATTATGAAAGGCTGGTTGCAAATTTAGGATCATAATCAGATGTTTAGAATCCAAGATGAAGAGTGGTAAATTTTTGTATACAAACTGAGTTATAACTCAATATAATTAGGGAGTTGTTGTTTCCTTGCATGTGGTAGCTTGTAGAAGGTTAGTGGTTGTTGAATAAATCAATTTTGGAGTTGTTGCTTCCAACATCAAGTAGTTACTTGATTGCATTTTGGGGTTGTATCCTCAAAAATTTGAGTTGTAGCTCAACTTGAAATAATTGTAAGACACAAGACAAATTTTCCAAAGCTAGTTCTTTGATTTAAGTGGGTTTTCTCCCTTTTTATTTTCCCACCTAAATATTATGTACTATCTCTCTTTCATGTCCTTATGTACATGGTTTCATATTATTTTTCCTAAAAAAAATTGTGAAGTGGAAATATCTGGAAAATTTTTAAGTAGACATTGATTCACCCACCTCTAAGTTTCTACATTTTTAATATGAGCGAGCCAAATGATGAAGAATATAAGTGTATAGGGGTCATGGAAAGATCCTAGAATAATGATGAGGACTTGAGGAATACTAAGTATCATTTATGCAAGGGAAATATAACCTTCAACCCATGAGGAATAATAATTGAGTGAGATAGGAGAGAGAAGTTTGAAGAGGGTGTTTTGTGCTTTCAGTTAAATTTAGATCACTATTAGTTGTGGGATAAACATATCATCAGTGATAATCCATTTCTAAGTGGTTGAGTTGGTGCTTGATTACTTTGGGGGGTTGTAGCCTCCTTATAGGGCTATTTCCTTACTAAACTGGGGCTTGGTGCTCCTTGTTGGGTTGGTTCTTCACTAAATAAATCTTACATGATATATAATGTTCTTACAATTACTTTGTTGTGAGTAATATTAGCAGAGGTTTCAGTTGGTGTTATTCCTCTTGAGGTTTTCCCACATATATATAATGTCTTGTGTTCTCTCTCCTTTTGCATGCACTTGTGAATATTTAATGCACACCTAATAAGCTCACACGGTTTATGGATGTTGAATGGTTAAATTGAATAATGAATCTAAGCAATGATAAATTAAGTTTAAATTGTTGTATGACTGATTCACCCCCTTGGTCAGTGTGGTTCTAACATAATCATCCATGCCACCAATCTCCTTTAAAATTATTATTGCCAATTCACAAAATGTTTTTAGCATTCAAGTTATCTCTCATCTTCTTAATAGCAAGTCAGTGAGGTTGGATCACATGACTCTCAATAATATAAACATGCATATAGACCCAAAATATTTTCTTTTATTATAATCTCATCAATAGAAAAAGACATGTATATGCATACTTATGTTTCTCTTTCAAGTCTTCTTTCTCAACCATAACTACACATGTTTCCAAATCCCAACCAATACTTTTAGACTATTGAGAATGATAAAATTTTGAAACATAGAAAAGACAAGATATTCATATATTCAAGAAAATTTGTTATATGATGAACTCTTCTTGGAATGTGAAAAATAATAGCTATCTAAATTGTTTTACTTAAAAGATTATTTTTAATGACCTTGTTAAATTGATACGTAATTTTCCTTCCATTATGTTAAACTATTATTTTAATTCTCTTCTACTCCTCAAATTCTTTTTCATACGTAATATGTAAACAATAATATGTAGTTTTCCATCTCGTAACATTCTTCACAACTCTGTATATAGTTTACTTTTCATATATCTTTCCTACATCTTCTCAATAATATCCAATTTGAGCTTCATTTTAATTATTTAAGAGGTTCAACTTTATTTTTTCATTTTCAACGGGTTCAATAAATAGAAACTTGGAAACCCACTCTAACCAGAAAATCCTTCCCAAGTCCCATTTTCTTACCTTCATCTTTCTACTAGAAATAAATGTCCCCTGAGTATTTGGCATGGTGGAATTTAAATTTTGTTGACTATTAGAAGTTTCACCTCCAACATTGATTTCAACAGGTGACAACGTCCTAGTACTAGAGTATAAATTAAAATCATCCAGTGGTGTAGTTTTAAATTTATTCATTAGGATGTCTTCAAGGGGAGGAATTTCATTTTTTCCATCATTGACAGTGTTAGTTATCAAATTATCAATTAAATCATTCTAATTTTCATTTTAAACTCAGTCATTATCCCTTGATAGTGCTAGAGAAGGATAAAATTATGTAGATGGTTTCTCAAAATAAGATATAATTTATCGTATGCCAGTACTAGGAGGTGTTACATTTGATTTTTTATGAGGTTCCCTTTTTAGTTTTCATTTAAGGACAATTTTTGAGTTGGTTGCATTGAGATGAAAATAGAGAAGAAATTTCAGTTTCATGTGACATGGAAATAAAAATGACATTGATAATGATGCACATATACTAGTGATACCATAAAATATAAAATGGCATAATTTAATAGATTATAGCATTGCTAACATCCTAACTTACAAAATAATATAAATCAATGAGGCATGATAGAAAACAAGTTTTAAATTGAATCAATACTAAATAGAATTGCCTAAAATAAGTACTTGTAGGATGTAAAGTGCAATGTTGTAGTCGACAAGACCTTTATTTATTTATTTATTTATTCAACATATTGAATCCTTTTCTACTACTTCAAACAATGCCAAAATTGAAAATTCTCAAATAAAAAAATTAAAAAAATTATTTTCCTTAGAGTAAATGCTAAATAGATTTTTGTGTGTGTGTGTGTGTGTGTGTGTGTGTGTGTGTGTGTTTGAATGGTGAATTTAATCAAATTTTAAATTTTCTCTCTAAAATGTTGGTAATTGTGACCAAAGGGTCCATAAAATTCTTGACAATCCAAGAATGTTATGAAATCCCAACCCATCAATTACTCGATGATTCATAGAAAAATAAACTTTGGTATTAGAAATATGTTTGATATTCGCATGCAACAAACTACTATTCGTTAATGTTTATGGAGAAACGAGGGTAGTGAAATAGTCAACCATATAGCCAAATGCATATTCCAAAATTCCTACTATTTACCTTATTCCAAATATTCTCCGCCATAATTTTCCTTGGTGATCTACAAGAATAGAAGAAGGTGGGTCTTACATTTTTAGGCCTATGTGGATGTGTTTGCAAAGTTTGTTTGTCAATTGGGAACTTGGGCTAAAATTTTCTCGTTATTAAGAAACTTTTTCTCCCAAAAGAAATTTTTGGGTGTGAGAGAAAACTTGCTACTAATTTTATTCCATCATGACCTAAAATTAATCCCATAAGAAATTCTTGGGAGATACATACACATAGCTGTAGGATTTATGTAGAGAGAAAAACCAAATGTCGAAATTCATGTGTATTTTTGTCTTAAGGCTACATTTTTTAATAGGAACTGACTCCATATGCATGAAAAATTCATCATTTCGGGGTATTACATGACTAGAAGAAGGTTGTTATTATGTTTTAGGCCCATGTAGATTCATCTACAAACTCCATTTATTAATTGGGTGCTCATATACAAAAATTATTTCTTTATTGAGTAAATTTGGCTCCTTAAAGCATGTTTTGGATGGAAGAGAAAAGTTTCCCCTAATCTTCTATCATCATGACCAAAAATTAATTCCTTATGTGATCATTATCGTACCTACATGTATAACTATAAGATGTTAAAGATTTCCTTTAAACATCTTAATTTGTAAAAAATCATGTGTCAAAGTTCACACACTTTTTTATCATAGGACTATAATGTTTCTCTTAGGAACTACTTAAAGATACATGTACGTTTCTTTGTTTGGTGATATTAAGGGAAAATAGGAATGTGTTTATTTTGTTTTTAAGCCTAAAAAATGTGTTTGTACAGTTCATTTTTCAATTGGGAGCTCAGATATAAACTTTCTCGCTCTTTCGAGCAATATATGCTCTTCAAAGCATGTTTTGGGTATGAGAGAAAATTTAATGTTAATTTTCCGTCATCTCAAATTGATGAAAATCATTTAAGGAATGATTAGGGGAACCACACATGTATCTTTAGTATATAAAAATTTTCCTCCATGCCCCCCCAATTAGAAAAAACTCACATAACAAAATTCATATGGATTTTTATCTTAAGACCGGGACGTTTCTCTTAGGAACTAGTTCTAGATGCATGAAAGATACATTGTTCAAAGGAATTAAAATATTTTAAGAATTTTTTTATTACATTTTTAGGCCTTTCATGCATTTATTGAATTCCATTAATTGATTAGGTGCTTGGATCAAAAATTAATTACTCTACTGAGAAACATTTTTTCTTTGAAGCATGTTTTAGGTGTGATAGAAAAGTTAATTTCATTTTTCCCTCAACAGGACCATAAAAATATCCTCAAAGGAAAAATTAAGGGAATTGCATGTAAAAATTAATGATCTAATAGTTTTCCTGCATATATCTTGGATAGAAAAAACACATGTTGAATTTCATAGGTATTTTTGTTTTAAGAAGGAAAATTTTCTCTTAGGATCTACTTCTACATGTATAAATACTATGTTGTTTACAGGTATGGTGGGACTAAAGGAAGGTGGATATTTTTTTTGTATGTCCATATATATGAGGTTGTGAAGTCCATTCTTCTATTAGGCACTCAAATCACAAGTAATTTTCTTTACTAAGCAATTTTTGTTCCTTAAAACAAATTTTGGGAGTAAGAGAAAAAATTCCATAATTTTTCCAGAGTCATGAACCAATGAGAATCATCCAAGGGATCCTCTGAGAACCCACATGTATAAATTTAAGATCTAAATTTTTCTTCCACACGTGTTAGTTAACAAAACATCATGTGTCAAATTTCGTGTTGATTTTTGTCTTAGGATCAAAATGTGTCTCTAAGGAACCACTTTCAAATGTATGTAGGTTGCATATTTTAGAGGTGTTTTGGGATCATAGGAAGATTTTTATTGAATATTATGGCCCTACAAACATAACTGTAAAGGTTTTTTATTAGGAAATTACATCATAATTTTTTCAAACTTTTTAGGAACTTTTGCTCCCTATAACACGTTTTGGGTGCAAGTGAAAATTACCACTATATATTTATTGTCAAAATTTGAAAATAATCTTTTGAGGGATGCTTAGTGTACCTCCAAATTTAAATATAAGATATTAAAATTTTCCTTTATTGTCACCTTTATTGAAAAATCACATGTTGAATCTCATGTTAATTTTGTCTTGGAACCAAAATGTTTCTCTTAGGAACGACTTATGAATGCATGGAAGATGCATCATCTAGGAGAATTATGGGACTAGAAGAAATTTTTTAATTATTATGGTCCCAAAAATATTTTTTACTAATTTATTTTTTCGATTCGGTGCTATCAAAATCTCCTCACTATAATGAAAAAATTTTCTTCCTAAATCACATTTTGGGTACAAGATAAAAGTTGCCAACATTTTCCCATCATCATCACATAATGGTAATCCTCTATTTGGTGCTTAGGATACAAGTTACACATGAAATTTTATGATCTTATGGTTCAGCTCTAAATATATCAGTTGGTAATAAGTCGTGTGTCAAATTCCATGTTTATATTTATTTTAAGAGTTAAATACTTCTCTCAGGAACCACTTCTAGATGTGTGCAAGATGCATCATTTGGGAGAATTTTGGGACCATAGGAAGGTATTTATTGCTTTTTTATACCTATGGGTACATATTTTAAAAGTTTTTAAATTGGGATGTCAAATCAAAGTTTTTCTCTACTAAGAATTTTTCTCCCTAAAGAGGGTTTTGGGTGTGAAAAACGTTTTTCAACATTTTTCGTTCCTCACAACCTAAATTGAATCCTCTTGGTGGAACTTATATCACATACACATGTAAATATAAGATATTACCATTCATATCCATACATCCTCATTAGCGAGAAATTATGTTTGTGTCTCAAGTGGAGGTGTAAGGTTAGACATAAGCACACCCTTCTCAAATGTTATTTGATCTCGAGTGAAGTCAATCATAAATGTAATTCCACACATTAACACCAAACAAATTTCTTGGAAAATAATTACTATTTTTTAACATATTATATATATTCTCTCAAGAAGGATTTTCTCCCTAAAGTAGGTTCTAGGTAATGAGAGATATGTTTCCATCATTTTTTTCCTCGTGACCCAAGGAGAATCCTTTGAGGGGTACTTACATTACCTACACATGTCACTATAATATCTTATAATTCATTTCCATACATTATAGTAAGTGATAAATCGTGTGTGTCTCTCAATTGGAGGTGTAAGCTTGCATGGCATAAACATGACCTTCTCGAATGTGATTTGATCTCAGGTGAAGTAATTTGTCGATGTAATTCTATGCCTAAACACCAAATAAAGTGCTTGGAAAATAACTTCCTAATTTTTGGCATATTAAATAACCTCTCTCGATAAGTTTTTAAAGTTTTCTTGGTATAGTCATACCTTTCCCAAGAGGGATTTTTTCTTGGTTAGGTAAATTTCAAATTGAATTACACTCCAAAACACTAAACATGATGTAACTTTATAATTGAATTCCATGTCAAATCACTCTTAAATATTCCTCCAAAAAGAGGTTATCTTATTCTCCTCCCTCTTTATGAAATATAGAACCTTGATTATCTATTTATTCCTTCTCTCAAGTTAACATGACTCTATTTTCTATTTTAAACTAAGTGCTTCTCAAATAGACTCCTTTTTATTTCACTTATCCATAGGTATTCATCTTCATATACAATCTATTTAAAATGGATTCCTTCTTCATATGCATGAATCATCTCTTCATTAACCTCTCTCAATAGTTTTTCTTCATCCTCATTCAATAGGAAAACATCCTCTCCTACACCTTCCAAATCTTCATTTTCTGCTTCCATACACTGCAATAATTAATTGCATCTTCTCAATCTCTTTTTTGAGTTCCTCTATCTCTATCATGAGTAGATTATAACCACCTAAGTTTGATTATCTTTCATATATTTCTTCTGAATATATCTAAGTGTTACTTCTCTTCTTCATGTATTTCCTCTCATGGAAAACTCTTATTCTTTTTAGAAAACTCCTTTTGAATAATTGACACTCATTCATGATAGTAAATTATTTCCATGAATTTCTTATTTTATTTTTCACTTCTTTAGGCTCTCTCAAAGAATATCTTAGTTAAATTATTCTTTAAAAGAAAACATTTCCTCAGTGACAATTTCATCTCTCCTTTTTTCATACCAAGCAAGATCCTCTTTCATAACTTGTATTTAATTTTTTAGAATTTGTTTTCACATCCTAAATTTTATCCTTCTATCTCATTCACATGTTCTCTTACACACTTTATCTTTTAACACCTATTTTCACTCTCTCCCTCTACAAAATTATCTTTCATAGCTTTCACATCTCATGTTTCTCTTTCAAAAAATATTTTTGGACTCAATATAAAGTCTCACACTTCTTTAATGCTTTTTATCAATAACAAGAATATTCTTGCATATAAGTATGGGAATATCATGATATTTAATGATCTCTTGCTCCTCTTTAATATATTTCTCAATACTCAACAATTTTTAAAACAATTCCACAATGATTACTAATGTTTTTAACACTTTTAAGGCTCCTCCAACATGCAATAATCGTCTATGAGTTACAAATTTCTCCGACACAGTTTCAATTTTTTATTGACATCTGTATAGGACTTCAAAACATCCAGTTAAATTGTAAAAAATATTTTTCATCTTCTTCAATTTCATTTTCACATATGAAAGACTTTACAACTTGCAAACATGATTTAACAAGATTTTCACAAATTCACTTACCTTCTTTTTCACTATCATTTAATCTCTTGCACATATGCAACCTTCTTATGTTGTGATCTAGATGCTATAAAATTATCAAAAACCATCATGAATTATTTATATTTACCCCAAAGAGCATTCTGTACCTCTAATACCACTTGATACAGTCAAGGTTACATGGCTCATGTTAATGGGAGCCTCACCTTGCAACTGTTAGATTAGGTGTTTACCTTAGTTTGTGTTCACCTAGGTACTTCATTTACCTTTATTGTATTTATCCTCACCCACTTATGTGTATGGATATTTAACTTATCCTATTTAGATATTAGGTGGATATTATCTAGTTCCTAGGTATATTTATTTCCTTGATCTAGGGTATTGACTAGATCCTTGATGTCTAGTTCTTTCATAAATATATGGTCTTGACTAGTTCTTTGATGACTAGTTTTTTCCTTGATTTATGGCTTGATCTACGACCTTGACTAGTTCTTAGATTGTTATTCCTTGCCTATATAAGCAATGCCCGTTCTCATTGTATTTCATTGAGTTCCATAATAATATATGAAATTGTGGCTCATTTGTTTGCAAAGGTTTTATGTAAAGTTATTCTGGAAAATTGATTTCATCTTATTGATCGTGGTGTTTGATTAGCATCTGATTTCTTGGCTTGGTGCGATCTGGTTATCATTCCTTTTATGGTATAAGACTTAGAGATTGTTATTTTTTAAAATTATTGGTAAATAGTTTTAAAGGGACTATACCCTGTTACAAAAAGGGATCAACAACTAGATATAGCTATAAATATGCGACAAAAAGGGATCAAAATCTAGATATAACACTATGTCCATCAGTAACCAAGAGATACTTACAGGAAAGAAACAAAATAGAACATAAAATGCAACAAAACAACAAAAAAATAGTAGAGTCACAGCAAAAAGACCACAAAAGACCAGCATCTAAGACGACTCCCACCAACCCAAGTGAGTTTACTTCTTGGACGCTCTTTCAATTTTAGACTAGATTGTTTGCAGTGAGGTGAACAATGCCAATGTGATAATGTGCGTTGGGTCCAAAGCATTCAATTGCGAGATGGTCTGGCTCCTTTCTTTATGATTCCCCCAAATAGTGCCAGGGATCCCACGAAGCATGGCAATGCTTCAAACTTGCTGCTCTAAAAAGTCACTTATGGATTTGAAGATAGCCATGTTGTGATCATGTCTATCTTTAGCTCTCCCCAGTCTATTATCCAGTGAGTTCAGCTTCTTATAAATATCAACAATCTGATCCTTCCCAATGTCATTATCTTCATCAATTTTTATTTTTCCTTTCTATTTTTCCATATGTTGTAGGTCCTTCTTCAACTGCTTCATCTCTTTCTCCAGAGACTCCAATCTATGAGGCACATGATTACCCGAGCCTGATGCAGGGCCATATCCATACCATCATTGCAAATATGTAGTAAATTTTGTGTAGCCTCTAGCTCTTTGGAGCTTTTGAGATTCCAGGCAGAGTGAGGGGTGTCATTTTTTGGAGGCTTAGGGTTCTTGGTTTTGGATTTGGAAGGGGTGTCTAGAATGGTAGTAGGAGCATAGGAGGTGGTAATGTGCAGATCATTGGGAGTAGTCGGGAAGCTAGGGAATTTGGAGACACAAAGCTTATGCAATTAGAAGATGAGGCCCTGATGGAGAGGGATAGCATGGGAGTGCTTCTGAAAGTCCAAAACAGAGTGCTGAAGGGAGTTAAGCAGGTAGTGTGGGAAGTAGAATACAAAATGCCTTTTAAAATGATTTAAAAAGACAAGGTGTTTAACAGGGACCATTTTGTAACATCCTTACAGAGAAATATATTTAACCATCATGTTTTTCACTTCATCATACAGCTTGGGAATAGAACTTACCCCAATGCCCGAAGAAACAAATTCAAGCTCCTCACCCTCGTCAGATAATTTCTTAGTCTCGGCAACCCTTTCAATATTTTTACTGAAAAATTGATAACTCTCCAATTCGAGGCCTGTAGCCTCTACAATCAGCTCTTTGTTGATAGTAACATGGTGGCCACCATATTTGACCCTTCTTTCCTTCCAGTCCATTACAAAATGAACCGATATATTCTGATCATGACCCTAAATGTGTTCAATAAAATTGGATATACCGCCCTTATGCAAGAGGTTCCAAAGCTCCTCGTTGTTCTTCTAGGTTGGATCACATCATGGCTCCAATTGATATGGTGCACCTCCCATTTTTTTTTATCTTTGCTAATCCTGAAATTTTTTTGCTCAAAGCCTTCATTTGAAACTGTTTCTTCCTTATTTCTGTCTTGTTTTTTAAAATCCCTTCCACCTATGTGAAGTTCAATGGCTTTAATGTGGCTATAAAAATGGAGATAATTCACACATGTGTGATCTTTCACCTCCGCTAAGGCCCGCTCCATGTCATTATTATTTTTACTCCACGTATGGATTTCCATATTTATCCACATTAAGGCTATTTTGTACCTCCTTAGGGATGTAAATTTCATCATCCCATATGGTAAGATTATTATTAATGCCAACATTGGCCAAGGTGTCTGAAACCTTATTCCACTCCCTATATGTATGTTGAATGATGATATTATTGAAATTTTGACAAATATTTCTAGCTTCCATAATAAAGTCCTTAATAGTCCAGCTAGGAGGAGAAATTTGATTTAGGTGGTTGATGATGTTAACAAAATACCCTTCCAAAATTAAGTTCTGTATATCATAATCTTTGGCAATCCTTAGCCCCCATAGAGCTACTAGGGCTTCAGCATAATGATTCACTTGAATCCCCATTTTACCAGCATAAGTAGCAACTAAATAGCCTTTATGATCCCTGATTACACCTCCCCTAGCAGTAAAACTAGGATTACCCTTGGAGGCCCCATCAAAGTTTAGTTTATGCTAGTTTCTCTCAGGAGGAATCCAATGAATCAAAGACCTATCAATGTTTGAGATATTCCTAATCTGTAAACTAGCGGCTCCAATCTTCCAATTGGAAAGAATATATTCTTCATCTTCATGATATTTCTTATTTTTGGGAGGTTTTAATCTCCCAATATTATCTTGAATAGCATGAAAAATCATAACAAAGATGAGCTTGTAATGTTGTTTTTGTTTCTGAAGATGATATCGTTCCTATCTTTCCAAATTATCCAGATAATATGGGGCATGACTAGTTTCCTAAGTCTTCTCACAACACAATGCTTAAAAGGAGGATTCCATTAGATCCAAAACTGAATGAATTCCTTAGGCACCATCCAGAAAACATTGAACTTGGAATAGGCATAACTCTAGATCATGGTAGCAAACTCACAGTGGACAAAAAGGTGCTTAATATTTTTCGAATATTTTTTGCAAAGGTGGCACCGATTAGGCATTATGAAACATTTCTTCATTAGGTTATCATTAGTAATAATTCTACCTCTGAGCACAAGCCAAAAATAATATTTGATTTTAGGGGTTAGCTCAGTCATCCAAATCTTGCTCCAATTAATTTCACTCTGGATATTCGGAAAGTAAGAATTATATCCATATTTAATCGTATAGTCCCCATCTTTAGATTTATGCTAGAAAATTTCATCTTTGACTTCCAGTTGATTCAAGGGGATGAGTTCCAGTTGCTTCTAAAGAGAGGACATCACAAGGTTCAAATCAAATCCATCCATTGAGAGCTATTTCCATCTCTTTACCTTTCCATCAATTTCTATGTAATCAATGACCTAAGTACCATATTTATGTTCAAGACTATCCTTTGTTGCACCACATCTATCATTAAGTCTAAGATTAGACCAATTATCACCCCAAAAATTGATGTCTCTTCCATTTCCCACTTTCCATCTACACCCTTGTTGGAGATTGTTATTGAAACTCGTCTGTAAGTTTCATTTTGCACCCATTGAAATTCTTAGTCCCTAATCATATGGCATGGTCATATGAGGGCTTAAGCTTGTGATTCCTACTAGTATGTGCTTAAATATAGCCCCCTTTCATTTTATTTGTGTGGTGAAGGAAAGATCATTTTATTTTGTTTTAGTGGTAGTTAAAATAAATAACAGAGAATAAACTTGTAAAGCTTGCATCTTTTGATCAGTGACTCAGTTTTGAGTGTCCTTTTTTGCAATTTTCATTGGATATGTTTATTTTGATAATCACACTATAGTTTTAAAAGTTCCATATTGTAACATGCACTAACTATAAAGTGCCAAATATGGAGAGGTATTGTAATCCCGTGTGGACGTAATTTTGGTTGAGTCCGACGTCCTAAATTTTTGGGAGTTGCATTCTTGTATCTATCATGGATTCTGAGAACAATATGATTTTCGCTGAAGTTTGCAAACTTCAAGAGGATATTATAAAATTTGTGGAGGAAAATATATCACTCAAGAAGTGAAATTATCTTCTACAAGCACTCATTCATAATAAGGATACACTAATACACTCACTGTAGAAAAAACTTGCTAGCCTGCAACATCGCCATCACATTGTGGACATTCATGTCCATGCTCCTAGTCCACTTGCAGTTATTGCTCTTGTACCCACTGACCTTGATTTGACATTTTTTGAGCATGCTCCTGCTCATGATGCTCCTGATCCTATTAGGCTTGTTACTGCACGTTCTTCTACCTCTGTGACTATTGCAGTTACACATGTTGTGTATCCTACTTCTGATCATATGCATGAATCTTTTGAGAAGCATACCACTACATTCGGTTCTTGCATGCTCCGTTCTATGGATTTCACTGGTGGAGGTATTGATAGACATTCACAGGGTATTGTTTCCCCTATTCCACATGTTAAGTGGACTTCTTGTCATGGAATTGGTTTTCGATTAGGTACTTCATTGGGATCACACATTAACAGAGCTCCAATTTTTGTTCACTCGGCTCTTTCTGAGGATCATGAGAAACACATGATTTCTGAACCTTCACTTAGGATTAAGAAACCTAAGATTTCATTTGTCATACATGATCAGCCTGACACACATTTTGATGTTCCTTTACATGCATCCATTATGCATTTTACACCAAGTCATATAAAGACATCTTATTCATGCATCCATGTTGATTTGGAGTGGATATCTGATCACTCATGGTGGTGACATAGGAATTCATTGAGAGGACTCTACATGTGTGGCTCCTCCACTATTCAGCCTCTTGCTCCACTTTTTATACCTTCTGCATTGTAATGCTACTTGTTTTGATTATTTTTCTTTAGCAGGTGTAGTGTATCTCTCTTGTTTGTTGAGAGATTTTGTATCTATATTTTCGACACTTTTGGCATGTTGATAGTCTCTCTTGTGGGGGAGCTATTCTAGCGAATCCCAGTGTTAGTTTGTTAGTGTTCGAGTATTTTAATTGAAAAATCATATAGATTTTTGTCAGTGTTCGAGTAGTTGTTTTGACAACTCACTCAATTCTTATAGTAGTATGAGAGGGTGTGGTGATGATTCTACTTCTTTGGGATTTTTTTCCTTTCCTTGTTATCTTTGATTTTCTTTGATTGTGACACTCTGTATATTGTGTCCTTTCCTTGTTGCTTTAGTTATTGTTCTTGGATTGTGGAACACCTTTTTGTAGCAGTTGATCGAATTATGTTTGTCTTCAAGTTTTGTGTCATTTCCCTGTTACCTTGGCTTTTCTTGGATCATGACACTCTGGATTTTTTGTCCTTGCCTTTTCTCTTTGGTTATTATTCTTGGATCGTACCACACCTATTTGCAGTAGTTGATCGAATTATGTTTGGTGTTTTTTTACATTTTCGACACCACTTCATTGACAGTCTCCTTGTATGGAGCTATTCAAGTGAAGCCTAGTGTCAGTTGCTTTTGTGTTTTGTGATCGAGAAGTGGATTCAGACCAAAGTGTACACCAATTTCTTCAACATTATACATTTTTTTTTTATCTGAGCTTCTTGGGATGCCTTGTTATGGGTTTTTTCTCTCTCTACTTTGTTGTTACTGGTTTTGGGTACCTTGCGGCGTCCCCTTTTCCCGGTTGTTGTACATGAGTACTTCATCAGGCCTAGTTGTCAGGACTCATATTATAGACATGCCACTTCTATTTTGGCCCCTAGATTCACTTGAGGGGGATGTTAGAGTAGGTATTTACCTTAGCTCATGTTCACCTAGGTACTTTATTTACCTTTATTATATTTATCCTCACCCACTTATGCGTGTGGATATTTCGCTTATCTTATTTAGATATTAGGGGGATATTATCTAGTTGTTAGGTATAGTTCTTTCCTTGATTTATGGTATTAACTAGTTCTTTCCTTGATCTATGGTATTGACTAGATACTTGATGTCTAGTTCTGTTGTCCCTAGATTTCACCCTAAAATCTGAGACTACCCCTTAATAAAAAAATTCATTTTTTAAAAAAATAATGGGTCTTTTTATGTTTTTAATTCTAGAAGATGTCTTTATTGCGTTAAGATTCCTAGTGAATCATATGAGAAAATTTCGACAAAATCCCAAATGTTGAAACTCATTTTATCCCTCCGCCAAGTTTTGTTTGTGGGATTTTTTTATTTAATTATTTATTAAATAAGTAATGCCTCGTTTGAAGTGAATTATGCCCCAGTTGAATCCTGTTGAAGTTTTACATGCCAGACTCACACATATCAATAGGTTTTTCACCAAGAATGAATTCAGAGCTTTGTTTGTGACTTCTGGCAACATTTTTCTTTTTTGTTTATTTATTTTGCATTTTTCTCTGATTTTTCCTGTTATATTTCTATTTAATTCCCCTGGGTCCATCCTTTGTCCTATATAGTCTATTTAATTACTTGGAATATCTGGAGATCATTTATGGCTGTTGTACTAGAAGGAATCAACCTCAGAAATAAAACTTCTGATAAAAAAGATGAAGTCAAGCACAAAAATCCTCTCCTAGGCAAGTCACACTTTTTGGAATAAATAGATCTAAGCTACAATGGGAATTTTGGTAGTGGCAGGTGCACAGAAATTTATTCCCTGCCTTGTAGGGTACTTTTTCCCATGAATTCAAAGTCACTTAAGATGCAATGGGAATATTAGAGGTGGTAGGCATGCGATAATTTCTTACTTGCCTTATAGGGTAAAAATTCCCATTATAAGAGAAAAATCACTTAAAGCACCGGTGAGAATTTCTTACCTGCCTTGCAGGGTAAAAATTCCCATTGTAAAAGTCAAATAACTTACGTGGAAGAAGGGATTTTTACAGCTGCAGTGCAGGGTGAAAATTCCCATCAGAAGTTAGCTTCTTATTTTTGGAAATTACCCTTGCTAAAAAATGTGAGCCACCTTGGGTGAATAACAATCCATTTAATAATATTTATTAATGTTTATTCACCCAATTTTGGCACCATAAAAAGAAGGAAAGTCAATGCAAGTGGAAAAGCCAAAGAGAATTGAAGGATGCATGCTAAAAATAAATAAAATAAATTTATTTAAAAGAAACCACCAACATCCATAATTGGCCACCCAATTTGGGTGAATAAACATGATTGTTTATTAATTAAATTGTCAGAAATAGGAAGGACAATTATTAAAAATATTATGTTGAGGGTTATATAAGCATTGGCTGCCGTTATGAAGAAGCAATTAATTCTTTTTGCTAAGGATTCCAGCCTGTATAATTTTAGCACCAAATAAAGGAGGTTTTTGCATGAAAAAAGTATTTTTCATTGTCAGGGAGCTTCAAAGTTTGGTGCCTAGGGTTGGAAGAGCTTGATTTTTTCCTTGCTAATTATATGCATGTTGGTATAAGTGCCCAGGTGAAGTTAAAAATATTTATTCTTGCTTTGCATGTAAGAAAATTCTCAAATTTTAGGGCAACAAGCTTTATATGTAGATTTTTGTGATAAAAATCAAGGGTTCATGATTTGGAATCTGTATTTGTCTTAATTAATTACATGTATTCATTACAGGTGCTCATATAAGTAAAAGGGAGTGCAAATCAATGTCATGTACATTTAATATATCTTCTGAATCTAAAGAAATTTCTAGATCTGCACCAATTGCAAAGAATTTCGACAGGATTAAAAGGAAAAAAGTTCAGAAAAAAGTTGCTCAGACAAAGATTGATCCAGCCATGATGAAGCATGATAAAAGAAAAGGATCAGCAGAATCATGCATAGCTTCCAGATTTGATGAAGTCAATGATACAAATATAGGCACCGATTTAATTGATAGATCTAGATCTCATAATTGTAAAGGGCTTCTAGCAAAAATTCATCCTCTTGTTTCTAACGCAACCCCTGTAGAAGTCAGTGCATGGAAAATTCCTTTTAAGATCTTGTGCATGTGCTCCCAATCTTCTATTTGAAGCATTCATTTAATTTTCTTGTACTTTCCTTCACCTGCTATTCTTTCCATAATTTTTAATTGCTCATATGCAATTAAAAATAAAAATGATGAGTTTTGTCTAAATTATTTACGACAAACATTACACTGGTGTATGTACTAGAGAAGAACTGCAAAAGCTTCAAGGATAAGAGGGAAGACAAGTAAAAGGTGATACCTGCAAGAAAATCACAACTAGTTGCTTCCAGATCCAGTTTGGCGAGAATCAAAGGAAAAAGAGTCAATTGCATGCATAATGTGGAAAAAGAACAAAACTACAAGTGTTACAACTTTCTTCTAATTTCTTTTCCTCTTTCTTCTTCTCTCTTATTTCCTCTTATAAATTAATTGAGCAATCAATTAAATTATAAAACTTAAGTGATCAATTTAAAATTCATTACTTGAAGTAGTCAATTACTTGGAAATAGGTGGAAGACATGCAAAATAGAAGGTTCTATTTTTCAGTTATAAATCATGCATATCATGCAAAAAACGAATTCTAGGATGGAGATTTCTAGTTGTTTCCTTTACAACTTCCACATGTGTCAGTTCAGTTATAGTTTCCTATTTGTAACTTCCCCTCCATATACTATAAATGGAGGAAGACCCTATGGGTTAAAGGGGGATAAAAATTTGTAAGCAACATTCTTGTGTTCTATAATTTGCATTGAAACCCTTGATAGCTTAGGAATAGAAAGGAGGCATATTTCCAGAGAATTTTTTGTCAATGGTGCATTTTGTTTCTAATTTCTTTCTAAGATCTATTCATAAACTTTGTGTTATTTTAGATCTAGATCTGAAATTTTTTTTTGCTTCTAATTTTCTATGTCAAGATTTATTTGTTCTATCTATGTGCATGTGATCAACTCTGTAAACTATTGATTGGGTTGCACATCTTATCTTCTGTATTCTTGTTTTATATTATTTTCCTCTTCTACAGATATTTCCTTTCTATTACAGCTACTTACTTGCTGCAAAATTGTATAGATATGGTTCATGAGCAACATAGTTGAAGTAATACCAACAAATAGATACTAGAAAATATAACTGACAAAATATTACGTGGGAGTATTGCCAGTAAATGAGGGAGATTTATCTCATGACAGCCTAGGTTTTCAGTTGTGTAGAAAATCTAGCCAATAAGTTATTTCCTAAATCTATGGTCTTGACTAGATCTTTGATGACTAGTTTTTTCCTTGATTTATGGCTTGATCTACAACCTTGATTGGTTCTTAGATTGTTATTCCTTGCTTATATAAGCAAGGTTCATTCTCATTGTATTTTATTGAGTTCCATAATAATATATGACATTGTTGCTCCTTTTTTTGCGAAGGTTTTATGTAAAGTTATTTTGGCAAATTGATTTCATCTTATTGATCATGATTTTTGATTGACATATGAGTTCTTGGCTTGGTACGATCTAATTATGGTTCCTTTTAGCAGCATTAGAGACAACTATAATGGAATGTAACAAAATTTCATTATTTTTTTAATTCTAAAAAATCTCATCCTTTCCTAAACACCATGTGTTCTTGTTTATATATCCAAAATGACTAGTAAGTAAAAGAATCCTAATTTGAACTCCTAAATCTAAAAGTAGCTAATTAAATTACATCTATTTCTTGATTACAAAATGACTTACAAATTACAAACAACCACAATTGTTAGTAGATGCAATTTCTTGTACTAAACAATTGATTTTTTCAAAATATTTTATACTATAGAATTATGTCTTTAGTTTATTTAAAACATAGTACTTGATTTTTTTTTAACTATTTTCAAGGTCACTTGTTACAAGTATGAATCATAAATAAATATCATTGAGTATTGGGATGCAATTGATCATGGGGGTCATATGTCCTAGCCAAAAAAGCCACAAGCCCAATTCCAAAAGAAGGTCCTCACCAATCCCATGTGGCCCATGTGATTTTAAGGGCAACATGTACAATTTGAAAGTTTAATACTTTTAATTATTTAATATTAATAAATGTTTTAGGTTGACTTATTTAATACTTGAATGCCACTACACGTAAGGTGTTCCCCCTATGGGAAAAATCGTCAATGGCAGTTTATTAACGCTACAGATTTAACTCCGTTTGCAACTCTGGTTTAACGCATAATGGGGTTCGAAAGAACGACCTCATTGTGGAAATCCATTGAATGAACAAATCTAGGGTTATTTTGCATTTGGATCAGTAAATCATCAAAAGATTGTGGGAATATCGGTTGTTTTCAGGGGTTTTAGTCACATATTTCTGCGGGTTCACTCTTAGGTTGCTTTACAAAGATGTTTTGGCACATGACAGACCTCTCCACCACGTCTCTGGTATGTAGCCAACTATAGTTTTCCTTATTTTATTTTGTCCCTTCTTTTTCAATTGCAGATGAGTGTATTTTGTGTGGAAATTGAGAGAGTGAGTTTTTGTACTGAATACGAGGGAGTGTGTGTTCTGTGCGGAATTGAGAAGTTTCGGTTGCAGGTTTGGAAAATTTGAGGAAATGCGTACTTTGTGTGGAAATCAAAAGGCCCGGGTAGTTTTATTTATTTACAGAAGCGATTTAGTTACAATATAACATGTAGGTAAATACGTTAAAACTAGAGGATATTAACAGAAGAAAATAAAATTGAGATTGAAGTAATTTTTTGGTAACGGTAGTGATTCTATGAGTTTTCCTTACTCGGAAGATTGATTTTAGGATTTATTTCACACGGCATGCGATTTAAATTGCACAATTTCAGTTTATTACAAACATCTAAAAGTAGAATAGTCATTTCATTGTGAATTTAAAGGCGCATTCAAGATAAATTTTTGGTAATCAGAAGATAACGACAGGAAAATGGTAAAAATAGTGGAGATTGAACTAATTTGCCTTTTTTCCTGGTTATCTTGTGTTTTGTCTAGATTTGTCCATAGTTACGAATTTTTAGAACCCTATCTCAAGAAAAACATGTATTTTTTGTATCTTTACATCCCATATCTGTAAATATAGTAAAGCATCATTTATGCGAGGAGACTGTAACGGACAACCAGATTGCGGTAGATATGAAGTAGCATGTCATCAAGCTTGTCATCCGATGGTCCACATCTATGGTTAGTTCTATGTTAATTATATTATTCAATCTGGTATACATCAGTTCATATTTTACAATGCCCCTGATTCATGGCATGTTCATAAAAAATGCTCAATGATCTTGTTTAGCTCATGGTTGTGCAGTGTGCACAAAAGAAGAACCAGATCTTAAGTGAGTCCATGTGCAAAATCTTGTGAGAAGGTCATGAAATTGATGGGACATGGTTTTATTTGGTGATTTGGATGTTTATATGAAACTTAATCCGAAAAAAAAAATTATTGGGTTTGTAAGCTCTTTGAAATATGTTGCATATAGATAAAATTAGCAAAATTTTTTTTATCATAGATTATAATAGTGTTCTAGATGAAAGGGAGTCTCTCGTATAGATTTTAGCAAAAAGAAATTGATCATAGATTATAATAGTGTTATAGACAAAAGGGAGTCTCTAGTATAGATATTTGGCTGTGTTGCAGAGTTTAAGAGTTTTATGTGTGTTGGGGCAACATATTCTGCATGTAAATATTGAAATTCTAGATGTATGAGTACTGTTGTTTTACAAATTTTTTATGGGTTGCAGAGGTAGTATATCTTGCATGTATGCAATGAAATTCTTAATGCATAGGTAAAGTTTGTTTTAGAACTTTTGATGTGTTGCAGAGGCAAGTATATATTGCATGTATGTATTAAAATTCTAGATGCATAGGTAAAGTTTGTTTTGAAGTTTGTGATATGTTTCAAAGGTAAAATATAGTGAATGAATTTATTGAAATTCCAGATACATATGTGAAGTTTGTTTTAGACTTATTTGATGTATGGTAGAGGTATTGTTGATCTATTACAAAGTCAATATGTACTGCATTTATGTATGGATAACGTTTGAAATATTGTTATTTAAAACCTAGTTTCTATTACCAAGACTTTATACATCTTTGGATCTATAATGTTGGCCTCATTCGGAGAAAATTTTCCAGGAATATAATGGAGGAGATGCTCTATTCTGAGTCATTTTTATAGGTGATCACATCCATTTTTTTGGCATCACAGAAGATGTTCTTTGTTCTCATTTACTGGTATGGGTGAATAACTATTTGTAATGGTGATTTGTTCCTATTCACTTGTCTTATTGCCATTAAGATCTGTACATGTCTTTTTCTTTGCAAAATTTGAAGGCACAATCTTTGGTGAACCATCTCATATACTCTGCAAACATGATTCTAGCATGTTTGACCTGTGAAAATGTAACAAGAACTCAGTTTGATCTAAGGAGTTACTCATTTCACTCTCAAGATGAGGAGAAGTGGGGAAGATCTGAAGGTTATAACAAGAAGAACCCACAACAACATCATGGTCATCTTCATCCTGTTGTAGTGGAAATCATAGTGAAGACAAAAGTATCTCCAGTGCCATCATCATCATCTTTTGGATCCAGCAGAAGTCCTAAAACCCAGGATCCTGATATCCCTAGATTAACAAGATGTCATTTTGAGAACTTTCTGGAAGGAGAAAGGCTCTACTTAACTTAGATTAGTTGTATGAAACATCCTAATTGAAACAACAAATTTGGGTTTTAAATATTTATGCATTTGATATCTGCTTCGATTTTCAAGTTTCACTCTAAACTTCCATACCCATATTATGGTATTTTGCACTATTCATAAAATGTGTAAATGAATGAGGAGCTTAAAATCTGCACAATTTTCCATTCTGGGCATTCAATCTTTGATAATTATGGTTTTGTTGTAGCATCTAAATAATTATAAATTTATCAAAATTCATGGTCTGAAATTATTCATTTCCTTATTGGGTAGGGTATAATATTGTTTTTTTTTGGTAATTTGTAAGGATGAACAGACACCTAATAACTCAATTTTTTTTAAAAATATATATCAAAATTGAAAATTTCATCATAAAAAATATTGATTTCACCCTTAAATAATATATAATATCTCATCATGAGAGGATTGATTTCGCCTATAATACCAGGTGAGATTATTATCACACATCAAAATTATATTCTGTTTAGAAATTTTTATCGTATCCAAATTCCAAATTTGTTATTAACTTTTTCTAAATACTACTCATTGATATTACTTGATATTATGGTATATTTGTTGGTATTAGCTGGTATTACTGATGAAATTGAAGATCCCATAAGTATGATGTGAAGAACAATCTGTCTTGATTGTAGTAAAGAAAATATTATTATAAAATACTTTATTGAAAAATGCCATTTTTAATAAGTTTTATTTGTTGCCTATGGCTTTCCAAGTTTACGACCTTGTCTTATGGTATTGTATTTGAGACTAGTACATGTTATGTATGTTAAAAGTTTTTAATTTTTTAAATTTTCCTTGGGATAGGCATTCATTACGCCGAAAGGCGTTTTCACTCTGGGAAACCCTTTCTCCTATCTGACGCGGACAAGACATTAGCATTTGCGATTTTTTGTTCAACAACGTACGAATTATCATCTACTGTACATGGGGTGCACAGCGGTTGGAGACTTTTCCTCGGCCGTGACCCATAGATCATCCTTCTAAACCCTAACTTCCATAAAATCGCCATTAAATGAATAAATCGCCTCAAATATATATATATATATATATATATATATATATATATATATATATATATATATAGCTTTATATTTTGTATGGGTGTTTGTATTTTTAAATACACAGAAAATAAAATGTTAAAAAGTTTTTATGAGAATTTTTATTTGTCAATACGTTCATCAAATTATATGCGATATGGACATATTCAAAATGTCGATTTGTATGGAGGTTTGTTTGTTTACAATAAGTGGCGGAATCTCCAACTGTTATTACATGAAGAAAATAATAATTAATATTACTTTGTTGCGGCTGATAAAATAAGTAGCAGAATCGCCAACCGTTATTACGCTAAAAGGCGTTAGCACTGGGAGAAACTAACAAATACTGTGGACGATCGAGATGATTTGGTTGACGGCATATTGACAAACAAGAACCTTACATGTGGCATTAAAATAAAGGCAAAATAATGTGTGTAATCAACATTCCTATTATTAACAACACATTTATTAACCCATTATCCGATGTCCCCCTAAATACTCGTATTCATACTGACACGTGGACCTGGAGAGCATGCATTAGAGGATGATAATACTATCCTATAAATAATCTCTTTGCTCTAATATTGCTAGAGGCTGACATGTGTCACTCCAATTGCATAGATTACGTCAAGGAATACCGCTTGAAAAATAAGAAAGTTGGTGTTGTTGGTGCCATTTCTAAGCTTGCATAGTGTGCCCTAATTTTTCACATCCGGTTTTGTTCAGAAACGTTTTATCTCTCAAATTGATGATCTGCAATTTCTCCCTTCCAGTTGAATGCTTCAGAAATGCCCATAAACTTATTGTTTTACCCTAATTTGAAGGAATTTTCCAAGTTTGCCCCTTTTGTGCCCTAGTTCTTCTAAATTTGCGGGCTGTGTCTTTTTCCCTTTGCCAAATCGTGTAAAAAAATCGAAATTGATCAAATCTTACTTGTTTGAATTTGAGAATCCAATCCCAAGGACGAAAACGTTGTAAAATCATGTTTGAGTGGAATTAGAATCGAAAAATCTACCATCCTTGGTGAAAAAATTGAATTTTGGGGCATCCTTGGAATTTTTTGCATTTTGCGGTTAGATGGGCATCATTTTCCCATCAAATTCTTCCTCAAACATGGATTGGCAATGTGGCGGTTTTTTATTGGCCAAGGATCGGCAGGGAAATGTTATAACTTGTATTTTTTTTTTATTTTTGGCAAAAGGGGCATTTTCGGGCCCGAGGCTCTATGTTTTCCAAATTGCCTACATGACATGTTTTGATTAGCTAGGGGATTGGCGGGTGGCGGACTTCCCTTAGGAATTTTCGATTTCATTTTTCAAAATTTTCAAAATCCAATTTTGGCCTGAAGCTTTGCAACAAATCAAGAGAGGACACGTGTCCAGGAGAGCAGAAATGAAAGAAGGGGCCGAAGGAAAATTTTATGACTTTTTGCCTTTGTTCTCTAAAAGGTGAAAAATGAAAAATGGCTCCGCTCCAATCCAAAGCCGACACGTGTCCAAAACTGTAAAAAATGGAAGAAGGGGTCAATGGGGGACTTGGTGAATTTTGGGCTCTTTGGGCAAAAGGAGAAATTCTTATGTTGAAACCCGCATTCCCGAAAACGGTTAAGTTTTTATGCTAAATGAAGAAGCGGAGATCTGGGAGTTTTTGAGGTTTTTTGCCTTTGGAGGTAAAAATATCAAAGTGGAAAAAAGGCCCACATTGCCGCTATGAGGGAAATTTGTATGAAGAGGCGGAGGTTCGGACCTCGGAAGCAACTTTGGAAATTTTGCATTGTTGGGAAAAAGGTTTTAAAGTCAAAATTTTGTGCATAGCCCCGACAAGGAGTAAATTTGAGGCTTGTGCGGGATCATGGAGCTTCGGGGGAAAAGGAGAAATTTTGCATTTTTGGCAAAAGGAGCTAAAAATGTAAATGTGAAACGTGCCTCTGCAGCTAATCCGTGGCAGACATATGGCTATTTTTGAAGCTCAAAAGAAGAGCACAAGCCGGTTGTGTGTTTTAAAATTTTCAAAATTTCAAGGGAAGTATGAAGGAAGAGAAGGAGGCATAGCTCCGTGACGAATCAGAGATCACCACGTAGCATCGAGATGACGGATGTGCGAGGGATTTTGGGAAAAAAATTCTTTTTTTTTCAAAAGAAGGCAAAATTGGTAGAATTGATCTGTGGTTTCACTAGGACCCACCTTTGGACACGTGGCGGGCCCAGGAGAGAGGCAGGGAAAAGTGGAAAAAAATTTCAAAATTTTAAAAGCTCGTAAAGTGCATTTTACTGACATGGGCCCGATCCAATCATCTTTTGCCATGTGTCTGGCCTTATCCAATGATTGAAAAGGTAAAATCAAGCTTCTTTTTTGGATCCAATCTTCCACGTGGAGGGATAGGATTAAAAGGTGGATAAGATCAACAGTTGCCGTGGATCCATTTGTTTTGGCCGCCATGGGAGTTCCAGGAAGCTTGAAATCACGATTTCTCCATCAAATTTCATCAAATCTTAGATGATTTTGTGTCGTCTTAGCCTTCCAAGAGCATTGACATCATTTTCATGACTTAATTCTTTGATCCATGGTGTTTTTGATTTAATTTTTTCTGAAGCCGGAGAAAAAACATGAAATGTCAAAATCAAATGTTGCAGAGGTAATTTGAAAAGGTAAAAAGGTTAAAATGATAAGTAAAAGGTGTTTTCATGCCTCAAATGATGAAAAATGTTCCTCCAGTAAGGATAATGATCTGAATTTGTGTAATGATTTAACTTTTTGGGCACACCTGACAACTTGCAAATGTTTTTTCTATTTGATGTCATTTTCACTGAATCATGAGGTTTTTTGTAACAAACTTGATTCCATTGCATATTATTTTCTTGGGAAGGGAGGCTCCAATGTGGCATGACGTATATAATGCATTTCTGGAGAAATTGTAAAGGGGGAGTTGAAAAATCACGAGAAAATTATGAGAGAAAGATCATTTTCTAAGAAATCCACCAAAGAACCAGGTTAATGTCTCATGTGTTGGAACTTCATGTATGTGAGTTGGTTACAAGTGTATAGCCATCACACAGCTTTGAGATTGTTCATGTAACTCTCCCCTACTATTGAATCTAACAAGGTTTGAATTAAATCTGTGTTTTCTTTGGGCAACATGATGTCTGTTATCATTTTTAAATGCCTCCATATAAATTTTATTATTCTTGTTGCAATCTTGCATTGAAGGTCTTTAGAAATCACACAGGACCTCCATTTCTGGTTGATAGTTTAATGGCATTTGCAATCTCATATTCAGAAGAGCCTTTATCTGATAAGGAGATAAAAAAAATTAAAATCACTTTACCTTCCTTGACTGTAGATATTTCTTGTAAGCCTTTGGGGGTACCTTAGGTGTGGTTTGATCATGGATTTTTGTGTTTAATTGAGTTCTTTACTTCAAGATTTTGTGGTAAATTCTCAAAGATTGTGTGAAGAGTTCTTCCTGGGCTTCCATTTATGCCTCTTCTGGTTGAAAGAATGTCCTGGTTATTTGAAGCATTTTATCTGATAGTTATTCCAAGTATTGTAGAGATTGTCAAAGATTTTATGTATCCCAGTTTGTCTTGTCAATCCCCCACAAAAAAATCATCTAACAACAAATATCCTATCACGCACTATCCCTGATTTGCATTTGTATACCCATGGAAGATCAAAATCCATTTACAAAAGTATGCATAACAGATCAGGATTTCCAATGTCTCTAGTAACCTTTGCCTTGTTTGGAGAACATACCCATGTTTTGAGAAGTGACAACTTGTGAGAGTTCAGATCTGGGGTGTTGATCATGTTTTCATCAAGGTCTCCATCATAGAATTCCAAAAAAAGAGAAGGATATCTTCACCTCCTTCACCATTACAAGGTTACAAAATAGGTCCTCTTACCTTGGTTGCAAGGCACAACCTAAAACAGCTAGGACAAGATCAAGTCCTATTGGAGTGCTATCCATTTCTCCAAAAACGTGAGTGCTAGCTAGACCATATCCCCGACTACCAATGACATACAACATGGTCTAATCTATCTTTAAGCTCCATGACATATCTATGGTGCTACTCAGACTGAAAAGGAGAACAAATTTGGATACCAACACGAGTGGCGCCGTTGCCAGGGACTTATTGAAATTTCTTTTTTTTTCTTAAGTGTTTTAAGAGTTTGAGCATTTGTGTATTCATGTTTTTGAGCTGCTAGATTGTTAAAATATCATTATATGCTTCAGATCTATAAGTTTTAAACAAAATTTTCAAGCTCTGTATGCCATTTTCCATTTTCCAATAGTTTATACACTTTGGTTGTGTTGTGATCAATTGATCTAAGAATTAGAAGGTCTGATTTATAAATCCTTGCAAATGTTTTAGTGTTAGAAAACATTTGACAGATTTATTTAGTGCATTTGTGGAACTAAGGTGAAAGTCCTTAGTGGCGACTCCATGCTGATTTGATCTTGAAAATACCAGTTGTCTTACATCTCTATCATTTATAATTTACTACTCAAATCTATAAAACTGGAAGGAAGAAGATCCCTCTTCATCAAGGACTCTGCTAAAAATTTGTTTATAGAATAAAGAAGCTCAGAGCTAGAGGGAAGAAGAGTGTGGAAAGTAGTTGGAGACTTGACTGCAAGGAAGGAGATCCCCATTGTTGAGTTTGAAAGTGAGCAGCCTATTGTTGAGGACTACAATTCTTCTTCAAGTAAATCTGATTCAGACAATCTTATTGTTGCTTTACATTCCCCATCAGGTGAAGGACCTTCTTGTGCATTTGAAAGGCTTGCTCCTAAATCTTCTCCTATATTTTCTAAATTTGCTAGAGATCATCAAGAAGGAGAGTCCTTAAGAGAGATCTGTTTTGAAGATTTCATTCCCATTCCCCAAAGACCTTGGACTCCTCATCAGCTTGTTTCACCTCCAAGATCACCTCCACTAAACAATATGGCTTAGCCTAGACATCCATTTGTTTTTAACACCATTGGTCCTATAAATTTTAGAGGAATGGATGGTTACCCAAATGTGTCCGACAAGATGTCAAAAATAGGTTGCCAAAATTCCAGGGTAACAATCCTATTACTGGTGATCAGTATCTCAAACTTTTTGATAATATGATGGAATATTTTGAGATAGAGTTTGAAGATGTGTATATTAAGCTTTTTATTAATACACTAGAAGAAGATGTTAGGGATTGGTACAAGGCTCTGCCTGATAATTCTATTAATTCATGGACTAAAATGAAAAATGCATTTAGGTTGCAATATGGTGACAAGACTGATCCTAGATTTCTTTTATCTGTGTTTGAAAATATCAAGAAGAACCCTAATGAATCAGTCCATGACTTCAACAAAAGGTTTAACAAAACTTTGAGAAGGTTTCCTATTAATTTGAGGCCTTGTAATGAATCTTGTGTAATAAAATATGTAGATGCATTTGACAAGAAAGCAGTCTATTACCTAAGAGGCAAAAACCCAACCAATCTAAGACAATCTTTCACCATGGCACTTCAAATTGGGAACAATATCAAACCAATTGGGAAACCTCTCAAGAGAGATGTTGTAAAATTGATAAAACCTAAAAAACCTCAAGCTAGCAAAGGTGCTGATTTAGAAGAGGTTGTGAAAAATTTGGTAGGTTCTGTCAAAGAAATCTCATACAAATTAGTCAGGGCTGAGAAGGGAATTGGGCAAACTTCACAAGGTCAGCCTAAGCAACAAGCACAAAATAGTTTTGGCAATCATCTTAGGGGTGATCAAAGGGCTGATGATAGAGGGAAAGGACCTATGGGGTCTTCAAATAGACATCCTCAAGCACATGAAGGAAGAGTGTTATCTGATCCTTTAACTGTTAGGGTTGCTGCTATTGAAGAGGTTGCTGATATGGATTGGTGTGATAGATGTTTTCTTCCTCATCCTCCATGTGAAGTGGACTAACAGGTTGATGAAGATAATAATGAGGATGAAACTGATGATGACATTTGCATGGTGGGAAGCTCTTCAAGCTCACAACAAGCAACAACATCAACAGAGGTAATAAGTGCAAGGACTGCTGCAACCTTTTGGGATTGCATAAAGCGGGGACCAATTATTTCTCTTTCTCAAAATCATGATGTAGATGTAGTTCAAGCCTTTGAAATTGCTAATAATGAATTTGAATATCTAAGAGCTTTGATGATCAAGAAATATGATGTTGGTATCACTTCAAAGGAAGATAGACAGTTATTAATGAATGTTGTTGTTGGTCAAGAGAAAGAGTATAATACTAGAAGTAAAGTTGTTAAGGGAGTTGGGCCTGAAGCAAAACCTAAAAAAATCCTTGCTCACAAGCATTCCAAAAGAAGCTCCCAGGAAAGAAACACTTGCTAAAAGCTCTACTGTCCCAAGTAAAAATTTCAGTCCTCATCATGCCCAAGCTGCCAAGAATCCTTCGCCATCTGATGAATCTTCTTGTCTCCCTTTCGATGTTGTTTTGCCAAAGAGTGTCCCCTATGACATAGCCCAAGTATTGAGCCAAATTAAAGTGAGTGTAGCAATCATTGAGTTGCTTATAATTCCCAAGCATAATAAGAGAGCATTTGAGTACTTGGGATTTAAAGAAGATAAGGCTACTCCAGGCAAAAATGTAAATGTTGTTGAAACTCCACCTCAGATCATTGTTGAATTTGAAACATCACTAGTAGTAGAAGATATTGGAGAGACACCTGAGGTATATTTGGGGACATCTTTGGTTGATTCCCAATTGAATGTTGATCCATTTTTTACAACTTTTCTCATAAAAGATAGGCTACGTCACAATCGTATGTTTGATTCTAGTTCATCATGTAATGTCATGCCTCTAGAAGTCATGAATGAGTTGGATATCAAAGTGATAGCTGCCTATGGGAAGTGTACTACCATGGATTCAAGGGAAGTGCTAGTGGTTGGTTATGTGAAGGGTTTGGTAGTGCAACTTGCAGCCTATCCGGGTAAGAATTTGAAACTTGATGTTGTAATTGTTGATTTCCGTGCCAGATGGGGTATGATTTTGTTAAGAAAATGGGATACAAGTGTTGGTGGCAGAATTCAAATGGATATGTCTTTTTCCACCATTCCCATTGAGGGTAGTCTTGTCAAACTTTATGGTGAAAAGAAGATGTTACACTTAATTGAAGATCCCAACAATGCTTCCTACGAAGTGTTGTTTTCTTATGTAGATGCTAAAAATTTCATTGGTTTTGCTGATGGAAAAGAACACAAGATGGACAAATCAAAGTGCCTTGATATGGTAGGTTATCCTTAGACCTTGCTATTTGATGGAGCTTGCTCCAAATTTGGAAATGGTGCCAGTATAGTTCTGCTTTATCCTAGTTTGGAAGAGTTTTCTTTTTCCTTCAAACTTAATTTTGAATGCACTAACAATGTTGATGAGTATGAGGCATTGTTTTTGGGGTTAATAATTGCATGGAAGTATGGAGTGAAATATATTGTTGCAAAAGGAGACTCAGAGCTGTTTGTCAAACAAATAAGAAAACTGTATGCTACAAAAAATCAGCGTATGAAATAGTATAAGCATGTAGTTTGGGATATAATTGAAATGTTTGATTCCTTTAACATTGTGTATCATGAGAGGGGTCTCAATGCTACTGCTGACAAGTTGGCAGTGCTGTGTTTTAGATTTGGAAATTACAACATTTCACCTTATTGTGAATACAACATTAAAGTGCTAACTAGGCTAGCTGTCCTTGATAATGTGAAACATTAGCAAGTTTTTAATGATGATCCTCAAGTGATAAGGTTCTTAAAAAATCAAGGTGAGTTTGCAAATTAGAATATTTACGGGGAGCCAATGGTATGCATGATTGAAGGAAGAGAAACTTTGTTTGGAAAATATGTCATCCAATTGAAAAAAAACACCATTCTTAGAGTTATTATTGCACTTGAGTCGAATTTTAACAATGCTGATTGCATCATAAATAGAAACATGCCTACCTCAAGGGATGTGGAAGAGCATGACTTGGGAACAAAGGAAAAACCAAGGAAGGTTTTGTTGGGCAGAAATTTAAGTAAAGAAGAAAAACAGTCTTATGCCCAACTCTTGAAAAAGTATCAAGACTACCTTGCTTGGTCCTATTCAGAGTTGAAAGCATATAGAGAAGATTTGGTTCAGCATGAGATCCCTCTTGAAACAAATTCCAAACCATTCAAATAGAGGTAAAGACCAATTAATCCACTTCTCTCCATGAAAATGCAAGAGGAATTAAGGAAGTTGAGAGATGGAGGTATTATTCAGCCCACTAGATATTCATCTTGGGTTTCAAACCTTGTGCCAGTCAGAAAAAATAATGGAGACATCAGACTTTGTGTGGATTTTATAAATCTAAAAAAAGCATCCATGAAGGACAACTATCCCTTGCAAAATATGGAAAATATGTTGCAGCTTGTGACAGGGTCTGAATTTCTTTCTACATTGGATGGTTTCTGTAGATATAATCAAGTGGTTGTCAAATAATCAGAAAGACTTAAGACAAAATTCACTACTCCTTGGGGAACATATGTTTTTGTTAAGATGACCTTTGGTTTGATGAATGCTGGTGCCACTTTTCAAAGAGTAATGGATGTTGTTTTTACTAGTTACATCAATGAGTTCATTGTAGTTTACCAAGATGATGTGACTATGTTTTAAAGGCAGAGAGGTGATCATTTGCAGCACTTGGAGAAGATGCTAATCAAATGTAGGGACTATGAAATTTGTCTTAATCCAAAGAAGTTTCATTTTTGGTGTGCAAAAGGCTAAGATGCTGGTACATATTGTGTACAAAGATGGTGTTATGATTGACCCTGAGAGAGTGGAAGCAATCAACAAAGTGCCTATCCTAAGAAAAAAGAAAGACATCCAATATTTCTTTGGTCAAATCAATTTTATTAGAAGGTCTGTTTCCAACTTTACTGAGCTGACTCTTCCAATCACAAGCATGCTAAAGAAGAACTGTTATCCAAAATTCACCCCTCAAGGTAATTTTGATAACGTGCATCAAGTTCTTTAGTCCCAAGCAATTATATTGATTCAAGGAAAAAATCATGTTTCTGGGGTTCCCTCAGATTTTTTCTAACTCCCCTGCCCAAGAAGAAAACCCAGCAAGTTTTAAAAGTGTGAAAAAATTGCAAAAAACAAGCTCAAGGCAGAAAAAACCATGAAAAATGGCTAAGTCCTAGTCCTCGCAACAGTCGGGACATGAGGGACATCTGGACGCGAACTAGCCAAAAGGCCTCCAGGTGGTCTGCGTAGGATCTGAGACAGTTGGGACATCAGGAGGCGCGGGACGCAGAAATCCAAACTGGCCGAAAAGTGGAAAAAATTGACTAACTGTTGAAACAGGCAGCCCGGAACAGTTGGGCCGAAGGTACGCGAAGTACGCGAACCGCCCAAATCGGCCGAAACAGGGAACTACAGTCCGAGATAGTTGGGACAAAGGGACGCAGAGGATGTGAAAAAGGTGAACCGGCTGAAAAATGGAAAAAATCACCAAGTTTTGTTATCGCGCGGTTTGGGACATCTGGGACAAAGGTATGCGAAAGACGCGGATCGGCCGGTTTGGCGCAAGTCAGTCCATTTCGGGCGGTTCAGAGAAAGTTTTCCCAGGCAGTCTGGGACATCTGGGACAAAAGTACGCAAAGGATGCGAACCAGCCAAATCGGTCGAAACAGAGGACTTTCATACTGGGACATTCGGGCCAAAGGGACGCGAAGGACGCGAAAAGCGAGAGCGAATGAAATTTTGCCACGTGTCTTCACCGCAAAGAGGGACAAGGAAGCCCAATTCAGCCGAAATAGAGGAATTTCATACTGGGATATTCCGGCCAAAGGGACGCGAGGGATGTGAAAAGCCGAAACGGCCGACAACAAGGAAGAAAAGTCAACGTTTGACCCGTGAAACTTCAAACGGCCATAACTTTTGACTCCGAGCTCCGATTTTCACAAAATTGGACTTTCTGGAACGAGCACGACGTCCTCTACGCCACAAAAATTTCTTGTTTTTAATGAGGGTAGATATATTTAAATAAAAGAAACACATTCGGCTCCAGTCAGTTAATGCTCATTCCCATCAAACGACAGAAAATGCCAGCCAGACCCAAAATAGCTGCCCGCACTCAGAAGGCCATAACTTTTTCATTTCTCAACAAAATCGCACAAAGTTGGTACCGTTGGAATTGTGGCTCCAAGACCAACACAAAAAATTCAAGAAATTATGGATTTGATGAGAGATTGATTGATATTTTTAACAAAACGTGGCCGGGTTCAGAACAGTGTTTTATTTGGTAGCTCGGAGTGCAATTAAGAGGCATGGTCATCATTCTTTCTCTGCTGCAGCACATGGGATAGTACGGGGAGCCTTTTACAAGTAATATATAATCATTTCACTCAATTTAATGCCTCTTACAGGTGGTTGATGGACAGATTTTGGGATTTCCATTTTCCCTTCTCTTCCCCTTCTCATTTTTTCTATAAATTGGAGTGTTGGGCTCATTGTAAAGGGGGGGAGTTTTTTGTAGCAAAGCTCTGTCAAAATTGCTTTGTGAAGCCAATGTGCTGCAGGCCCTTGTAGTGGACTCCTTGTATGGTGATCCAGGCCCTTATCTTGTAATAGATTGAACTGTGCATATCATGAAGCAATAAAATACTAGTTTGTGGATGTATCTTTCCCTGTTGTGTTTTCTCGCATTCTTCTTGCCCCTTTAATCTTTCTACAATAATATTGTGTCTATTTTTATGTTCTTGCAGGGATCCATTATCATTGTGTATTCTTGGAATATCATTGTGAATATATTTTGCTAGATTATGGAGAACTGTCATCACCTCTTCTAGTGTGCAATTTTCTTCTGTATTTCACACATTTGGAGAATACTCTCACACCCTCCTTTTCTGGTGTATCAATGCTTTAGTGTAGGCTTTCATTTTGTGCATTCTCTCTCCTTGGTCCCTTGGAAATTTAGATTAGAATAGTTAGCTTATCCAACATTACAGTAGATTGTGGCAGGTAGTTTAGGAGCAAGAACCAACTTTCTCTAGAGGTCTATCAAAAGTAGCAAGTCCCACAACTTGGAGATAGTACCCATGTTATCCAATCACACCGTGAGTTCAAGTATACGCACTTGTATAAACACAGGGGTGCGGTGATTCGGTGATAACAAGGACCAAGTTATCAGGTGGGAGGAGGCTGCCATTCAAGATTTTGAAGGAATTAAGGATGCACTTAAACATGCACCTATTTTAGCAGCCCTAAACTATAAGAGGCCTTTCCAAATCTTTTCCTTTTTCTCTGAGTATACCATTTCTTCTGTTTTGCTTTAAAAGGATGAGAATGGGGTTGAGAGGCCCATTTCCTTTTTTAGTAAGGCTTTACAACCAACTAAGCTAAAGTATACAATCATGGAAAAAGAAAGCATTTGCCTTGGTGAAAGTAATATAAATTTTTCAGGCCTTATATATTGAGTTCAAAAGTTGTTGGCTATTTTCCCCACACCATGGTGAAATAAATCTTATCAGAGATGGAGATCTCAAGAAAAAGATGTAGGTGGGTGAATAAGCTATAAGAATATGATATGGACATCCAAACCACAAAGTTGGTATGCATTTTGGGCCTTGCTAAGCTCATGGCTGAGAGAAACTTGCAGAATGTGGAAGTGAATCAGCTAGAGGAAGAAAGGGTAGATATGCTTACAAAGTTAATAAGTTATAAGTGGTAGAAAGATGCGATCTTCTACCTTAGACACCTGTGCTTCCCTAGTCACTTAAATAAAAATCAGAAAAAATCCCTCAAGCTGGCTTCTCAAAAATATCATCATAGATCTTGGGCTAGCTTGGAAGAACCCTAAAGGTGTCCTCTTGAAATGCATAACTTAAGGATGAAGCTCCCCAAGATAGGTTACTGATTTCCATGGAGGAGTTTGTGGAGGACACTTTGACTAGAAGAGTAATAACACATAAGATTTTGAGAGCTTGTTATTAGTGGCCTACTCTCTTCAAAGATGCAACCCAACTGGTTAGAAAATGTGATAGTTGCCAACGTTTCTCTGGAAGACTGAAAGCTTCAGGCTCCCTTCCTTTGCATCATGTATCAATTGAAGCTCCTTTCAAGAAATAGGGGATGAGACTTCATTGGTGAGATTTTAGAACCTTCTAGTGCTGGCCATAAGTGGATCCTTGTGGCCACTGATTATTTTACAAAGTGGGTAGAGGCAATCCCCACCAAGAAAGTGAAACACCAAATAGTTATGGACTTCTTGTTGAATCAATATCATATGCAGATTTCGAATCCTAGTAAAGATAGTAGCTGATAATGTCATGTGCTTTAGAGCCAAACCTTTAATGGCAATGTGTAATGAATATGGAATCAATTTGATTTATTCTTCAAACTATAACCCCCAAGGGAATGGACAAGCTAAGTTTAGCAATAAGAATTTGTTGGAGATCATTAGAAGAACCTTGGAGCATTGAACAAGAAGAAATGGGGTGAACAATTGAAAGTTTGTAGTTTGGGCTGGGTAGGATAACTCCTAAAAGAGCTACTGGTAAAAGCCCGTTTGAATTAGTGTATGGAACGCAGGATTTGCTTCCCTTACACCTGTAATTATCTTCATTTCAGTTGGTCCCAACAATTGGAAGATCAAGAGCTTGGCCCATATAAATCAAGGATCAATCAGATTATTGAGCTTGATGAGGAGAGAAGAGCATCCCATTAAAGGCATGTCAGATTTAGGGAAAAATTGAAGAGATTGTTTGACTGGGAAGGTCACTCCTAGAGCCTTCAATGTTGGAGATATGGTTTTGTTGTGGGATAGTAGGCATGAAGACAAGGGAAAACATGGAAAATTTGATGCATTATGGATGGGCCCTTATGCCATTGATATCAAGAATTGGTGAACATACCTTCTTTCTCAAGAGATTTAGATGGGGAATTACTAGAGCTTCCTATTAATGGCAGAAATTTGAAGCATTTCTAGGATTAATCCTCAAATTTGAGGTATGCACCAATTGTACAGTTGTATAGTCTTTGTTTTCTGCTCTTGTTTTTGTTGTTTTGTTGGTGTGTGGTTTGCCCTTTGTTCTTGGTAGCCATTCTGGTCGGTTTCTCAGTTCGTTTTTGAAGGATACTTCTAGTTTTTTACTACCTTGCATGTGTGGAATTCTTTTCCCAATGGTATATTTGGCAATTGGTTTACATTTTGTCCTTGTGGAATTCATTAGGAGTTCCCATCCCCAAGACAAGAGTTGATGTTGGTGCCATTTTTGATGCTTACACCAGTGTTGCCGTAAATTTTCACATCCAGTTTTGTATCTACTCAAAAAATGTTTTATCTCTTTGATTTGATGGTTTGTAATTTCTTCCCCTCTAGTTGAAATGCTTTAAAAATGCTCACAAACTTGTTGTTTTTCCCTAATTTGGAAGGAATAATCCAAGTTTTCCCCTTTCTATGCCCTAGTTCTTCCCAATTTTGTAGGCTATGTTGTCATTTTCCCTTTGCCAGATCGTGGAAAATCATGAAATTGATCAAATCATACTTGTTTGTATTTGAAAATCCAAATCCTAAGGATTGGGAATGTTTTAGAAATCATGCTTCAGTTGATTCAAAATTGAAAAATCTGCCATCCTTCGTGAAAAATTTGATTTCTAGGGCATCCTTTGAATTTTTTTGCATATTGACGATCATACAGGTGTCATTTTCCTATCAAATTCATCCTCAAACAGGTATTGGCAACTGTGGTAGGTTTTCATTGGCCAAGGATCGGCAGGGAAATGTTATAACTTGTCTTTTTTTTTTAATTTTTTGGCAAAAGAGGCATTTTCGGGTCCGGGGCTCTGTGTTTTCCAAATATCCTACGTGGCTTGTTTTTATTAGCTAGGGGATTGGCGGGTGGTGGACTTCCCTTAGAATTTTTTGATTTCATTTTGCAAAATTTTCAAAATTCAATTTTGGCCCGAAACTCCACAGCAAATCAGGAAAGGACACGTGTCCAGGAGGATAGAAATAAAAGAAGGGGCCGAAGGAAATTTTTATGACTTTTTGCCTTTATTGTCTAAAAGGTGAAAAATGAAAAATGGCTCCGCTCCAATCCAAAGCCGACATGTGTCTAGAAATGTAAAAAATGGAAGAAGGGGTCAATGGGGGACTTGGTGAATTTTGGGCTCTTTGGGAAAAAGGAGAAATTGTTATGTTGAAACCTGCTATTCGGCCAAAGAGGGTTAAATTTTTATGTTAAATCAAGAAGTGGAGTTTTGGGAGTTTTTGAGGTTTTTTGCCTTTGGAGGCAAAAATATCAAAGTGGAAAAAAGGCCCGCATTGTTGCCATGAGGGAAATTTGTATGAAGAAGCAGAGGTTCGGACCTCGAAAGCAACTTTGGAAATTTCGCATTGTTGGGCAAAAGGTTTAAAAGTCAAATTTTTTGCGTAGCCCCTGACAAGGTGTAATTTTGAGGCTTGTGCGGGATCATGGAGCTTTTGGGGAAAAATATTGTTTTTTGCATTTTTGGAAAAAGGGACCTAAAAATGTAAATGAGCGAAGCATGCCTTGGTAGCCAATCCGTGGGGGACATGTGGCTATTTTTGAAGGTCAAAAGAAGAGCGCAGGCTGACGGTGAGTTTTAAAAATTTTCAAATTTTTAGGGGAAGTATGAAGGAAGAGAAGGAGCGCATAGCTCCGTGACGAATCACAAGATCTCCATGTAGCATTGGGATGACATCGATGTGCAGGGGATTTTGGAATTATTTTTTCAAAAGAAGGTAAAATTTGTAGAATTGATCTGCGGTTTCATTGAAGACCCACCTTTGGACATGAGGCAGGCCCAGGGGAGAGGCGGGGAAAAGTGACAAAATTTTCAAAAATTTTAAAAGCTCATGAAGTGCATTTTACTAACATGGGCCAGATCCAATCATCTTTTACCACGTGTCCAACCTTATCCAAAAATTAAAAATGTTAAATCAAATGCTTACTTTTTGGATCCAATCTTCCATGTGGTGGGCTAGGATTAAAAGGTGGATAAGATCGACGGTTACTATGCATCCATCTATTTTGGCTGCCATGGGAGCTCTAGGAAGCTTGGAATCACAATTTCTCCATAAAATTTCATCAAATCTTAGATGATTTTGTGTCGTCTTGGCCTTCCAAGAGAATTGGCATCATTTTCATGACTTAATTCTTTTATCCATGATGTTTTTGATTTAAATTTTTTTCTCAGGCCTGAGAAAAAATGTGAAATGTCAAAATCAAAAGTTGCAAAGGCAATTTAAAAAGCTAAAAAAGGTGAAAATGATAAGTAAAAGGTGGTTGCATGCCTCAAATGATGAAAAAGGTTCCTCCAGGATGGATAATGATCCGAATTTGTGTAATGATTTAACTTTTTGGGCACACCTGGCAACATACGAACGTTTTTTCTGTTTGATGTCATTTTCACTGAATCATGAGGTTTTTTGTAACAAACTTGATCCCATGGCATATTATTTTCTTGGGAAGGGAGGCTCCAATGTGGCAATAGGTATATATTGCATTTTTGGAGAAATTGTAAAGGGGGAGTTGAAAAATCACGAGCAAATTATGAGAGAAAGCTCATTTTCTGAGGAATCCACCAAAGAACCAAGTTAATGTCTCATGTGTTGGAACTACATGTATGTAAGTTGGTTACAAGTGTATAGGTCATCACATAGCTCTGAGATTATCCATGTAACTCTCCCTGGCTTGTGAATCTAACAAGTTTTGAATTAAATCTGTGTTTTTCTTTGGGCAACATGATGTTTGTTATCATTTTTAAATGCCTGCAAATAAATTTAATTGTTCTTGTTCCAATCTTGCATTGAATATCTTTAGAAATCACACAAGACCTCCATTTCTGGTTGATAGTTTAGCGGAATTTTTAATCTCATATTCAGAAGAGCCTTCATCTGATAAGGAGATAAACAAATTTAAAATCACATTACCTTCCTTGACTGCAGATATTTCTTATAAGCCTTTGTGGGTACCTTAGGCTTGGTTTGATCAGGGATTTTTGTGTTTGATTGAGTTCTTTAATTCAAGATTTTGTGATAAATTCTCAAATATTGGGTGAAGAGTGCTTCCCGGGCTTCCATTTATGCCTCTTCTAGCTTAAAGAATGTCCTGGTTATTTGAAGCATTTTATCTGATAGTTATTCCAAGTATTGTAGAGATTGTCAAACATATGATCTATCCCAGTTTGTCTTGTCAATCCCCCACCGAAAAATCATCTAACAATAAATATCCTATCACGTCCTATCCCTGATTTGCATTTGTATACCCAGAGAAGATCAAAATCCATTTGTAAAAGTATGCATAACAGATCAAGATTTCCAATGTCTCTAGTAACCTTTGCCTTGTTTTGAGAAACATACCCATGTTTTGAGAGGTGACAACTTGTGAGAGTTCAGATTTGGGGTGTTGATCATGTTTTCATCAAGGTTTCCATCATAGAATTCCAAGAAAATAGAAGGATATCTTCACCTCCTTCACCATTACAAGGTTACAAAATAGGTCTTCTTACCTTGGTTGTAAGGCACAACCTAAAACATCTAGGACAAGATCAAGTCCTATTGGAGTGCTATCCATTTCTCCACAAACCTGAGTGCCAGCTAGACCATATCCCCAGCTACCAACGACATAAAACATGGTATAATATGTCTTTAAGCTCCATGACATATCTATGGTGTTGCTCAGATTGAAAAGGAGAACAAATTTGGATACCAACAAGTGCGTTTTGGGAAAAGAAAACAATGGTGGAGGTGATGTTATCGAAAACATCGACCACTTCGCAGATGTGTAGCGCACAGACTTCATGATGATAACTCAATTTATTCTGAACGAGAGGATGAGTCATCCCAGGTCACGCAGGGACTGAACCATTCTCTTGAGTCGCATTGACCTCGGTTGCAAATTTGTTTGCTAAAAGAATGAAGAGTGAGAAACTAAGAAAATTACTTTAGCACTGTCTCATCCAAGCCTTCTTTAAGGGAGGGCTCCAGTAGTTCGATTTCTAGATATCCAAAAACTACCTCAAACCCAAGTATGCACTTATTATGGAAAGAAAAATGAAATAGAATATGTTTGAGCTGGAGTGGCAAGGAATCTAGCGACAACCACAGTAATGGAGGCAACAAGGTGATTTCCACAAACACAATCCTCTAAGCGGGCGTATTCATTTGATCCTGTCAGGGCGATTACACTAGGACTAAACTCTAGAGCTTTGCGCATTAATAAAAATAAATGAAAAGTTTTTTTCAAGAGTAAATTACCATTTTTATTCTTTATAGGCTGATTATAGATACATTGCAACATTACATTTTTCTCTACGTCAACCAGAAATTTACATTTTCTCTTCGCCAATTTTGAACCAAACAGGGTGATTTGTTCTCTGTTTCAATTTCCTTTTCTTTGCTCACCAATATTTTGTTTCGGCATTAACATTGCACACCTCATGTGCGATGTTTAGTTAAATATTGAATTTTTATTTTGAAATAGGAGGAAGATTATGAATAAAAGATCTATCCTTGGAATAAGGAGCATATCTGTTATTTTTTATATGTTTATATACAAAGGGAAATGGCAATAAAATGATGCACAAACAAAAAATGGTAAACTATTTCAATCTACTATAATATATATATATATATATATATATATGATTTATTGTAATAAAGTTTGTGATGGAGTTTTTAATTTTTTGTAGTAAAGACAAGATGGAGACTGCTTTAGAGTGGAATGTTGTGTCAAATTATACATGACCGGATGGAGACTATTATCGGGCTGAGTGTGGGAGTTTTAATGTTACATATGGTGATGGTGGCGTTCATGATGTTAGGGTTGACGATGTAGGGGAGATATGTTGTAGGAGGTCTGGGAATACTACTATGAATATTGGTGCTTTGGTAGATTTTAATTATGTTTGGCAGAGCAATACTACTAACATGGACCTAGCCTTGACTTGTTTTAGTAAGAATTTATGATGTGGAGTAAACATTTTATTCATATCTTTGCACCGCATCACAATCACTTCAAGTAGGGTTATTTTCATGTCTATTAAAGGTTTCACAACAAAGTTGAATTTGATTTATATCCAACATCCAAATTACAAATAACATTATATTCGAGTTAGAATTATATATTAAATAATAATAATATTCAATTTCAATAAATAATGAACTACTATTTTTTTAAAAATCTCACAAATAAGGTCAAAATATAGTTGATTGCTATAGTATAACTAGAATTGATCTATATTCTAGTATTGTAATTGACCTAGAGACAAATTTTATAATTAACCTATAGTCAAATGTTGTAAACATATTAGAGTCAAATTCTAGAGTCAGACTATATTTTATAAATCAATTCATGCTAAATTTGGTCCTAAAGGTGGGTTATGGTTTGCATATAATGTCAACAAATATAGTTTAATTTATAAAGTTAACTTATAATTAGGCTATTGTTGAGCCCTAAAGTCATGTGTTAGAGTCAAAATTTGAAGTTGACATTACAATAGAAGAATATTCATTTTAAAAATGAGATATAATAGTTATAGGACCAAAATCAATGTCACATTATAGTTGACAAACTAAAAAAAACTTAAAGTTATGTTAATGTCATCTTAATGTCTCCCTATATAGAGAGATGATAGTGTGACATTTTTTCCTAACATTATATTGATGTTAGGATGGCGTTAGATTGTTTGCTTCAAAAGAAAACACTAATTATGTAAAATAACATGACAATCATATGTCGCATGATGTTACTATTTACGAATTTAGACATGATTCTTTTCCTGAATTTTTCAAAAATTCTAACTATTTGACACAAAAATGACATTGATTTTTCATTTATATGTGAAACTATTCAGTCCAAATGTTGTAATGAAAAATTAAAGTAGACCTTGTTAGATCAATTCCTATTCTTTATTCTCCTAGTAACACAATGTTCTAATGCCGACCTAAATGTGTAATCTTTAATAAACCCTAAAATATTTTAATCTTTAAGGGTGGATATGTGAGGACAGACATAGTTGACTATTCAATGATCATATTTTTATAACTAACAAATTTGTATATAAAAAAGGAAAAAAAAACCTGAATTCACCATCTCAACTTATTCGATACTATCATCCAATCCAATGAAGTTGGATGAAGAGGATTTCTATCAAATATCATACATTCATGCCTCTTGATGGAGTAATATAAGCATGGGCCTATAAATAAATAAAACATACATGCCTCAAATGAGTCATGTAGAGTGTGCACAAGCACTTATTTTGGTGAAAACAATCTACTCCTACTCGTAATCTAATTGGATTATTAAAAGTTACAAAAACCTGAAACATGAAGGGAAAAATAGCTTCCCTTTCTTATAAAGTGTGGCCATACGATTAATTTAGCTATAGGTATGGCCTGTAGTAAGAGTGAATAGTTACCTATCACTCTTCCACCCACGGAATCAACAAACATGATGAATAACTCCTCAAGATGTTCATCTTCTAATTGGAGGTGTTGAAGCCAAACCTCGAAAATTTGAAGATCATCCTCATGCTCTGAAATGAGCATGACAGGTGTTAGTATCTCTCCTAATCTTGGAAAATTCGGTCTTGGTCTATCCTTTTGTTCCTTCCCGTGATTTTGGATCACATTTCTTGGAACAGGGATCTTCTATAGACTTCCCTGAATGGAGTCATCCTTATCTTCTTCCTCCATATTTTTAGCAACTTTGGTGATGACTCCAAGATTTTCAATTGAAAGTAAAAAGCTCTCAATGATGTCTCTTTCTAGAGCCACTATATTCGATCTAGGATGACTGTTGTGAGAAGCGGGTTTCTTCTGCTACGGGGTTGATGAAGTAGCGAAGGTTGTGATTTCCATGGGCTCCTCTTCATCAAGGCATTCCCCCAAATATGATAAGAAATCAAGTTTATTGTATTCTTAATGGGCCGAGTTCCTATGCTCTTGCATGATGACCTTTGAGTCTGAATTTTTTTCATCATGCATGGCTCCTTCATGCAAGATGAATCCCGTCAGCTCAAACTCTTATAGGAAGTATGATTTGTGAAGAGTATGAATAGGGAAGGGGTCCACAATGTTATTCTTGGGGTCCCTTGGACTCATATCACTTCCAACCACATGCTCCTATTCTTTTGGATTTGGAGCTATTAATTTTTGGCATGGGAGGTATATTGCTCGAAGAAGCAGGGAGGGGTGGATGGATGGATAGGAGATGGAGAATGGAACTCAGAATTTGGAGCGGTATGATATGGCAAAGCTTGGGGGTGGGGGAGATGAGAAAAAAGTCAGTAATTTCCCCATCCATTGACGAGGTTGACTCATGCTCTGCCCATATGTCTCGATACCTTCAATCCACTACATAAGTGGAGGCAATTTTTTGTCTAAGAAGTTGAGCTTCTCCCACTAGTTAAAGTGACTAGGCACATGGCTGACCCATGGACAAGGTACCCTGCATCCTGTTTTGAATGCCTCCATTTTTGTTGTGGCTCGAGATTGAACCATGACTTCCTCTATATGTGTTATCTTCTCTAGCAGGCCAACATCCTCCCATTGGCCATAGTCTCTAAATGCAGACCCATACCCCTAATGGGTCTCATAGTCAAACTAGTTTTGAATTTTCTCATTTCGGTCACCATAGTGACTTTGAAACTGGTTATACTATTGGTTTGGGGAAAGTTTGTTTCTCATTAGGTTCCAATGATGCCACTGAAAATGTGAATCCCATAGTGGTAATGAAATCATGATTGCTTGACGTCATAGGATGAAGAGAAATGGAAGACGTGGAAAGAAAGATTAATGGAGGTGGAGATGAGAAGGGTCTGCAAACCTCTGTAATGATTTGGTTGGACCCTTCAATGTTTTCAAACGTATTTTGCAAGTGTATCCATTTGTGACTGAGCTCTACCAAGAATAGACTGACTTGATGAAATAATATAAGACCACTTTGAGTTGTCCCACCAGGAGTGCCATGAAAATTCTCTACGGTTTTCCTATGGATATGGACCGTCAGATTCATAGGAAACCTTAGATTAGTAGGACATGTGCCCTAAGGTAACCTATATATTTTAAAGAATCTAACTCTTCTCTGTGGGTTGAGGTGAGGGTCATAAAAGAGGAACAAAACATAAAAGCTGAAGGAAGGCGATGCGCCGAACAAGCATCCCAAGGAGTCAACTGAAAACACAACTATCTGAGGAGTGAAAACATTGAATGACTGAAAATGGTGGATGGAATTCATCACAGGAAATAAAAGATTACAAAGAATACTACCTTAAACTACTTAAGCACAACTTCTAAGATAGTAGTAAAACCACAAATAGGCACAATTTTTATATGAAAATGAAGGCGATCAAAGACAACAAAGATATGCAAAGGATGGACAAAATGCACCACAGGGCATATTATATTACTCCAACATTCATGCACAATATTACAATAGAAAAGAGGCAAGATTGCTATTACAAATTCCAGAAAGAAGGATAGAGCTCTAGGCCTCTACCTTTCACAGAAGAGGAACTGAGATAGAGGATAAAAGATTAACTCCCAAAGTATATGTTTACAAGATATTCTATTAAAATATATAGGAGGAGAAGGAAGTAAGAGACAATTCTCGAACTCCTTTTAAACTACTTTTCCAATTATGATAAATGGTGCGAAGTGACAGAAATAGATTTTCCTGAGATCTTTCACATGTTTCCCCATTATCTAACTTTTTGAAAGAGTGAGAACCATACCTATTTAATGCATATTTAACTATCTCATGGCCGACTTGTTTGAGATGGACTTGCCCTTTTTGGAACACCCCTTCAGCTCTTTATTATCTAACTAGATCTTTTGATCTTCTGTGCATTGGTTCCCGGGATCATGATTCAAGTGGTGCCTATCTGGTCACTTCAATTAAAAAATATCTTTGAATGTGGATGAATGCATTGAGCACTCGTAGGCTTGCAATCCTCACATGGAACTCCACATTAACTTCGTTATTGAAGTGACAAGCTGAATGACCCCTTTGCTTCCAATATTTTGGAAAAGATCTTGAGAATTTAAAACCTGCAAACAAGCCTTGTAACTACTCATACATGATACATGGCTTGTCACCTTTTTTAGCCTACCTCAAACACGGAACCCATTTATTTTCTAGATCCACGTGGAAGGCCTGCACATCACTAGAGTTTCCACTTTTCTTGCATCTTTTGAAATTTCGTCGGGATGACAATTGGCATTATCCGCAGACTAGCTACTTTGGTCATTTGATGAGTAAAGGACTTGATGTATATAAATGTGAAGACCATCTTTTGGGCGGGAACTATATGGTTAATCCTCATGTAAGTCTTGCAAGAATCAGAGACTTCATTCTCCCCTTTGACTTCTAAGTTTGCGCTGGTTTGATACTTGGAATTATCCGCGGACTCGCCACTTTATTCATGATTTTATCTATGTATTTTACCTTTAACTGAAGACTTGAATTCGAATGGGTTCTGAAAGGGTAGAAATATTTCTAATCGTGAAATTTAAATAACATTCTGGTGACACACTGGGACCATTAGCCTGCTAAATGGAAAGAACCCACGATCTCCAGTGATCAATTGGGTCTGGAACTATGTTGGAGCTGATCTGGACCTTGGCTTAGAAGATTTGAATATTGCCGAGCCCTCAAAGTTGTTGGTTGATCTGTGTGCCTTCCTACTCTCTTAGTAAAAAACTTTGTATTTTGTTTTTATGACGATAGAAAATTGAAGAACCAGCCACTAGGATCTCCTGACTGATTTTAGTTTCTTTGCATTTGTTCAAAGTGAAACTTGCAACCTACCCAGAAAACTGTGAATCTTCCTGCGAGTCGGAGTCTTCTTATGCAATATGGTGCCTCTTAATGGAGTAATATAAGCACGGGCCTATAAAGAAATAAAACATACATGCCTCAAATGAGTCATGCATTGTGTGCACAAGCACTTATTTTTCTGGAAACAATCTACTCCTACTCCTAATCTAATTGGATTGGTAAAAGCTAAAAAAACTTGAAACAGGCAGGGAAATATAGCTTCCCTTAATTATAAGGTGCGGCCATACAATTAATTTAGCTATAGGTATGGCCTGTAATAAGATTGAACAATTACCTATCACTTTTCCACCTGTTGACAAGTTCGTCTTCTAGTTGAAGGTGTTGAAGTTGACCCTTGAGAATTTGAAGATCGTCCTCATGCTCTGAAATGAGCATGAATGGTGTTAGTATCTCTCTTGATCTTGGCAGAGCTGGTCTTGATTTGTCCTTTTATTCCTTCTCGTGATTCTGGATCACATTTCTTGGAACAGGGCTCTTCTGCAGTCTTCCCTAAATGGTGTCATCTTTATCTTCTTCCTCCATCTTTTCAGCAACTTTGGTGATGAATCCAAGATTTTCGATTTAAAGAAAAAATTTCTCAATGATGTCTCTTTCTAGAGCCACTAGATTTGATCTAGAAATATTGTTGTGAGAAGCGGGTTGCTTCTACTACGGGGTTGATGAAGTAGCGAAGGTTGTGATTTCCATGAGCTCTTCTTCATCAAGTCATTCCCCCAAATCTGATAAGAAATCAATTTTATCATCTTCTTGCTGAGACAGTTCCTCCCCTCTTGCATGATGACCTTTGAGTCTGCAAATATTTCATCATGCATGGCTCCTTCCTCAAAGATGAAGCCCGTCATCTCAAACTCTTCCAAGAAGTCTTCTCTGTGAAGAGTATGAATGGGGAAGGGGTCCGCAATGTTATGCTTGGGGTCCCTTGGACTCGTATCACTTCCCACCATATGCTCCTCTTCTTTTGGATTTGGAGCTATTTCTTTTTGGCACGGGAGGTATAGCTGCTCGAAGAAGCATGGAGGGGTGGCTGGATGGATAGGAGATGGAGAATGGAACTCGGCATTTGGAGCAGTATGATATCGCAAAGCTTGGGGGTGGGGGGAAATGAGGAAAAATTCAGTAATTTCCCCACCCATTGACAAGGTTGTTTCATGATTTTCCCATATGTCTCGATACCTTAAATCCACTGCACAAGTGGAGGTAGTTTTTCATCTAAAAAACCGAGCTTCTCCCACTGGTTAAAGTGACTAGCCACATGGTCGACCCATGGACAAGGTACCCTGCATCCTGTTATGAATGCCTCCATTTACATTGTGGCTGGAGACTAAACCATGAATTCCTCTATATGTGCTATCCTCTCTAGTAGGCCAACATCCTCCCATTGGCCATAGTCTCCAAACGTAGACTTGTACCCCTAATGGGTCTCATAGCCAAACCGGTTTTGAGTCTGCTCATCTGGGTTGCCATAGTGAATTTAAAACTAGTTATGCTATTGTTTGGGAAAGGCGTGTTTCTCATTATGTGCCAATGAGGCCACTAAAAATGTGGATGCCATAGTGGTAATGAAGTCATGATTTCTTGACCTCTTAGGTTGAAGAGAAATGGAAGACGTTGAAAGAAAGATGAATGGAGGTGGAGGTGGGAAGGGTCTATGAACCTCTTTTATGATTTGGTTGGAACTTGTAGAGTTGTCAGAAATATTTTGCAAGTGTCTCCAATTGTGACTAAGCTTTGACAAGAACGGATTGGCTTGATGAAATAATATAAGACCACTTTTAGTTGTCCCACCGGGCATGCGATGAAAATTGTTGATGGTTTTCTTGCGGAGATGGACCGTCAGAGTCCTAGGAAACCTTAGGTTAGTGGGACATGCACCCTAAGGTAACCTCTAGATTTTAAAGAAGCTGGATCTTCTCTGTGGTTTGAGGTGAGGGTTAGAAAAGTGGAACAAAACATAAAAGTTGAAGGAAGACGATGCACCGAACAAGCATCCTAAGGAGTCAAACGAAAATGCATCTATCTGAGGATTGAAAACAACAAATGACTAAAAAGGGTGGATGGAATTCACCATAGGCCAGAAAAGATCGCAAAGAATACTACCTCAAACTACTTAAGCAAAAGTTCTAAGATAGTAATAAAACAACAACTATACACAATTTCTATATGAAAATAAAGGCAATCAGAGACAAAAAAACTACACAAAGGATGGACAAAATCCACCACAAGGCATATTATATTACTCTAATGTTCGTGCACAATATTAAAATAGAAAAAAGGAAAGATTGCTATTACAGAATCCAGAAAGAAGGCTAGAGCTCCAAGCCTCTGCCTTTCATAGAAGAGGAACTGAGATAGAGGAGAAAAAATTAACTCCCGAAGTATATGTTTTCAAAATATTTTATTACAATATATCGGAGGAGAAGGAAGTAAGAGACAATTCTTGAACTCCTTTCCAACTACTTTTTTAATTATGATAGATGGTGCGAAGCGAAAGAATTTTTTTTTCCTGAGATCTTTCGCATGCTTCCCCATTATTTACCTTTTCGAAATAGTGAGAGCCATGCCTATTTAATGCATCTTTAACTATCTCATGGCTAAATTGCTTGAGACGGACTCACCTTTTAAGGAATATCCCTTCAGCTCTTTATTATCTAACTAGATCTTTTGATCTTCTGTGCATTGGTTCCCGGGCTCATGACTCAAGTGGTGTCTACGTGGTCACTTCAATTTAAAAATCCCTTTGAATTTATATGAATTTATTGAGCACTTCCAGGCTCGCACTACTCACACGGAACTGTACATTAACTTCGTTATTGAAGTGACAAGCCAAATGACCCCTTTGCTTCCGATATTTTGGAAAAGATCTTGAGCATTTAAAACCTACAGAAAATCCTTCTAAATAATCATACATGATACATGGCTTGTCACCTTTTGTGGGCTGCCTCAAACTTGGAACCCATTTATTTTCCATATCCACATGGAAGGCCCGTGCATCTCTAGAGTTTCTGCTCTTCTTTCATCTTTTGAAATTGTGTTAGGCCGACACTTGGCATTATCCATGGACTCGCCACTTTGGTCCTTTGATGAGTAAAGGACTTTCTGTATATAAATGTGAAGACCCCCTTTTGGGCAGGACCCATATGGTTAATCCTCGTGTAAGGCCTGTGGGAATCTGAGACTTCATTCCCCCCTTTTACTTTTGAGTTTACCTACCTTCAACACTTGGCATTATCTATGAACTCGCCACTTTATTGTGATTTTATCTAAGCCTTTTCCCTTTAGCTGAAGACATGAATCTGAATGGGTTCTGAAAGGGTAGAGATCTTTCTAATTGCAAAATTTAAATAACAGTTACAATTGGCAAAAATTTTTTAGGATTAACATTTACTTTTTTAACTGGGAAGAGTTGTAAGCAATATATTTTTAGAAACAAATATTCACTAAATGTTTGTAGTTGATTTTTCTATTTATTATAAGGTATTCTTTAGACATTCCATGAGACTTTAAATTTAACCATTCGCAAGAAATTATTTATTATTAGGGGTGATTAACATCCCTTTTATAAGAGAAGTTTTTCATGGTTTTGAGTTTTCAAAACAAATTATAATGCATGGTGATTAACCATTTTGGAGTATGATCTAAGATGTTGACTCAAAAAAATCACATATTTTATTTATAAGTATTTTTTAATAAATTTTATGGATTGTAGAAACATAGTATATCTTATTGATGGCTTTTATGGGAGAAAATCATCCCAGAAGGATTATCTTCTTGGAAGTTGCTTGAATGAAACTAGAAGTGAAGATTACAGATTTGACATTTTTGGAAAGATGACAAAATCTTAAGATATGGAGCATGAAACAAAACATTGAGTAAAAAAATTACATGATTATATCCAAATACATTTCTCTCATCTTTAAAAATCCAGTTAACACTCATAAAATATTATTTTTATTAGGCTAATACTCACTACTATTAAAAAAATCATTTTAATTTTTCACAATAAATTGTAATGCACGATTATTAATTAAAAACAAAATAAATTGTAATGGATAATAATTAGTAAAAACATAATAAATTATACTTGGATCACCTTCTTGCCCTTCTTAAAAATTCTAAAACATTATTATCAACATTAACATATTTATATTTTCCTAATAAATTAAAATATAATAATACTTATCCATAAAATATTGATGAAAAGAGTAACTTTTTTTTAAAACAGAGTTGACTCAACAAATGAAAAACTATGAGTGTTCACGAGGCCCATAATTACATGATATAACAGGTGCAGTTTCAATGGTAACTGACACCCAAGTATGGCTCTGAGTGTATGTTTTAGGGAATTTTAACATGCTTGAGCAATCGCATTACAAAAATTCATTCTAAATAAGAGCTATAATTTTCCTTGCATAATAATACTATCTAGGCAGAAAAGACTATCTGGTTTTCAAGGGGATTACCAGTCACAAGGGTAGAAAAGAATGTCTTTCGTGGGAAAATACAGTCACCAAAAAGAAAACGAGGGAAATCGAGGGCAGAGAAATGGTCAGGATTTAACCAGTCATGAATACATTTAATTCCTGTTGTCTCACGGTCTCATCAGATAGGAACACGTGGAAGATTTTGGTAGACAGGAATAGAGGATCAGCAACAAAAACAATGGATCAGAGGAACAACAACAACCCAGACTGAGAAATCCAGCTAACCATTTGACATAATGCCAGGCTTCAAACTTACAGAAATTATATACAACATTGGATAGGATATAGTGTCAGAACTCAGGAATCTTCAGTGGGTACTAATCGTTTGACAAAATTCACAACATCAAAATCTCAGAAATTACGCATAGCATTGGATAGTCTACAGTGTCTACTAACTATTTGATGAAATGCCTAGCAGTAAAATCACAAAATTTACACTCAACATTGGATAGCCTCCAATGTCTATTTGATGAATTGATCTTTTAGAATCTCTCAAATATTGCCTTTCTATGCAATGGAAACCAACCAAACTAACCAAACAAAAATTCATGGAGCCACTAAGTGGTTGGAGACAAATTAATTGGGCCATCTAAAAATTACAGCCTCAGATAAGAGTGGGAAATGGATATGGGTGAATGCAAAACAATATCAGGGCATTTTAAGGCGTAGGGTTTAACATTTTAAATGAATACAAACACGAAGAATGAAATCTCAACAAGAAAGAGAGAAATCTCAACAAGAGACAAATACTTCACATGCTCAAAAGGTTAAAACCCAACATATTAGCAATAAGGCACACAAGTTCGAAAGACCCAAGCTACAAGAGAATGAAACAAAGGAAGACACAAGAAACTATAGTCCCATTTCTAAGCCACTCACCCAGTCAACACCCTTGCTTGTACAGGAGCTCCTATATGTCAAAAATAGTGTTGAGTATTTGGAAAAAATGGAAGGTGAAAAGAATTGCAAGCTACAAGAAAGTATATTAGTGAACCAATCTTAAGTAGAAGCTAACAAAGTATTAAAACTGTAGATGGAAGTGTTACAAGAAGCTCTAACAATAGTAAAACGAGAATGTCAGAACATGAAATCAGAATTGTAAAATATACAGGATTCAATTAAAGTGAATACTATCACACTACATTCAAAGATAGCAGAAGCAAGGACAAAAACTCTTTGCTAGGGCTATACTCAGAATTGGATGGTAATATAAAATGACAAAGAGAACAAGCCAAAATAAACCAAATCATGGGCCCAAGCAATCAAAGGCACATTAGACAAAATTAAAAATGTAGGTCAAAGCAAGGAACAAGAAAGGGAAGAAGAATAAAGATAGGAAAGAGAAACAAACATAATTATCAGAGGGGTAAAAGAATATGACAAGAATGAAAATACCTTAAATATTACAACCAATTTCCTAAGAGACAAAATACAATGGAAAGGTCAAATATATCAAGCATGAAGGCTTGGAAAGATGAGGGAAGGGAACATGTGGCCTATTAAAGTTCACATGGAAAAAATAGAAGACAAACAACAAATTCTAAGAAAGAAGGGACTTTTGAAAGGTTCACGCTTCTGTATAGAGGAGGATTTAACACCAATGCAAGTTGAAGAGATAAGAAAAGAATTGATCAAAGTAAGAGCAACAAGAGATGAAGGTAAAAGAACATGGTTATATAAAGGAAAAGTTTTCATTGCCAATTTCATGCCTCCAAACACAACAACTAAACAGGGTAACAACAACGGAAGACCACATTAACATATAACTAAAAGGAATGCAATAAGACAAGTGTGGGTTGAGAAGCAGAAAGGCTCTGCTGTGAGTCATCAACAACAAGATAAATAGCAAACACAACTCCCCCCTCACCAAACATGTTTAAAACTAGTATGTTGGAATTGTAGGGGATATCCTTGGAGGAGGGGACAAGACTAGAACAGGTTGCAAAAGGAAGAGACGTGATATGCCTCACAGAAACTCATGAACATGATGGTTGTAAGAATCCTTCTTTTGATGGCTATACAAAGTTCTCGGTTTGGAACAATACAGTCGGTAAGGGAAAAGGTTATGGTGGCATACTGGTGTTAGTAAAAGCAGTAGAGGGCAGGAAGATCCAATTGGAAAAAGAAGACACAAATAAACAATATATATGGTTCAAAATATCAAAAAATGGGAGACACTTAAGAATCATAGCTTGTTGTTTTGCACCGCAAGGCTCAAAAATATACAAAAAATGGGTTAAATGGAAAGGATCCATATGCAACTCTAAAAAATGATATAGTTGCGTACTCTCAACTCAGATAAGTTCTTCTTTTGGGTGATTTAAATGCTAGGAAAGTGAATGAACAATCTAACATTTTATGCAATAAGGAGGATAACAATCCCATATGGCTCACCGAAGAATAAACTAATCCATGGAGCAGATGTTCAGAAGACTACAAGGACACTAATCATTTTGGCAAAGAGTTGATTATTGTTTGTGGTATGTTTGATTTGATTATTTGTAGTGGTGTGAATAGATGGAAAAAAAATGGAAACTTTACATGCAAAACTTATAATGGGGCAAGTGTTGTTGACTATGTCATTTGTTCCCAAATCATGATTGATAAAATAATCAATGTTTGGGTCGAGGAAACCATGCATGATTTGAAATCAGACCATAATTGAGTTGGCATAGTGATATCTTGGGGATCACAAAATCAATATACAGATAAAAGGCATTCTAGTCACCAATCTCCAACAAAGGGAATAATTCTCATCAAACAAGAAAATCGGGCCACCTTCAAGGAAAATTTAGAACGGCTAATGCAAACCAAAAGAGTCAATGAGCAGAACATCAAAAGTTATGAGCTAAAAAACATAATTCAAGAAGTTGGGAGCTGCAAGAGGTCCAAAAACAAGAGGAAAAAAATTTATTTCCCAACAAATAAGTGGTTTGATGAGGAATACAAAGTTGCAAGGAAAACTCTTAAAATTTCAGCCAAAGATAAAATAGACATAAAGGCATACATGTAGGTTATTAAGAAAAAGAAGGATGAGTTCATGAAAAATAGGAGAGAAGAATTCATATATCTAGGGAAAAATAAGCCGAAGTTATTTTGCAGAGAACTCCAGAAAAGAAACATGCAAAAAATAAATAACATTACAGTGACTCAATGGCTAGAATATGCAAAAAAAATTGTATGAGTAAGAGCAAGAGGTTAAGGATCCACCTCTACTGTATACCACAACAAGTCTTTTCACGTTATAGGAAGTCAAATCAGGCATCTAAAAGTTATGTGCAGGTAAGGCCAAGGACTTAGATAATGAGCTACAGGAAAAATACCTAAAATGGGGATAAGATATTCTTGCTCCTCACATTTTGAGTATATTCAACAACATCATTCAGTTTGGTTTCCCAAATTATTGGACCAATATTATGGCAGTACCTCTTTTTAAGAGCGGAGATGTTGACACCCAACCAATTACAAGACCATCATGATCAATCTCCTATTTGCAAAGTTAGTTGGTAGCATGGTTGAACGCAAAATCAACAAATGGGCAAAAGACAATGAGAAGAGAGGAAAAGGGCAAGCTGGTTTTAGACCTAAGTACTCCACCCTAGATCATGGTGTTACACTAAGACATATCATTGAAATAGCACAGGAGGAAAAGACATAAATTTTCTATTTTTTTGTTAACTTCAGGAAAGCTTTTGACATAGTCCCTAGGGATAAGTTATGGTGCAGAATGCAAGAGCTTGGTATACCATTGCAGTTTCAAGCAGCGGTTCATAGACTTTATGAAAGGGTGCATATTAAAATTAGAACGAACACAGGTATTTTAGAGAGCTTTAGGAGCGACATTGGTGTTAAGAAGGGTTGTCCTCTATCACCCACACTCTTTGGCTTATATATAGACCAACTTGAAGAATTGTTAAATATGGAGGGTTGTGAAGGTATCCGGTTGGGTGAGTATGTTATAAGGCTTATTCTATATGTTGATGACCTTATATTGATAGCTACGTCTTCTCAAGGTTTACAAAAACATTTTCTCACTCTTGAAGCCTTTTGCAGAAAAATAGGTATGTAGGTTAATATCAGCAAGACCAAGATTATGGTCTTTAGGAATAGAAGGAAAAGAAATCAACAACCATTTTTCTTTGAGGGTAGTATTCTAGAAGAAGTAACTGACAACAAATATTTGGGGATTGACTTCAACAACAAGCTTACTTGGGAGACTTGTAGAAAAAAGAGAACAACATGAGGGTGGAAAGCCCTTTATGATTTACAAAACAAATGATGAGAAGCAAAGTTATGGGATTGGAAAACTACCAAAACACTTTTTGAAATATTATTTATTCTTGTTGTTCTTTATAGGTGTGAAATATGGGCCAACAACATACCACTATCAAAATGGAAGCAACTTGAGAGAATTTAAAAGCATATGATTACCACCAAATTTAAGTTGAAAGTCTTGGTCCCTTATGAGATTCTTTTAGCTGAAATAGGTGCAGTTCCAATTGAAGCCATTGCTATGATTCGACTTCTCAGATACCTCAACAAAATTGACTAGATGACAAGAAATAGGTGGCCCAAACTTGTCTTCAAAGAGCCGCTAGGTAGGAGGAAGAGGTCATGGATGAACCAAAACATCAAGTGGATGAAGAAGTTGAATATTGAATGACATACATGGCCCCAAGGAAATAAAGAAATACACGCATTTGTTATTGATAAGGTCCGCAAAACTTTGTGGGACAATAGAGGTAGAAAAAAGAGATTCTATCTCGAAGAATTTAATCCCACTTGCGACCATCAACAAAAGGCATACATTGGGGCCCTCATTTCGTGGAGAACTAAGATTCTCATAGCTCAACTAAGGACCAACTCCGACTGGCTTAGATGTGAAACAGGTAGACGGAAAAGGCCTAAAGAAAAATGGGAAGAAAGACTTTGTGTCTTTTGTTCAGATGGGGCAGTGGAATTAGAAAAACACTTTATTACAAAATGCAGTGCCTATAATGACATTCGTTCCAGACATGCAATCAATTTCAAGACTTTGCCATTATAGGTCCTATTTGATGAGGAGCGGATAACTGGAATGGGAGACTTCATCATCAAGATTAACAAAAGAAGATTTGAATTGGTGAATTGTAAAAAAAGTGGTTTTACCATCGCATAGGCTATTTTTAGCGTCTTGGACCCTGAAAGTTTCTATTTCTATTTCATAATATTTTGATTAAAAGTTATGACTTCCTCAAACTCGTATAGGAGGCAACATCACAATAATACAATGATTTTTGAATGAATAAAGTTCATAAAAGAATAGGTATGCAACATGCCTTCGCCAACAATACAAGTTTAAGAATAAAACAAGTCTCCTCATAAATACTCAGCATCCTCGAGAAAGTTCTGACCTTGTTTAACAGGTCGCATTAGTCTTCCAATGCCTCTAGTTGCTTCAAAATCGTTTGTGCCGGGGAATATTATCTCTAAGCTCTCCAGTCTTATTCTTCCCTCTTTATCCACACAACACGATGCGCTGGGCATAAAACTGTCAACATATTCCGAAAGGTATACAGAACAAAAAAATAGTCTCCTCGCCTTATCGTCAAGAGCAATCCAAGCGGTGGCTCCCGGAGGTAAATGGGGAAATAGGTGCCTAACACGTGTTTCCATTTCCTCCCATACTCCTTCCTGCATGTCCACGTAGATTATGTGGGAAACGACCTGCACACATTTCTTCGTCACTCTTTCTAAAATTCTTCTATTTGTATTTGTAGGCGATGTAAGATCGCGTGTGGTGAAAAACAGCGCCAGTTTTACTTCAGCCGCAGCTGGAAAGGAAGCCTCTCCGAACTTTCCATCATCGTCAACTTGAACGAATTTAGAGTCACTGTGGAAAAGTAACCTACATATTATGTCCTCAGATGGGTACATGCCTGAGCTGCTGAATTCCTGCAATATTGCAACGGCTACCACATGTAAGAACAAATGATACACAGTAAAGATTCTTAATCAACATCGGTAGCGATTACCTGGCTAACTGCTCCTTCACTTGTTCCCACCGCTTTATCAGCATGGGGCTTCCACCTATTAAGCTCTTTACCTCCGCTAAGATGTCCATTGCTTTTTCCTCGGCCAGTTGAGGGCAGTCTGACGCCTTCATTGCAATCAGGGAACTCAAGCTTCCAAACTCACTAGGAAGGCTGTTTAGGCTCTTGCACCCATGTATGCTCACATATTTCAACAACCTAAGCTGACCAATATTTTGAGGTAGATATGAGACCTTTTCACACTCTCCCATATTCAACAATTCCAAATTAAAAATGTTTCCAAAGCTTTGTGGCAACACAGATAGCTGTCTACAACCATATAAATCCACAAAGGATAAAGAAGTAAGATGGTTTAAGCTCTCCGGAAGGGCCAGCAATCTGGAACAAGATGTTAGTTTCAGTCTTTCCAAGCGAAACAAATTGCCAAAACTGTTCGGAATGCTCTCCAAGTTGGAACAACGACTGAAATCCAGGTTTCCCCTTAAAACAGATAGCTTGCCAAAGCTGTTTGGAAGGCTCACCAAGCAGTGGCCAATGTTGTCTTTCCGATTCCTCCTTTCCCAAAAATAACCACAACTCTCTTGGATTTATTTTCCATATCTAGAAGTCCTTTCACATGATCTCTAGCTAACTCAATGCCAATTGCAAACCGAATACAAATTGCGTTAGAAACCATGCTTCTTATTAAGAGAACAAGAACTCAAAAGTTTCATTTCTATAATGTATTTCTTGGGCATACAAACAAAATTATGTAAACGCAAATGTCTTAATAAACAAAGTTGCCAAATCATATTTTAAATCTAGACAACATTTTGCGGGGCATGCTTACGCTAAAGACAAACCTGACTCATTACACTTATTTCCAGCTCATTACACATATTAACATTATATTCAAAAAATTTAAAGAAACAATTTTTCTACATGTTATGCTCCAATTTTTATGTTTTTTAAAGAATAATATTACTTCCATTAATTATCAAGAAACATGTTACAAATGGGTACAGTGTCAAGCATTGTAACTAATACACTAGGAAACATTTTTAGAGATACCATGGTAGTAATTTAAAGCATAGTACAACAAGAAGTCATCCGTGTGATTCATCAAAATGAAAAATTTGGTGAATTGCTTGTCTTCTCTCCATTGACCACTCTATAGGAATATGACCTATTCCATGAACATTTTCCTGAAGCAAATCCCATTTGGCCAAAGCATCCGCCACTATATTACTCTCCCGAAGAGTATGAACATAAAGAATTGTCTAGAAAGTTGAGCCAAAATACAAATATTTTCTTGAATCTATGAAATACGGCAATTAGAGAAGTGAATCTTGCCTTGTTTATTAAGCAGTCGAATAATCGCTTGAGAGTTAAATTCAATAGTAACTCTGGTCCACCCTATTTTGGCTACTTCCTTCAAAGCATATTGAATGGCAAGGATTTCAGCCATATTGTTTGTGGTAATTCCTATTTGTTCTATTTATATGAGTTTGAGGAAATCGTATGAAATTGGTTGGGCATGTATGGTTCTTAGTTGTACAATATCAATTTAATAGGTGTGTGTGTGTGTGTGTGTGTGTGTGTGTGTGTGTGTGTGTGTGTGTTTTGTTTAAATGAAGGTTTTGACGAATACATAGTTGTCATTTTTTTGTGATATATTTATTGTTTTTAATAAATCTTGAAAAAATATCCAATGGGTATTGGTGTAATGGTTCTTTGGGTCTCTTGGTCCAAGGTTCAAATCTTGGTTCTGTGTTAATATGGCTTATTGTCGACAGTTTGGATACCCTATTGATAGAGCACCATGATAATTTGGTTTTAGATACCTTATTGATAGGGAACCATGATAATGTGATTTAATCCATGGGCTAGCCGAGAGCTTAAATATTCTATCGTTAGATGGTTGCATGGCCGGTTTGGGCTAGTGATGGCACAATGGGCTAGGGCCTTCTCCCTATGTAACCCCGACTAAAAAAATAAAATCTTGATAAAATACAAGGTGTGATATTTTACACATCAAAGTCTATGTCGAACAATTTATTTAAGATATAGATTAAAGGGTTAAGATGATCAACAGATCTCTTCACATATATCTAAATCTAAACATACCTTTTTCAAAGTCACACTCTAGTTTGGTACCCCCATATTGACTCTAAACTAATAATAAGGTATGTTGCAAGTTCACAAGTCCTGAATAACAACTCTTCCAAATTCAATATCAGGATATCTAGACAACGCTTCATCTCAAAATCGCTACACCTATTGTTCCATATAAAGCTGAATCACGGGGGTCTCATCTTCGAAAAAATGATTGACGTTCGATTTAAAGAGTGAAAAACTCCATGTTATATGATTAATTCCTATAGACATCATTATTTCTTAATTCAATTGAGAACATCTCATTGTTGTTGTGATATTTCAAGAGGTGACTATGATACACATGCATCGAAAGGTGCTTACTGCTTTAGTTGATCTCTTTAAAAACATATATATTAAGCATTCAAATTAATTATGCAATTGATAGATTGTGGCATCTAAGCTCTTGTTGGTGTGCCAAGGATTTCTAATTTGCTAAGCTTTGTAAATATTGACATGAAAATAAGTTTCCCTCATAAGTTTTAATTGATGCATCAAATATTCTATCTCATATGAAGATAGATAAGAGTACCAGAGATGAGATTCATATTAGAGCCTACTTACAGTCCAAACAATAAGATCCTTGAGAGTTTATTTTTTCACAAATATACTTTGTTTTTACATTAGCGATGGCCTTTTTCAACTTCCAAATCACACCAAGCTTTGATTATCTCATAGTTTAAGAGTTCAATGGACACAATTTAGACTTTTTCCACACCACCCTCAACATAAAAGGATATCTCCCATATTACTTAGGTGCATTGTTTTGTTAAATTTATATCATGGAGCATGAAATTGAGGTTCATTGAATATTTTTATATATTCTCCATACTATGAGATCGAGGGTGGGTTCATCGCTTCAAAGAATCATGTAAAGCTCTCCATACCTTTATGGATTACAAGGATAGGACATTCTTAGCTCTTTTCCTTTGATATATCTTTCATCTTTCCAATGTATTGGAAAAAACTTTCCTTCCATAATGATCTACTCATTGAGGATTTCTTCTTTCATTTACACTTATTTCTTCTTAAAGATTGAGTAGAAGTGAGCTCTTAAAAATATTATAAATACAAGGTGATATGTGATTCTGAAGATGATTCTTGTCACTTGTTAGAAAACTACAATATTGTTTGTATCTCAGTAGTGAATAATAATCTGATGCACAACTTACTTCTTTTACTCTAAATTTGATCCTTTCCTGTAGCATTTAGTATAATAAGTTCTTGCTGAGATACTTAGAGAAAATATATTTTTCTAAAAGTTATATTGAACTTCTTTCCATATTGAATATTCAAAAATGGAGTAGTTGATGTTTTTGTATCATGTTTATTTATTTGAGGGATTCTGTAACGACCCGAAAATTCTCACACACACAAACAACACAGTAAAAGATAGGATAAATTTTATTTTTTTTGGACTTACTTTGACACAAAACACGACACAACATGTCGTCACAAGATTACAACCAACACTAGGAACCACTTGTTACGGGGAGGACCACGAGCTCAGCACGGAAACGTTCACACCCAAAAGGATAATACACCTTTTCTTTTCTTTTTTTGACAAGACAAAATAGAAGTCCAATCACAGAACACACTTACAGTTAGGGCCAACCACAATGAGATATTCTTGAGGGTTATTTATTTTAAAAGGACATCTTGCAATTCTTAGCTGACGTTTTCAAGGAGGCTCAAGATATGATTCGTACAATTCATCTTACCAAGATAAGTTTATTCCTTTGGTCCACTGAGTAATTATCTTTAAATCTTCTCTATTATGAAATTTATTTGCTTAATTCATTTATCAAGAAAAAAGGAGTATTTAAATTCCACAAGGCCATCTGATCACCACTAACGCTACTAAGATTTGTTCTTGCCCACAAGACAACATAGTTTTAAGTTCAACACACTTAAGAGAAGAGATACAAGGTGCCTTGGAATAGGGTTAGAGGGAGAAGGTCGAGATGAAACATCTTTAGGACCTCATTAGTTATTGCTAGTATTTAGTTGAAGCTAGGGCTCTTAACCAGAATTATCAACAACTTTACTTAGGCTTCGCTAAAAGTATTAACAAGGAGTAAAAATTTACTTTCCAAATGGCGGTGAGAAAGATGGTGAGGTCTCCAATTTTTTTTCTCTGGTTTATTAAATCTTATCATCTTCAAACAACTAACAGTTCATTTCACCTTAGGGTCATTTTACAAATTTCACCGTAAAGGAATAATGTTCACTAGAGGAGCTAGGGTTATCATGATATAAAGTTTACTTGCAATGTTAGTCCTGCCCTTGTTTACTTAAAGAATTTCTTGCTCTCAGGTTAGTGACCCCTACGTTACTTTATTTGAATACAAATTTTAATTTAACTTCCAGAAGTATTAAACAATCCCATGTTAGTTTACTTAAGACACTTTATTACTAAGTCATGTCAAGGTTTAATTCTAAATTTATTCTCAAGGCAATGTTGTAGCAACACTCATTTACAAGAACAAAACAAGATTACATCAATTCTTAAAATACTGATACTCCAACAAAGTCACTCAACAACAATAACCAAATTTTCTTATAATTTCAATGATGGTCAAACAGTACAAGGTTTCCAAAGTTCAGATGACAAAGTCCACAATACTTTATACTAAGACATTAATCCTCTTTTAAACTTTCCATTGGACGTTAAAAATAGTTGAACAACATAAAATGGTTTCGAGCAAAGGAACTTCTCAACTGAGGTTGATGACAAAAGTCTACAAATCTATCCCTCATCTACACGCAAACTCCATCTGCAGTAAATTTTCTACAAGAGTCAATTCACGAGAACTAAGCAAGATAAGGCTACACAAACCCACCATAACTGTTATCTATCAATATCATGAAAAGAAGCACTTTATTACAAGAATTTGGGTCAAACCTTTGAACACTATCGACACATCAAGTTATAATAAATTCTCTATCATGCCAATCAAAGAAGAAGAAGACCTTGTACTTCAGTTAGGAGTAAAGGCAACGAAAGTATAGCAATCATAAGAGAATGGCCCTTGGCCCTATAAGGAGAAAACAAATAATCTGGCAAAAAAATAGAATTCCCATCAAGTAAGTAATTAAACCATAATTACAAGATTAAGATTTGATATAAATAGACCAACCATCTAGAAATTTATCAAAGGCACAAAACACATAGGCTAAAATAATATATACCTAAAACAACAAGAGTTGATCGGCCCAAGAAAGGAGAACCACAGGTTTCAAAAATTAACACAAAAAGCCATGTATAATCGTGTTTCAAATTGGAAATCAAATAAAGTATACACACAACATAAGTTTCAAGGCAAAAGCAAAGTATATTAGTTTTGACCATTAACTACAAATATTTCCAATCATCCAAGAAGGGTCAAAGTCTTACAGGCTAGTAGCAAACACGCGAGAGAAGAAGGGGGTTCCGTCCAACAAGAGTATACAATAATGTCATCAACAAATTTTTATAACACTAAAGATTTGCAAACCTCCACTACAATACTAATTTGGTTAATTTAAAATAAATTACCCATATCCCAAAACAACCATATTTTACGGCAACCCTTGGTAACACAGTCAACCATCGCACAAATAGATACAAACATAATTTCTAAGTGAAATTATCAAAACAAAACCTTCCACTATGAATCCATAAGATTATCAAATGAAAGCTGAGTTTTTTTCGAATATTAATCACATTTAAGGAAATTTCCATCAAAAACTATTACGGTAATTACGTGCATAAAAACCGACCAATATTAATTAATAGCATTAACATTACAAGGGAGAAAATAATGCAAGTTAGGAAAGATAGAAGAACGCCATCAACAATAATTCTGAGAGGGGGATTAGACCAAACTATTCTAGTGTCAACGAGGTACTGGATTCGCATAATGAAACCTCCAGCTTAGTTGATCCGAAAAGCTAGTTATGGTTCACGTTGATAGGGATGGTCAAGGTAATTCTTGAGGATGGCCTTAAAAGCCTAGAAACAAGATGAAAGATAATATAAGAGTCTACACCCGTGAGACAGAAAACACACTGCACACAAACCTTTTCATTTAAAAAGTTTTAATACCGAAACTCTAAGCTGGCTAGCCCAAGCATTGATCACACTAATCCTATGACCTTCGTTTCTCGATGCCAAAAGGTTATCAAAGGGACTTGCGAAGGAGCTAACAAAAAAAAAACATCAAAGAAAACCTTGGGTGCTAGGGAGGGGGTTTCATAGTTATCGTAAACTTACTTCCATGATATCGAAAATACTAGCTTGATCAACATAATATCTTACAACTCAATCACCGAGAAGGATTAATACATAAACAAACAAACGAAGGTCTATCATTCGAGAAAGAGAAACATAACATTCAGGGGATAGGGCCAACGCATCCTTACAACCAATATACTGTCAACGATAAAAGCTAAACTAGAAGAAACGAGCAGAAAGGGGAAATCTCCCATCATGACATCCAACTGAAAATTCAATGTAAGGAAAAGTGGTTCAATTTCACAATAATTTTAAATAAATAACAGTAGAAAGGTGTAGAAATATTTTTCCTTTTTCTCCAGATTCAATAGGTTTCATGGACACCGCCCAGAACAGTAAAAACAATCCTCAGGTCAAATCTCCCCTTTTATAGACTGGCACTCAAGCTCCATTCTCTTCTATGCTTTGCCTGGGCAGAGAGCTCCAAATTAGCCCTAGAACTTATGTAGGCCCCATTTTTGGCAATATGAGAGTCACAACATACATGTGTGTTCTTGTGCTGATGAGAGGTGTCTTTGGTCATGATTTGACAAGTCAACACACAGTAATGCTTCTCACAATGACCGCAACAGGTTTTCTTTTCTTTTCCTCTTCTTTGTACATCAAAAAAAACTTGTATTAGGCATATAACCACTCCATATTTCCCACATGGAATACATGTATCTGATTCTTCACCTCTATTCTGGACCATCCAGGGTTCTTTTGCAACCCATGCTCTCTCATCTTTTTCTCACTTTTTCCATGTCATTCCATCGCCTAGCTGCACCATATATGTTTGACACCAGCACAAAATATCCAGGATTTTCAGGATTCAACTTAAAAATACAATCTGCCACACATTCTCCAAGCTCCATATTGAAATGAATTCTGCATGCCCCGAGCAAGGTGGCCCACACAACAGCATTAGGCTTTATTATCATTTTCTTAATGAATTCTTCTGCTTCGTCTAGGAAACCAACTCGACCAAGGAGGTCAACCATGCGTGCATAATGGTCCATCCTAGGAACGATCCCATAGTTTTCTCTCATCATTTCAAAATATTTCCAACCTGCAGACACAAAGCCAGAATGGCTACATGTAGATAGAAGGGCCAGAAAAGTAACATCGTCTGGTTGCATGCCAAACACTTGCATTTGAGAGAAGAGTGCAACGACATCCTCACATTTTCCTTGCATCCCATAACCTGAAATCATGGCTCCTAAAAAAAAGGCCGCCATTGTTTGGAGATCAACTTATGCAACGCAGGAAGGCCCGAGGAGAAGTTGGTAAACCTGCAAATCGATCCGCAGTGCTTTAAAAACTCGTGAGATGCTGTGACTTTGCCCCCAAAGGAAATTGATGGGGTCATCTTAGCATATGTCATGTGTTTAGAAGCCCTGTGTCTCTTAGTTCTGGCCACTTCCAAGAAAGATTTCCCTCCTCTGAATCGTCCTAGACCCTCAGAGCTGCCTTCCCTGAGAAGCCTGCCACCATTCTTCCCATCATGCAATGAAGTGGGTAAAGTCCTCCCAATCAGAATAGAACCCTGTAAATGCAACAAATCTTCATATGTCAGTCCACTGCTGGAGCTAGCACAGGGCATCGCAACAGAGGAAACGTAATCTAAAGCCAGGTAAAACACCAGAGTTGCCACGATGGCTCCTCGTGTAGCTTGGGACAGAGATGTTTATTCTTCTGACTCCTCCATACACACGGCCATTGATAAACATGCCATTCTCATTATCCACCAACCATGATACAGCCTCTCCATGTTCCAACGAAACCTGATCCGATTCGTGCACACCAGGGAAAGGGGCATAGGGATTTAGAAAATCCATGCCGTCATCACCAAAGTTGCACCCAAGTCGCAGAGAACGAGATAACAAAAGAAAAAGAAAGAGGGTTCATTTAGCAGGAAGAAGGAACAAAACTACGGAGAAAGGATAAAATAGCACCAAAACATGTTTCGTTCAAATTTTCTACACCCACGCGCACAGGAAGGAGGGAAAAACACATCAAGGCATAGACAGCAAAAACACGGCAACAGAAAGCCGTCTACAGCCCGGGCAGATACCCATTACTGCGCCCATACGCATTAAAGAAGGAAATCAAAATAAGATCCTGGTGAAGGAAGTCAAGACTCCACCGACTCCCACTGTCTCACACCAAACAGGAAAATACAGGTTCATTTAAGACGTGACAAGAAAAGTAAAGTCACCCATCCGCCAGCTAACCAGGGAGAAAAAAAAATGCTTCAACCACTACCAAAAAGAATTAAAAAATACAGTCTATATCTCCTCATGTCTAGCCTGTCACATCTATAAACCAACATGGGAGGAAAGTAATGGAAGCAACAATAAGTTCACCTCAGAATTAAGCATTGCAATGAGGCACTACATTCTCCTCCCCTTGAGAAAAGCATCGTCCTCGATGCGACATAACACAACGGAAAAGAAATGTTTCGCAACCAAGAACGGGTAAAGGAGAAAGTACACTTTATGGTTTAAAATTTTTGTTGATTAAAGCATGGCCACAGGGTAGCCTTAGGAACATTTGGCAGAAATTTTAACTTTCAATGTTCTGTGAAGGTTGGCACTTCTTTCTTGTTCATCATTTCATTTGACTCTTTCCATTAGCACTATTCTTAGTTTAATTTCTTTTAAAATTTAATCATTTAAGAGTTTTGGTTTATTCTTTATTGTGGGTGCCCAACATGAACTGCTAACACAACACCCTATCGATTCACAAGACACTACAGATTCACAAGCACGCAAGTATATATTTCATGATTGTATTACACCAAAAAAGGTTACTCAAATACGGAATAGAATAGTCACAGTCCACATAACATAGTACTCGCCACACATCAATGAATGACACACAAAATACTCAAACAAAAGAGTACTACAATCCACCAGACATTTCCTCAATTTGCATCAATGAAAAAAATTCACATAACACCAAACCATGCTACAGGTACATAGTGTCCACAAGGGAAACAATGACATATTCACAACATCACAACACATATCCATCTGACATGAGTAACACATACATCAAAAGACCACTACCAAAACATCACAATAACTCAACATATATCCTGAAACATCAACCATATAGACAAATATCATAAGCCTCCCTCAAGCTCTTATGCCTCCCTCAAGCTCTTATGCCTCCCTCAAGTCTCTTATGCCTCCCTCAAACTCTTATGCCTCCCTCAAGTCTCTTATGCCTCCCTCAAACTCTTATGCCTCCCTCAAGGAGGCCGGTTGACCCTATGGTCCAAGACACATAGAGTTCAAACACTCCTAACCCAAGTGACATAATAATGCGTGGTTCAACAACCCGCTAGTTATATGTAACTCCTTGGGGCATACCCCCATACAACGAAGTGGGTCCATAGGTCCCACCAATTCATGGTGCATCCTATGACCCTATTCCACACATCATGACAATAGAACTAGCACAACAATCCAATCTAAGTGCCAAGTGGCAAAGTACAAGCCTTGGGCAAGGCGGTACGAATTCTAAATTTAAAAGAAGACCCAAAATCAAGAAAAATAAATGGCCAAATAGCCATAGTTAGTATCAAAATCCCCATGTTAGTTTCAAAAACCAAGGAAATGCCCAAAATTGTAAAGCATGGCAATCAAGAAAAGCTACTGGTCCTTATAAAATAATGTAAAAAGCTCAATTTACGAATGAAATCAACTTATAATAATGTCACATTACGATAACTGTGTGGCCTTATCTAGCCACCAAAGGGGTACTCAACGAGTTTCTAGCACTCGGAACGTCGAGCCTCAGCTTGTAAAATACATATCAATAATACAACTGTCATCACCTCCATCTGAATCATCCCGTCACCACTTCGACAAGGCTAAACATAGTCATAGTTGCACTTAGGTTGCGTACATACAACCACATAGGGAGAGAGGAAAGAATCACATGTTATCTACTAAACCGAGTTTTGGCTCGAGTTATTGACCCATGGTACACCATTCCTCACTCTCAACATACACTTCTACCGATTACCCTCAGGGTCGGTTGGCGTAAGGTTCACAACATAACATACAACAACATCACTAACATAATGGCGGCACACACATAACTACCATAACGTCTTACATATGGTACATATACAGGGTAGATCACAATCATACATTCACTGAGTGTAACACATCACTTTACCACTTTCTGCACCTAAAGTGCAATCACCATACAATAGGGTTCATACACTCACCGTATGACCCAAAATCACAACATGAAGCATTACATATTTACACAAATCATACATACGATGAACATAGTACATCACAACATAACATCCATTGCTACATAACAAGGTGGTACACACATTTCTTCAAAACATTGTAAAAACATCATGATATAACTCATTTATTTTAACATCAATCTAGTCATACAACACATTGATACACCTACATATCACACTATGTCACAATGTTCCAACACTCCGTCATCCACATTAGAATTCTTTTCACACATCACAAAAAACAATTCACACGTGAACTCCTCCTAGAATCCACAAGAAGGAGAGAGAATACTCCCATCCCCAGCACATCAATATGATAACAAATACGGACTGAGTGACATACACATCACGTGCATTCACAATATCACAATTACAACAATAATCACATCACGCTTATACCACATTACTCTTCCAATATAAATCATCATCATGCAATACCATCATATCCATGAAACAATATCATGTAACACCATCACCATCATGTAACATCACCATGGAACACCAATCCGGCCCATAGGTTTGAGAGCATGAACCTATGCTTTGATACCAAGTGTAACGACCCAAAACTTCCACACACGAACAACACAGTGAAATACAGAATAACATTTTTTTTTGACTTGCTTGACACATAACATGACGCAACATGTCATCACCAAGGATACAACTAGCACCGTGAACAACTTGATACAAGGATGGCCATAAAGGAAGCACGGAAACGTTCACACCTACCAAGGACAATTTACTTTTCTTTTTGACAAGACAACATAGAAGTCCAATCACAGAACACACTTACAGTTAGGGCCAACCACAATGAGATATTCTTGAGGGTTATTTATTTTAAAAGGACATCTTGCAATTCTTAACTTACGTTTTCAAGGAGTCTCAAGATATGATTCGTACAATTCATCTTACCAAGCTAAGTTTATTCCTTTGACACTGAGTAATTATCTTTAAATATTCTCTATTATGACATTTATTTTCTTAATTCATTTATCAAGAAAAAAGGAGTATTTAAATTCCACAAGGCCATCTGATCACCACTAACACTGCTAAGATTCGTTCTTTCCCACAAGACAACATGGTTTTAAGTTCAACAAACTTAAGAGAAGAGATACAAGGTGCCTTGGAAAAGGGTTAGAGGGAGAAGGTCGAGATGAAACATCTTTAGGACCTCATTAGTTATTGCTAGTATTTAATTGAAGCTAGGGCTCTTAACCAGAATTATCAACAACTTTACTTAGGCTTCGCTAAAAGTATTAACAAGGAGTAAAAATTTACTTTCCAAATGGCGGTGAGAAAGATGGTGAGGTCTCCAATTTGTTTTCTCTGGCTTATTAAATCTTATCATCTTCAAACAACTAACAGTTCATTTTACCTTAGGGTCATTTTACAAATTTCACCGTAAAGGAATAATGTTCACTAGAGGAGCTAGGGTTATCATGATATAAAGTTTACTTGCAATGCTAGACTTACCCTTGTTTACTTAAAGAATTTCTTGCTCTCAGGTTGGTGACCCCTACGTTACTTTATTTGAATACAACTTTTAATTTAACTTCCAGAAGTATTAAAGAATCCCATGTTAGTTTACTTATGACACTTTATTACTAAGTCATGTCAAGGTTTAATTCTAAATTTATTCTCAAGGCAAGGTTGTAGCAACACTCATTTACAAGAACAAAACAAGATTACATCAATTCTTAAAATACTGATACTCCAACAAAGTCACTCAACAACAATAACTAAATTTTCTTATAATTTCAATGATGGTAAAACAGTACAAGGTTTCCAAAGTTCAGATGAAAAAGTCCACAATACTTTATACTAAGACATTAATCCTCTTTTAAACTTTCCACTGGACGTTAACAATAGTTGAACAACATAAAAAGGTTTCGAGAAAAGGAACTTCTCAACTGAGGTTGATGACAAAAGTCTACAAATCTATCCCTCATCTACATGCAAACTCCATCTGCAAAAATTTTTCTACAAGATTCAATTCAGGAGAACTGAGCAAGATAAGGCTACACAAACCCACCATAACTGTTATCTATCAATATCATGAAAAGAAGCACTTTATTACAAGAATTTGGGTCAAACCTCTTAACACTATTGACATATCAAGTTATAATAAATTCTCTATCATGCCAATCAAAGAAGAAGAAGACCTTGTACTTCAGTTAGGAGTAAAGGCAACGAAAGTATAGCAATCGTAAGAGAATGGCCCTTGGCCCTATAAGGAGAAAACAAATAATCTAGCAAAAAAATAGAATTCCCATCAAGTAAGTAATTAAACCATAATTACAAGATTAAGATTTGATATAAATAGACCAACCTTCTAGAAATTTATCAAAGGCACCAAACACATAGGCTAAAATAATATATACCTAAAAGAACAAGAGTTGATCGGCCCAAGAAAGGAGAACCATGGGTTTCAAAAATTAACACAAAAAGCCATGTATAATCGAGTTTCAAATCAGAAATCAAATAAAGTATACACACAACATAAGTTTCGAGGCGAAAGCAAAGTATATTAGTTTTGACCATTAACTACAAAGATTTCCAATCATCCAAGAAGGGTCAAAGTCTTATAGGCTAGTAGCAAATACGCGAGAGAAGAAGGGGGTTCCGTCCAACAAGAGTATACAATAATGTCATCAACAAATTTTTATAACACTAAAGATTTGCAAACCTCCACTATAATACTAATGTTTGGTTAAGTTAAAATAAATTACCCATATCCCAAAACAGCCATATTTTACGGCAACCCTTGGTAACATAGTCAACCGTCGCACAAATAGATAGAAACATATTTTCTAAGTGACATTATCAAAACAAAACCTTCCGCTATGAATCCATAAGATTATCAAATGAAAGCTGAGTTTTTTTCGAAGATTAATCACATTTAAGGAAATTTCCATCACAAACTATTACGGTAATTACGTGCATAAAAACTGACCAATATTAATTAATAGCGTTAACATTACAAGCGAGAAAATAATGCAAGTTAGGAAAGATAGAAGAGCGCCATCAGCAATAATTCTGAGAGGGGGATTAGACCAAACTATTCTAGTGTCAACGAGGTACTGGATTCGCATAATGAAACCTCCAGCTTACTTGATCCGAAAAGCTAGTTATGGTTCACGTTGATAGGGATGGTCAAGGTACTTCTTGAGGATGGACTTAAAAGCCTAGAAACAAGATGAAAGATAATATAAGAGTCTACACCCGCGAGACAAAAAACACACTGCACACAAACATTTTCATTCAAAAAGTTTTAATACTGAAACTCTAAGCTGGCTAGCCCAAGCATTGATCACACTAATCCTACGACCTTCCTTTCTCAATGCCAAAAGGTTATCAAAGGGACTTGTGAAGGAGCTAACAAAAAAAAAAGTCAAAGAAAACCTTGGGTGCTAGGGAGGGGGTTTCATAGTTATCATAAACTTACTTCCATGATATCGAAAATACTAGCTTGATCAACATAATAACTTGCAACTCAATCACCGAGAAGGATTAATACATAAACAAATAGATGAAGGTCTATCATTCGAGAAAGAGTAACATAACATTCAGGGGAAAGAGCCCACGCATCCTTACGACCAACATACTGTCAACGATAAAAGATAAACAAGAAGAAACGAGCAGAAAGGGGAAATCTCCCATCATGACATCCAACTGAAAATTCAATGCAAGGAAAAGTGGTTCGATTTCACAATAATTTAAATAAATAACAGTAGAAAGGTGTAAAAATATCTTTCCTTTTTCTCCAGATTCAAAAGGTTTCATGGACACCGCCCGGAACAGCAACAACAATCCTCAGGTCGAATCTCCCCTTTTATAGGCTGGCACTCAAGCTCCATTCTCGTCTATGCTTTTCTTGGGCAGAGAGCTCAAAATTATCCCTAGAACTTCTGTAGGCCCCATTTTTGGCAATATGAGAGTCACAAGATACATGTGTGTTCTTGTGCTGATGAGAGGTGTCTTTGGTCATGATTTGACAAGTCAACACATAGTAATGCTTCTCACAATGACCGCAACAGGTTTTCTTTTCTATTCCTCTTCTTTGTACATAAAAAAAAACTTGTATTAGGCATATAAGCATTCCATATTTCCCACATGGAATACATGTATCTGATTCTTCACCTCTATTCTGGACCATCCAGGGTTCTTTTGCAACCCATGCTCTCTCATCTTTTTCTCACTTTTTCCATGTCATCCCATCGCCTAGCTGCACCATATATGTTTGACACCAGCACAAAATATCCAGGATTTTCAGGATTCAAGTTAAAAATACAATCTACCACACATTCTCCAAGCTCCATATTGAAATGAATACTGCATGCCCCGAGCAAGGTGGCCCACACAATAACATTAGGCTTTATTATCATTTTCTTAATGAATTCTTCTGGTTCGTCTAGGAAACCAACTTGACTAAGGAGGTCAACCATGCGTGCATAATGGTCCATCCTAGGAACGATCCCATAGTTTTCTCTCATCATTTCAAAATATTTCCAACCTTCAGACACAAGGCCAGAATGGCTACATGTAGATAGAAGGGCCAGAAAAGTAACATCGTCTGGTTGCATGCCAAACACTTGCATTTGAGAGAAGAGTGCAACGACATCCTCACATTTTCCTTGCATCCCATAACCTGAAATCATGGCTCCTAAAAAAAAGGCCGCCATTGTTTGGAGATCAACTTATGCAATGCAGGAAGGCCCGAGGAGAAGTTGGTAAACCTGCAAATCGATCCGCAGTGCTTTAAAAACTCGTGAGATGCTGTGACTTCACCCCCAAAGGAAACTGACGGGTTTGTCTTAGCATATGCCATGGGTTTAGAAGCCCTGCGTCTCTCAGTTCTGGCTGCTTCCAAGAAAGATTTCCCTCCACTGAATCGTCCCTGACCCTCAGAGCTTCCCTCCCTGAGAAGCGTGCCACCATTCTTCCCATCATGCAATGAAGTGGGTAAACTCCTCCCAATCAGAACAGAACCCTATAAATCCAACAGATCTTCATATGTCAGTCCACTGCTGGAGCTAGCACAGGGCATCGCAAAAGAGGAAACGTCATCTAAAGCTAGGTAAAACACCAGAGATGCCATGATGGCTCCTTGCGCAGCTCAGGACAGAGATGTTTTTTCTGCCGCCTCCTCCATACACACGGCCATTGATAAACATGCCATTCTCATTAACCGCCGACCATGATATAGACTCTCCATGTTCCAATGAAACCTGCTCCGATTCGTGCACACCAGGGAAAGGGGCATAGGGATTTAGAAAATCCATGCCATCATCGCCAAAGCTGCACCGAAGTCACAGAGAAGGAGATAACAAAAGAAAAAGAAAGAGGGTTCGTTTAGCAGGAAGAAGGAACAAAACTGCGCAGAAAGGATAAAACAACACCCAAACATGTTTCATTCAAATTTTCTACACCCACACGCACAGGAAGGAGGGAAAAACACAGCAAGGCAGAGACAGGAAAAACCATGGCAACAGAAATCCGTCTACAGCCCAGGCAGATACCCATTACTGCGCCCATACGCATTAAAGAAGGAAATCAAAATAAGATCCTGGTGAAGGAATTCAAGACTCCACCGACCCCCACTATCTCACGCCAAACAAGAAAATACAGGTTCATTTAAGACGTGACAAGAAAAGCCACCCATCCGCCAGCTAACCAGGGAGAAAAAAAAAATGCTTCAACCACTACCAAAAAGAATAAAAAAATACAGTCTATATCTCCTCATGTCTAGCTTGTCACATCTATAAACCAACGTGGGAGGAAAGCAATGGAAGCAACAATAAGTTCACCTCAGAATTAAACATTGCAACGAGGCACTACAAGGTTGGTGTATATCAAGTTCACACACTTATATTATTTAAGATGCATATAACATGATGATTGCTGAAGTATTGGTGTAAAGATGGCTTAAGGAGTTTCATATTGAACACTGGATGAAGACCCAAGTATGGTGGCAGATCAAGAACAAATGTATTTTCACTAACAGTGTACAAAATGATGTAAGTGTTAGCTTAATTAATAAAATCCTACACACATATGGTTAAGGTTAAGAAGTAACCATCCCTGCCTGTGTAACTATTCTGGGGCTATATATATTTCTTCTTGTCCACTGTTTTAGACACACACATTGAATAAATCATTCATATCTGCCATCATTGGTATCAGAGCAGGAGAATTTTCTATGCGCTGGAGGAGGCTGCGTGGAAGGATCATAGGAGCATAAGCCTCGGAAAGGGCAGTCAAGCCCCCAGAAATAACATCCACAGCAGCAACCTTCTCAGTGGCAACCCCAGAAGCAACAAAACAACAAGGTGGATCAATGGTGCCACATTTGCTCCACGGATACGCACACGACTGTACAATGTTATTACAATGGTCACAAGTATGGAAACTCTGGCAAATAGAGCACTTCGGTGAAGGATATTCCAAGAAATCTCAATGGCGTGCTCGTAATTAGAGGCAGAAGGGTCATATTGCTGCTCAGCAGGATGCCTCCTCCAATGAAGAGGTTCCAGAAACAACTCATCCAGATATTTTCCTAGTGTCACAGACTTTGGAATAGTCAAAAAGTGTCTAGTTGATTTATTTGAGTTCCAGCAAACACATGACTAACAATAAGAAGTTGTTCCATACCCTGAGTAACCGGCCCACTGGAGATCGGATCACCATTGCAGACAATTAGGAGTATATTGTGGCGGGGATTGGTGATGTCATCATTCCTCTTGGGACATGAAGATGTACACTCACGAAGGTGCTATATGTTCTAGGTTTGACCTCAAATCTCTTGTCTGTCAGTCAACTTCTTAATCATCAAATGCAGGTTGAATTCTTTGTTGAGAAATGGGTCAAGTCCTACATCATTTCCCAGGGAGACTCAGTAATTGCTCGAGAATTTATGAAGGGCCGTCTATTTACACTGGATGCGGTCACTTCATCTAACATTTCTCTCTCTACTTCAACGACGGAATCCACTGCACTATGGCACTTTCGATATGGTCATTTTTCTGTCGGGGCTCTATATCAGCTCAGTGCCAAGGAATTCGTAAGAGGGATTCCTCCACTCTCCCATTCCTTACCTATTTTCTCGGGATGTCTTTGCAGGAAAACAACATAGAGGTCCGTTCAAACAGAGCTCTTATCATTCTACAGAGCATCTTCAGGTTGTACACACTGATCTGTGCAGACCCCTACCAGCTAGCTTCCAAGGTTTTGAATACTTCTAGCTCATCATTTATGATTACTCATGGAAAATGTGGGTATATTTTCTCCGGAAGAAGAGTGAGGAATTCTCCAATTTCCAAACCTTTTACCAGCAAGCCACCAGGAAGTCTAGGAAGCCTCTTCTTCTCCTCTGCTCAGATCGAGGGGGGAATTTGTATCGAAGAAGTTCCTAGCATACCTGAAGCAGCATGGCATTCAACAACATCTGACTGCACCCTACATGACCCAACAGAATGGGATTTCTGAGCGACACAATAGGCCTATCATGGAGATGGCTTGTTGTATGCTCTCGACGGCCAAGTTGGAGGATCAGTTTTGGGCAGAAGTAGTCAAGACAGCAGTGTATCTACTCAACCGGGCACCCACGAAGATCTTATAGAATAGGACACCGAAAGAGATATGGACTGGTCATAAAACTTTTATCTTTCATTTGAGAGTTTATGGTTATACTGCGTATATGCATGTTCCAGATAAGAAAAGGAAGAAGATCGATCCAAAGACACTGCCTTGTCTTTTCTTGGGGTATAGTACTACCTCAAAGGCATATCTTCTCATGGATCCTGATATGAAGAAAATATACAAGATTCGAGATTTGGTGTGTGATGTGTCATCCTTTGACTCCATGGCACACAGTGAAGATCTAGTACCGACCTCATCACATAGATTGCTCACACATCCAGATGATGGGTAAGATGATTCTTATCAGAGAGAAGAAGCGCTGGGTGGAGACTTATTCATTGATATAGGCACACTGGAAAACAAATCTTCACATCAGCAGTAGTAGCACCAACGTCTGAAATGGGTCTAGAATACTATTGGGGATGCACATTTGAACTCATTTCAAGGTACTTCTACAGGAGTCATAACACGAAGTCAAGCCAGACATGAGGTAAATTTTACACTCATGAGTTCAGTTGTTGATAGCACCGAACCTGACACTATTTGTGAGGCATTTAATCCAACCACAGTGGAAATAGGCTATGGATGCTGAATATGATTCCCTACTTCAGAATTAGAGGTGGGAACTTGTCGATCTACCTCCAGGTAAGAAATCCATTAGCTGCAAATGGATTTTCAAAACAAAATATAAGGCAGATGGTTTAATCAAAAAACAAAAAGCACGAATTGTTGCAAATGGTTATGCTCAGCAAGAAGGAATTGACTATGACGAGACCTTTACACCCACTGTGAAGATCAAAACGCTCAGAGTTGTCTATGCACTGGCATCACAAAATGGATGTAAACTTTAGCACATGGATGTCAAGAGTGCTTTTCTGAACGGTGATCTAAACGAAGAAGTATACATGGCCCAACCTGAAGGGTTTGTAGACAATAATCAACCACACAAGGTATGTCATCTGATAAAGTCACTTTATGGACTCAAACAAGCACCTAGGGCATGGTATATAAAAATTGATGATCACCTATTACAGCATGGATTCACTCGTAGCCCCTCAGATAAAAATTTGTTTATCAAGAAGGTAGGAAAAAATATTGTTGTTGTGGTTTTGTACGTAGATGATCTTGTGATCACAAGAAGTTATGAAAATCTTGTGGATGATGTAAAAAAATGATCTAAAGAAATCCTTTGACATGAATGATTTGGGGCTACTTCACTACTGTCTTGGCTTAGAGATATGGTAGAAGAAGAATCATATCTTCGTATCCCAGATGAAATATGCCAAGACACTCCTGGAGATGTATGGAATGTCAGAATGCAAACCAATGTCCACACCTATGGAATAAGGTTTGTAATTATCTAGAATCTAGGATTCATTGTAGGTAGATGGCACTCACTATAGGCAACTTGTGGGGAGTCTCATTTACTTGACTTATAGCAGGCCAGATCTTTGCTTTGCAATGATCTATCTCGCCAGATTTATGCAGGAGCCAAAGAAATGTCATTGGATTGCAGCAAAGCATGTGTTTAGATATGTCTGCGGTAAAATTGACTTTGGTCTAGACTATTAGAAGAACATTCAGTTCTTCTTATAGGGATATACAGACTCGGTCTATGTAGGATCCGTTGATGACATGAAATCCAGTTGAGGGTATAATTTTCATCTCAGATCTAGACCTATCTCGTGGGTTAGCAAAAAGCAAACTGTTGTTTCTCTCTTATCCACTGAGGCTGAATACCACGCCGGATGAGGAGCTGTGTACGAAACAATTTGGTTAGGTTGCATTCTTGTAGATATAGGGATTCCTGAAGAGAAACCTCTCATCATTCACTGCGACAATCAATGTGTGTTGAAGCTTGTGAAGAATCTTGTTTTCCATGAATGAACAAAGCATATTGAGGTTGAATGTCACTACATTCGTGAACAGGTCTTGAACCACCAAATTCAGCTCCAGTACTGCCCTACTGATTTTTAGGTTGCAATATTCTCACTAAGCCTCTCGGGAAGGTGAAGTTTGATTTGTTTAGGGGGTACATATGTAGGAACAATGTATTAAGGGGGGGAATGTTAGCTTAATTAATACAATCCTACACGCATATGGTTAAGGTTAAGGAGTAACCATCCTTGATTGTGTAAATGTTCCGAGGCTATATATATTTCTTCTTGTCTGATGTTTTAAACACACACATTGAATAAATCATTCATCTCTGCCATCAGTAAGGACCATGATGTAAAGGATTTATCATTTAGTATGGACCCTTGAATGTTTCTTGATTTATCACCAACCTCTAACTCATGGGGTGTGTGATGTAACTCATGGAAGTATCTAATTTTACACTATAACGTATGTTTATGTTTAATATTGGTTGGAACCCAAGAAATGTCTAGAAAGAACTATGCCCCGTAGAACTATAATATCTCTATTGTAGGCATTTTGGATGTATATAATATTATCAACCCAAGAGTGTGGATGTGTATTCTTGTATATTCATAACAAATAAACAATTGTTTTGTTAAAAGAATATTTTTGTCCACCATTTTATGGATGAAATTTGAGTCACTTATCTAATTATTTACATATCATCTATCACAATTATTTCAAAAAATGAATTACAAAATGTGGGTCATAATCAAACATAATGAATTTTTGGAGTCGAAATTGCACCCAAATATGTCAAAGAATGAATTCATCTTACCTTTTTATGCACTACTTTGGAAAAAAAACATGATGCTCATCTTCTAAAACCTATCCACTAAAACAAATGAAAAAATTATTTGGAGTGATTCATCATGGTTAACCCAATGTCAAATTCATCCTAATATATTCCCAGGGCCTAGATGGAACTAGAAAACATAGGTTAAGTTTCATGTTCTTATCTATGGGCTTTACTATGTAATAAGGAATGCAAGACATGATGTGTCACTCAATGTCTACGCACATGTGAGGCCATTAAAAGTTTTTTGAGGCACTATGTTAGTTTTTGGTAATGCACAAGTGTCATGCAAATTTTCTATATTATATCCCCTAGAAGATTTTTTGGTGAGATTCCTCGTAAAGAACAAAATTATATATAATACACATATAGATAATTTTTGCATACATGTGAATTTTGAAATCTTGTTTGCTTTTTGCAAGAGTAATATAGGATTCTATAAATTCCTTAGAAGCTAAGTTGAGAGATGCACAGTTTAGTATGTTGTGACCATGCATGTCAAGCATTATAATGATTATTGTAGATTAATTTTTGCCTCTTCCTTTTTTGTGCCTAATCAACAGACGAAACTATTGCAAGTAGAACACCCAATTCATGTGACACACATTTTCCATCTTGCTACATGCGTATATAGGGAATGAACCATTTTATGCTCAAATGGATGATTATCTCCTTACCTAGTTTATAGAGGAATCATTACTTGACTTCTTACATCATGGTGTATAATTAATTTTCCTAAGTAAATTACCATTTAACCATGTCACTAAATAAAGCTGACCAGTCCATAATGGTATGTCCATGTTGTAGATAATAAATCACACACTTTAGGTATATTTCTAGCTCGTGATCACATACCACTATTCATATGATTCCAAAGCGAGAAAAGTACTAATTGACCATTGGCTTTAGAATCTTTGTTTTCTTTCTAGTTTTCTTCTTGGTCTTATGCACCTTCTTTCCTAGTCTGACTTTCGATACTTCAGTTTTTATGAGTCTAGACACCAGTACCCAGGTAGGATGCCAGCACTTAGGTGCACCTAACTTCTTTCTATCTTGCTCGCATCTTTTGGTCTTTTCTATCCATTTGCAAACTTATTTTCTTGTCGCTGACACACTTATTTCACCAAAATAAGATGATACTAGGAGTCCAGTCATTACTATTTGTATAAATGACCAGTCAATATCTAACATTTTGGTGGATCTTGGTGCTGCCATCAATGTTATAACAACAAATATGTTCAATCTGTTATCATTAATAGGATTACAACCAACCAAAACCTTATTCAATTGATAGATCAATATATTTTCATACCTGATGGAGTGATTGAGGATATAATGGTCACGGTTGAATCTTGGGAGTACCCTATGAATTTCATGGTCTTACAGCCTAAAGCTCAGAAG